>OZ023269.1:70233807-70318307 GCA_964006375.1 Tillus elongatus | reverse complement strand
CTCAGCAAGTGCGTTATGGTAGCGAATTTTTATTGAATGCCTCAAATTTGAATAGGTCCATTTGCTATTAACCTATAAGGTTCGATGGCCAGATAACTAGTTTTTTCGGAAACATTTTAAGTTTATTTTCGAAAAATTTTTTGTACATTTTCAAACAATAAAGTTATTTTGATGAAATATGGTACATTGTTTCCACTATATATGTTATACTGGTAACCAAATAACCACAAAATTTTCCGGGAAAAACTGGACCTATTTTCTTGGATAACGAACTTATCCAAGCCACTTGGAAACTGAAAATACTTACCAAATTTGATTAAGATCGGCCCATTATTTCTTGAGTTTTCGGTGTGATATATATATATATATATATATATATATATATATATATATATATATATATATATATATATATATATATATATATATATATATATATATAGTGTACCAAACTGGATGGCAATGTATTGCTATCTCCGTTATTATTACATATAGGGAGACGGCTAAATTAGCAATGTTTTGTAGAATTTCATCCTCGTTCCAAATATGACTTGTATTTTGCCCTGCCTCTTTTCGTTTTCGAGTTATTTTGAAAAAAACCATATTCGTCGATTTGTTTTTTCTTCAATATCTAATCAAAGCCTGATCTGACATGTTTAAGACTTGCAAATTATCAGAACACTTTTTACAGAGTAATCTTTTTGTGCTATTCTCAACTTTGGATTGTCGTTTTTTTTTAGCTACAGGTATCACCGTTTGTTTTTATTATAGCAGCCATATTTGATTTTTTGCTCATGTGATAGCCTGTAAAAAGAGCTTGCCAATGCTATACAACATGCTTGGGAAATATTGTAATTACACTGACAATTTTGAGAAAAACCGTTTTGAGGATAGTAGGCTGTGAAATCCAATACCAGGAAACAAATGACAAAAAAAAAGTGTTCAAAAAGCAGTAGGCCATGGAGTCTAACAATATACTTCTACTTTTAACATAATTTTCCGTAATGATACACGATAAAGAAATAGGAACTTTGAGCACCTCAATGAATTGTCCCATTATTACAAATGATATTTTACATTACACCATTATCCCAAAAAATGGTTATAATTTAATTAAATATGTAAACCTAGTAAATAACGAAATTTACTAACAGAGCTCAACAAAAAGCAGATTAATGATTTACGAAGACGCCTTGAAAATTGTTTATTTTTAAACGTAAGTGAACTGAAAACAACAGAAGAAAGGTTGCTATGGATATAACACTATCGCGACAATTAAGAATACTGTCATTCTTAATTATCTGAACAACTTGAGGTGTATTTAACACGTTGCTTAAAATTTTGTACTAAATAGTTTGTTTCCTGTTTATTTTTAATATTATTCAACAATATGTTCAGTAATGAAGAATATTTTGACATGTTGGAATGTTATATTCGTTCTAACCGAAATACTGAGGCAGCTGCAAATTCATATCAAAACAACTACCCATATAGACGACAACCAAACACCAAAATATTTCGCAGGATAGTGACCAATCTATTGAACGACGGTAGCTTCCACGCAAAGAAACTACCAATGCCTAGAAATGAAGAAATAAATAATGCCGTCTTCGAGGTTTCAAATGAAAACCCTCCGTAATCTGTTCGGTTTTGTGGTTAACAAATTGACGTTCCAAAAAGTACGGTACACCGTGTATTAAAACAAAGTCATTACCATCCATGCAAACTTAAAATCGTACAAGGCTTAAATGTTGACGATTAACCTAAGCGACTTCAATTCTGCAGATGGTATCAAGGACAATGTCAGCAAGATGAACATTTTCATTTGAAAATAATATGGACTGATGAATCCAAATTTACAAATTGTGGTGTGTATAATCGCCATAATAGGCATTATTGGGCAAATGAAAATCCCCATCTAAAGGAATAAAGGCGATTGCAAGACAGATTTGGTATTAATGTTTGGTGCGGCTTATTAGGTAAAAAACTGTTATTTTTATTTGTGGATTAAACAGTTAATTAAAAAATATTCAGGTAACTTCATTGTTGGTCCGTTCTTTTTTGAAAATAATTTAACTGAGGAAAGGTATCTTAATCTACTGAGAAATGATATCTTACCAACAATTAGAAGAGTTCATGATAATTTAGACGAGATTTGGTACCAACAAGACGGTTATCCAGCTCACAATGCTAGGATCGTCAAAGAATATTTGTACCAAAATTTTAATAATCGTGTCATTTGTAACAATGGGCCGGTTCATTGGTGTGCTCGAAGTCCTGATATAATACCCATGGATTTTTATTTTTGGGGTACTCTGAAGAATGATGTGTATAAATTCGATAGACCACAAAATATCAACGAATTACGAAACAGAGTCACGAAACCTATAAATCATATTAACCAAAACACCTTCACCAGAGTTTTCAGGCATGTTTCAAAAAGGTGTATAAAGTGCATTGAACAAAACGGTGGCCATATTGAACAATTTTATATTTAGTGTACTTTTAAGTTTCTGTTTTATTATTTGTTGAGTTCCGTTTCTAATTGTGTTATTTTGTGGAGTTTAAGTTTCTATTTGTTATTGTCGGCTTTCGTTATTAAACTGTTTCACATAATATTACCTAGTATTATCATCTAATATTATCATCTAATTAAGTATTGTAAATTAAATCACAATATTTTTTTATCGTGAATTATTACGCAAAATTATGTTCAAAGTAGAAGTCTATTGTTAGACTCTATGGTCTCCTGCTTTTTGAATACTTTTTTTTGTCATTTGTTTTCTGGTATTGGATTTCATAGCCTACTATCCTCAAAACGGGTTTTCTCAAAATTGTCAGTGCAATTACAAGTTTTCTCAAGCATGTTGTACATAATTGGAAAGCTATTTTTATATGCTCTCACGTGAGCGAAAAATCCAATATGGCTGCTATAATAAAAACAAACGTTGATACCTTTAGCTCAAAAACAAATGACAATTCAAAGCTGAGAATAGCACAAAAAGATTACTCTGTAAAAAGAGTCCTGATAATGTGCAAGTCTTAAACATGCAAACATTGAAACTGACCCCGGATAAGGGTTCTATTAGGGGGCCTAGTTCGCGCTCATTTGAACAAATATTTTTAAAATTTAAGTCGCGATCTTCTATATCCCTAAAAATCCGAAGTAGGTATTTACTGTCTGATTCAAATTCACATACCATCAAATTTCTATATCTTATTACTTAATAAGTATTTCTTAAGATACCTACAGTGTCCCACGTAGATATTCCATTAGCCGTTTCTGGAGTACGGCTAACATTTGAATTCGGAAAATTCACGCACGTGGGTTTCTCAAAATTATCAGTTTACTGAAAATATTGACGTTAGTGTGGGACTCAGGGGCGTGCGGTGACATTTCAAATAAGGGAAGCAATTCTCAAAAGCTTACCTATTTGTAGTGTAACTCAATTCTTCTGTCGTTTTTGGCAAATTTTAATAATGTCATAAAACTGTGGATTGTGGGACATTTACTGGACGAGTTTATTTTCAACTGACAAAATTGAAATTTGGGAAAATCTTTCCTGTCCTGTTGAATTCCTAACAAAACTCTTGATACGTTTCAATGTAAAAAAAATTCGTTCTAAAGATGCACTAGTAGAAGGAATTGTTAATACTAATTCACATAATTTGAACAATTCAGAATATGCATTTTCCAATTTTGATTGTTTTAAGAAAGTTAAAAGTTCACTCGCGTTCGTTTTTGTGCCTATAACATCGGTTTCATAAATGACTGTAAGTTCTGATCGTAATAAGGCTTTGTCAAAAGAATGTCCATGGTGGTGAAATAATGATTTAGATGAATCTTCTGGGAAAGGTATCCCATTAAATCTTCCAAAATTACACAATTCAAGAAATTACAGGTCACTAAGATTATCAAATCTGCAGTTAATTTGCTGCTGAATTTGATCTATGATTTCGTAGAAAAGGCGGCGGTAAGAAGTTTGAAGGTCTCCCACATTATCAGTGCGCAGACGCTTTCTTCGTGGCTCCACTTCTCCTAATTCAATTGTTTTTCCCAGAACTTATCAAATTCATTCTACTTAAGGTAGCAAAAAACACTTTACATTCTTTAATATGATATAAGATTGGGATAAAATTAAATTTAATTTATGAGCACAACAGTGTACAAATAGATCACTGGAGAACGTTTCCCGCACTTTAGCTTGAAGACCTTTTAAATGTCCGGCCATAACAGCAGCCCTATCATAGCTTTGGGCAATTAATTTATTATCAGCCTCCACAATATCTTTCATAATATTAAGCACAATTTTATATAGACCGTTTGCGGTACGATTTTCTGTCACATTTTTAAAGCCTAAAAATCTTTCTTGTACACTCGCATCCATTTTTACGTAACGTATTACTACAGATAGTTGACTTAAATTAGTTACATCGGTTGTTTCATCTAGATCAATAGCAATGAAACGAGTCTGTTTAATTTCAGATTTAATTCTGTTCAAAATAATAGTGGCAGCAGCCGAAATTAAGTCATTCTGAATGCGATTTTATGTCCCGCGAAAAACGTTAGACTGTTCCAAGTGATTTTTTAAATAAATGTCGTATTTGGCTATTAAAGAAACTAGGTCTTGAAAGTTTCCTCTATTTGCAGATGTAGTTGTTTCGTTATGACCCCGGAATCCCAATTCATGCTGACCAAGAAAACACACAACATCAATAAGTCATTTTAATATGTTTCTGTTTTTATCAACCAGTTCATTGTGTTGGCGATGACTAATTTCTATCTGTTTGTCAACGGCGTATTCAATTCGCGTTTTTCCAAAGACACTTAATTTTAAAATGGTCTGTAAATACGCTTTAGATATAACATGTCTTTTTACTACTTTATGTAGATTATTCAAGTCGGAGAACCCACTTTTATTTCACACCCCTTTTTAGTCACAAATAGACTACCAGGCCAACAAAACAGTTTATTCCTGTTTTCACAACCCGTTAACCATTCATATTGTTTATAAGTTTTTTCCGCGTTGAAATGTCGAGTACATGTTTTAATTCTTGGATTTAAGTTTTTTACAGCAGGTTTCGGCATACCTTTATTAATAATAGCAAGTTTTTAAGCAAACAGTAAAGCTGAAAATCCTTTGGTTATCAAAAAACACACAATACAATCACAGTTATTATTACCACGTGTTTGTAAAGTTTGTAAATCCCCACCCCCACCGACGCCGCTGTTAAAAGCTGATCTACTTGCAGCCATATTAATAACCATAAAATGCCAATGTATTTAACTTAGTCAACTGCTTATATCTACGAAATAATCAGAGACATTCACTTTGTACGTGCACCGGGTCTTCCTAGTACAACACGTTCTAAAAATACGCGTACATCCGTCGAGCTAGGGTTTCTTATAAAGTTGCCTGCTGACTACGTGTATTTAACCGAAGTCATTGCAACCACTCGTGCTGTTCGCTGGCGCATTTACTGCGACGACGTCTTTGCTAGGAGCGTATATACAATTACAGTATGATGCATAATAAATAATTATGTGTGTGAGCTTGCGAAATAAAAATTGTAATAATTAAATTAGTTTCAGAATTTGAAATTTAATATTTAAAATACAAAAGGGATTTTAAATAATGCGGTTTAGGTATGTAGCCGTTATTTTAAGGGAAGCAATGCTTCCCTTGCTTCCATGGACCGCACGCCACTAGTGGGACTTCCGGTTATACCGGAAGTAGAAGTCAACTTTCTTATTTCACATAGAAGATGGTGTTTTTTATTACCGATCTAGATTGCTCGTCAAATTTTAATGGAGGTTTCACATACATGTTATGTCATTTTTCTCAACATTTGACTTTTTTCAAAAACTTCTTAAAAAACATTGTCACATTTACACACCTGTATCTCTCTTATTTTTTAATTTTAAAGCACAAATTGTAAAATGCCACAAAATATTTGGAATTTACTAAAGCCACTACAAGTTATACAGGCTGTCCTAAATAGACCGGTCAATTGTGACAACTTTAAAACCTAATCACTCTCTTTTTTTAAATAGAACATCATATATTTTATAACGTTAGTTCATGTACTTTTTATTCTTCTTTCGATTGGTATCAGCATTCCCTATACCTAAGTCCCACCGATTTGAATATATTTAAACATTATTTGCGATAAGAAATAATCATTAGTCAGTTATCAGGTTGCCTATGAGATGAAAATTTTAAACGTCATCTTCCGACATAAGTAAAATATGTGACGATTTTTGAATATAACTTTTTTTATGAGGAATATAATCGAATTATTAACAGAAGATTCCATGTGGTTGCAAAGAGATTTCCACATAAACACAAATCAACTCGTTACATGATCAGAATACTACTAACAAATTTCTAAGAATGGAGTGTTTCGTCCAAAATTTTATGAGTAAAGCATTGTTAGGGAACAAAGAGATTTGTGTGTTGAATAATAAAAGTGTGTTCACAATAAAAATTCGAAATTTGCATCATTCACTTCGAGGTATTGGATGGCTCTTTTAATGATGGTACCCGTGGCTCGAGAAAGGTAATCTTGCTCCACTGCGTTGAAGGCCTCTAATACTCTAGCTATCATATCTTGTTTTTTAGTTGGTGGTTCCTGGTAAACTTTGTTCTTAATGCATGCCCAGATACTAACATCTAGTGGAGTTAAGTCTGGTGAGCGGGCCGGCCAACGATGAGGACCACGGTTAGCTATTCCATCTCTCTTCAAATGTTTCCTGGAGTAGGTCGCTTACTATCTGTGAGTTGTGCGGTGGAGCTCCATCTTGTTGATACCAAATTTTGCAGCTTCGTGTTCATGCAAGGAGTTCACCGCTGGTATTATTACTTGCTGCAAAATGCGACAATATCCAGGACTTGTGAATACTGCACGTTTAGAATTCGTTATTACCTTTCTTTAAATCTTACCATTATTACTGATATGAATAAAAGGGTCAAATTTTCAAATTTAGTTTCAGTAAGTCTATTAATTATTTTAATAAGATAATTTACTAATACGCGAATGAAATTCAGTATTGCTTAATATTATTGGTACCAACCTGTTAAGTTCTCATCATAAATGTTAAGGACAAACATTATATTGTATTTTACTGCGCAAAATACATTGCAACTCCTAGAAATTTCGTTCTCTAGTAATGTAAGAATTTTCGTCCGACCAATAGTGATTTTTGTGACGATTTAACATGCCCTTCTTTAAAAATTTTGACTCATCGCACCATATATTTTTTCTTGAGAACTTTTCATCTTCCTGAGTTTTCAAAAGATACCATTCGCATAATTATATACACCGGGAAAAATCCCCAGGTTTTAAATGGTGTTGTAAAGTGAACGAAAATTGTGTCCATTTATTAATTTTTAGAATTGTGTGAATAGCTCCTCTTGAAAGATGCAAATTGCTACTGCAGTCTCTGATTGACGCATGCGGATAAGCAGTAAAAAATGTCAAAATATTTATTTGTGTCTCTTCATTGTCCAATAGCGGTTTATTTTTATTACCTTCTGAACGAAACGTTCCATTCTCAGAACAAATTTTCAATGGTCTTCTGATAATATCAGGAGTGGGTCTATGTCTATCTGGAAATCTCTCTGCAAACACACGACATGTTTTGCTAACAATTTGATTACACTCCCCGTAAATAATAATTAGATTAAAAAAGTCATCGTTTGAGTAATCGAAGTGTGTCATTATTGTGGAAAATACTCTCTTTTACTAAAACACAATTGACAAACGTACTTTACAGTACAACCGATAAGTTTACTGTCGGAAGATGACATTTAAAATTTTCATCTCCTAGGCAACCTGATAAACTGATGATAATTATTTCTTATCGCATATATGCCTCGAAGTGAACGTTGCAAATTTCGAACATATATTGTGAAGTGCTAACACACAAATCTCTTTGTTCCCTACTAATGCTTTACTCTTATGAAATTTTGCACGAAATACTCCATTCTTAGAATTTGTTTAGTAGTATTCTGATCATGTAACGAGTTGATCTGTGTTTATGTGGAAATCTCTTTGCAACCACACGACATATTCTGTTAATAATTCGATTATACTCCTCGTAAATGAAAGTTATATTCAAAAATCGTCGCATATTATACTTATGTCGGAAGATGACGTTTAAAATTTTCATCTCCTAGGCAACCTGATAAACTGACTAATAATTATTTCTTATCGCAAATAATGTTTAAATATCTTCAAATCGGTGGGACTTAGGTATAGGGAATGCTGATACCAATCGAAAGAACAATAAAAACTACATGAACTAACGTTATAAAATATAGGGCGTTCTATTTAAAATAAGAGAGTTATTAGGTTTTAAAGTTGTCACGATTGACCGGTCTATTTCGGACACCCCGTCTAACTTATACTAGTTTTAGTAAATTCCAAATATGTTGTGGCTTTTTAGAATATCAACTTTAAAATTTTAATCGTTCAGGTTGAAAAATAAGAGAGATACAGGTGTGTAAATGTGACAATGTTTTTAAGAAATATTTGAAAAAACTCAAATATCTCGAAAATGGTTGAGAAAAATGACATAACATGTTGGTGAAACCTAACATAAAATTTGACGAGAAATCTAGATCCGTAATAAAAAACACCATCTTCCCCACAATAGGCATGGATGCAAAATGATAATGTTTTGTATCCTCCTACTATGTCGAAAAGCATAACTATTGGACAATTGATAGTCCCTTTATTAATCTTATTTTTAAAGGGGTAGACATTGATCCAATCCAATCCACAGCAGGTGGTAGTGGAATTTTCCTTTACGTAATAGTAAAGGATTTTTTTCACGCCCGAGGAGGTACCACCCCATACATCAAGGGGCCGCCGGTGAAGTCCCAACGGACGTTTCCGGTTCTGGTGTATGAGTCGGTTTCCGTTATAAGCAAAAATGATGATGGCTCCTCCTTGTACAAACGATTCCGGAAGTAAAATACCCCTCCATTCGGATCTCCGGGAGAGGGGTGTACAGGGGTCGCCAACATCAAGATTTAACATATCCTTTTCGAATATATGTGGCCTAAATTCTAACCTTAACTCCGTCCACCATTTCATCCAGGCAAACAGGCCCCAACTCCTCTTCCTCACCGAAACCCAAATCAGTGCCAAAACAGCCACTAATCACCTTAATTTCCCGGGGTATGAGCTCCTTACTTCCTTTAGATCGCATGGAGGCGTGCGCATAGGTCCGTAGCAATCTACCCTGCACCAGACTCCCCAATTTAGAAGCTGGAAGGAAAGACATACTGTGGATAAAACTCACTCTCAGGGCTGCAACTAAATTCATCTGTTGCATTTACCGGTCACCTTCTGACAACAACTTTGTCCAGCTCTTTGACTACCTTTCTGAAAAAACCGACTATCTGATTTCTAAATATCCTTCCTCCGAGGTCACTATTCTTGGTGACTTCAATGTCCATAATAAGGAATGGCTAGGATCTTCAAAAACCGATCCACAAGGGAGAGCAGCGGAGGCCTTTTCAGTCAGCAATTCTTTAGCCAATATGGTTCAGCAACCTACTTACTTTCCTCGTATCCCAACACATAGCTCAAATCCCTTGGATGTCCTTCTTACTACAAAACCTGAATGCTATATCAGTCACCGCCCCCCTTGACCGCTCAGACCACGGCATGGTCACTGCTTCCTACGCAATGCAACCCGAGGTCACACAGTCATCACACCCACGTATCGTTTGGCACTACAACTCCGCAAACTGGGACGAAATGCGGGATTACTTTTCCTCAGTTCCTTGGGCGTCTGTCTGCTTCTATCATCCTGACCCCTCTGATATCTCACAAAACGTCACCGAAATTATCCAAGCTGACATGGAGTTATTTATTCCACATACACAGAAAACTTCTTCAGCCACTCAAAAGCCCTGGTTCTCTAAATCCTGCGACAAGGCCAGACTTGAAAAGATCAAAGCTCACAAAACGCTTCTACACAATCCCAGTCAAGAAAACCGTCAAGCATTTAACGACGCAAGAAACCGCTATGTCCGCATTCTTTCTGAGGAAAAAAACTCGTTTAATAACCACATCAAAAACAAAGTCCTCTCAAGCTCCAACGGCAGCAAACCCTTCTGGACTTTTGCTAAATTTATTGGGAATAATTTCTGCAAGAGCACGTTCCCACCTCTTGTCTCAGGGGATGAAATTGTTTCTACCGCCCTGGGCAAGGCTGAACTTTTTGCTTCGTTGTTCGCCAGCAATTCTACTCTCAACCCACCTCCAAATGTTCAACCACCAACAGTCCCCAATGTCGCGCATAAAATGACGGATATCATTTTTAAAACTAAAAAGGTACGAAAGATGCTCTCTCTTTCTCTTAATACCAGGAAAGCCTCTGGCCTTGACGAGATCCCAGCAATTGTTCTCAAAAAATGCGCAGCAGAACTTGCTCCTGTCCTGACTCGTCTATTTCAGATATCTTACAATAAAGGCATATTCCCTAGTAACTAAAAAACTGCTCGAGTACAACCTATCCCCAAGAAAGGATCCAAAGCACTTCCTAGCAACTACATGCCTATTTCTCTCCTTTCAGTCGTCTCTAAAGTGATGGAAAAGTATATAAACACCGAATTACTAAAATTTCTTGAAAAACACAGTCTAATCCACGACAGGCAGTATGGATTCCGCCAGCGCAGATCGACTGCCGACCTCCTTTCTTTTGTCACTCATTCTTGGAACAAGTCTATGGAACTACACGGTGAAACCCAGATTGTCGCTCTAGACATATCCAAAGCATTTGACCAGGTCTGGCACGCAGCGCTGCTTAATAAACTGCCGGCCTATGGCCTACCACCAAAACTTTGTACCTGGACAGCAAATTTTCTCTCCAACAGGAGCATTTCTGTTGTTGTGGATGGCCATTCCTCTAAACTGTATCCAATTAATGCAGGAGTTCCTCAAGGTTCAGCTTTAGCCCCTACTTTGTTTCTTCTCCACATCAATGACCTCCTCTCTAGCACATCCAACTCAGTTCACAGTTACGCGGACGACAGTACCCTCCACTCAAATATACAATATTCTAAGCCTGTCTCTTTAGCCCAATTAGATGAGGATCGCAGACTCATGGAGGGTTCTGTCTCTGTGGATCTCCAAAAAATATTAGACTGGGGAAGTAGAAATCTTGTACAATTCAACCCCACCAAATCTCAGTCTTGCTTTCTTTCTCATAAGAGATACACCAGCCCTAGACCCATCACAATGAACAACCAAGTTATTCAAAGTAATGAGTCCTTTTCTCTTGTTGGCATTTGTGTGGATCGAAATCTTAATTGGCACCAACATGTCACATCAATTGCAGAAGCGGCTGCTAAGAAATTAGGTTTTCTGTTCCGGGCTCGCAAATACTTTTCACCAGCTAATCTCTATACCTTATATACTTCACAAATAAGGCCAAACCTCGAATACTGCTCCCACATCTGGGGTGCAGCTGCCGCTTCTACACTCGCTATCCTGGACTCCATTCAAAAGAGAGCTTTACGTCTCATCGGTGACCCTACCCTCACCCAAAGGCTGCCATCCCTTGCCCACCGACGTGCCGTTGGTGACCTCTCTTTATTTTATAGATATCTGCACGGCCACTGCTCAGAGGAGCTTTCGTCCATAGTTCCCCCACCTGCTGCCCCCAACAGATCTACCAGGGGAACAGAACGAATGCACCCTTTTACTGTCCAGATCACCAGACATAGAACATCTTTTTATGCCCGCTCTTTTGTCCCGAGGACTTCCAAGTTGTGGAATTCCTTGCCGGCACATGTTTTTCCTTCTCCTCCGAGCCTCCAAACCTTCAAGTGCAGAATTAACAACTTGCCTCTTTCCTCCTTATCAACACCCATGGTACGATAGTATTTAGGCTGTAAGCCCTCGTGGTGTGTTGTTGAAATTAAAAAAAAATTAAATAAGAAAGTTGATGTCTACTTCCGGTATAACTGGAAGTCCCTTAATAACGTCAATATTTTCAGTGAACTGCAAATTTTGAGAATCCCACGTGCGTGAATTTTCAGAATTCAATTGTGAGCCGTACTCCAGAAACGGCTAATGGAATATCTACGTGGGACACTCTGTATATCATATAGGTATTTGTATTAAAATGACAAAACTTACCACATTTAGGGCTATTTAATTATGTAGGTAGGTACCTAGGTACCTATACCTATGAAATTAAAGAAACAAACACTACAATTTTCCATTTTGCAGACATGAACTCATGACTTTGATAAAACATTTTTTTCAAATAACTTTGATTTTTTCAAATAACTTTTTAGTCACTTATAAATCAAGTCAACTCTTTTAGATTAGCTTTATTGTACCGCTTTTTTTTGTTATGAACGGAACCTTTTTTGGGAACCAAACTGTCAAGTCAACTCTTTTAGATTAGCTTTATTGTACCGCTTTTTTTTTTGTTATGAACGGAACCTTTTTTGGGAACCAAACTGACATTACAGATAAAAGTTATTTTGAAGACATAATCTGAATTAAATCTTAAGCTCAGATTAAATTTTTTAGTGATTCATCAGTCATATTTCTTGTTAACTCATTTGTGGTACCTATTCAAAAAAAAAACATATATTTTTTGTATATTGGCCTGTTTTCCATTATCTAATCGTAAACAGACTGCATACCTACACAGTAATGAAAATAATGTTTACGATTTATATAATTTTTATTTTTAAACATAAAAGTTGATATAAGAGTCATTGGCGATTAACAACATCAACTAATAAAGAGGTAATTATTTTCCAGTGAATTGTTAATGTTATAGAATGACAAAAAAATAACATTTAGTAATGTAACTTAGAGAATTTATATTCTAAACTGCTGTGGGTGGTCCCCAATCGTAGAGTTTCGTATACCTCGGCTCCAATCGCATAGAAGAATAGACCACAACGCAGATCACTATTTAATTTACAGTTTACACCACACCACAAGAGCTAAGAGTCTTCATCTGTAGTGTCCGGCTACGGCTTATACTTATAGGTATTTCGGTGGTTGGAACGAAAGTTTTACCAGTGTTGTGAAGGTTTGTATAATAATAGTAAACAAATTGAATTTGTGACAAGTTATTCGAAGTAACCAACAGTGATTTCGCGAACGTTACTCTATAGTATTTTCGAACTGGCCCTGGTTTTACGAATTCAAGATCAGCTGAAGTTGTATACTGAGGGGTCGCAGTGAAATCACACTTTTTCCAGGGGTGTTCTCCGTATCCTGTACCTACAAAAAACAAGCATAATTTTTTTCTGTACCAAGTATATTTTAAAGCATTTACTGGTTCATGCTTAAAATTACACACCGAGAAGCGAGTGTTTCGTACATACTGTGTACTGAATACCACCAGGTGGGGGCTTTAAGAAGCCCACGAAGACATTCGCTATGTTGATCACCGGCAGCAGGTCTACTAGAGAGTGCCTATTATAGTATAGGTAAATGGTAAAGTAAAATTACTTCGTACAAGAAAATAGGGCTGATGAATTCGAGATGCTCTTTAGTCAGAGGCAGCTGTAATTCCCGGAAATTGGACCCTAAGTTATTGTTAGGTCCGCATCGCTGCGATAGACTGAATAGCCAGGTGCACTGCTTCTAAAGAAAGAAACATTTCAAAAAACTTCAATAGTTCTTTGATTATTGTGAATGTGTGTTAGCGTGCCGGCCCATGTTGGGGCCTAAGGGCTACGGGGATGGCCTCAACGGCCTCTGTGGCGCAGGTGGAGCCGCCGGTTGAATCTGCTGATAAAGAGAGACATGAATCCGATCTTTACACAAGACCAGGATGGGTCGACGCCGACGTCGCCTTGGAACAGTTAGATCAGGTATGATAATTTTATTATAATCTATGTACCCTTAACCCTTCGCTTGCTACAGTGTTACCCCAAAATCAATGCACTGCATAACGTTTTATTACCGTCTCATTGTTCTCTATATGAAAATTAGAATCTATATGAGCACTGATAAGTGCATTTTGGAAAACAGAACTTTCTATAGTTTTAAAAAACCTGAGAAACAAAGTTAGCCTCACCAAGGGACGAATAAACTGTTTATTTATTCCTAATGAAGTTAACTTTCTTAGCGAATTGATCACCACGTCTAAAACATTTTTTGTTTTAAATTGGGTGCTCGGTATAACGGGTGCTCTAATGTGTACTTTTTGATGTTCTATGTAGCTTATAAAATGATAAGCTTTGTTTTTAAATAAATCTAATGCCGCGATTTGCTGCGGAAAGATTTAAAAATAAACTAACAATACTTTTTGTTTTTGTTTCTTTTCTACGTCGGCCTATTTCCGCGACTATGGCCAATCACCGACGCCGGGGAGCAGTTTCACCTCACTATTCTGGAAATTTTGCCGAACCCCTGCCTTTCTGTAAAGAGGGTAGGGATCTTTAACGTGCCCAACATCGCATGGACACGGGACATACGGCTTTACGCCCCCTCCGAAGGGCGGAACGTGCAGACATTCAACTTGCTCAAATACAATGCCAGAACCTCGGTTGATGTTAATTTTACAGTTTGTACTGAAAAAGTGAAGGAGTACCCTGGGATCAAACCCAGTACCCTTCGGTCAGAGGCACACGTTCTTACCCCTGAACCACCGAGGTTCCACTAACAATACTAATAAATTATTTTGTAGGTCTGTGTAATTTTTAATGTTGATTTAATTTTCAACACCCTTATTACATTTGCCTTACTAAAAATAATTTCTCAAAAACAAACAAAAAACATGTTTATTTATGTCTAATTAAATCTTTTATGTGTAAATACTTTTAGATACAAACAAACTGTATGTAAAAACATAATATAAATTTGTAATTAATGGGTTCTATTGCTATGCGTGGCGATCTATTATTATGTAACAAAAATATAAAAAAAAGGAACAAAAGTATTGTAATGGGGGGCGAGGCAAGTATTGTGACTGTTTAAGGACTTTTTAGTAACAAAACTCGGGACGCAGCAAGTGCGTTATGGTAGTGATTTTTTTTTAATGCTTCAAATTTAAATAACTAAATTTCCTATAAACTTGAGTTTAATTTTAATACCTAGTAAGGTCTTTCCTAAGGCAAGATATCCACAAAATTTCATTAAAATAACTTTGAATTTTGGTACGTAGTAAAATCTCTCCTGAGGCAACATATATAGTAAATTTCATTAAAACAGCTTTGTTACTTTTGGAGAAAAACATTTTTTTCGAAAGAAAACTCAAAATTTTCCCGGAAAACCCCGTTCGATTTTTCTGGCTAAAGAACTCATCCAAGCCATTAATAAAAGAAAGGCACTTGCCAAGTTTCATCGAAATCGGTGAATTATTTTTTGAGTTATCAGACGGATATATATATATATATATATATATATATATATATATATATATATATATATATATATATATATATATATATATATATATATATATATATATAAACATATAAAAATTGAAACTGGCCCCGGATATGGGTTCTAGGGGTCCTAGTTCGCACTCATTTGAAAGAATGTTTGCAAAGTGTCTCACCATCGATGCCTCTCTATTAGTGATTTTTTTTTTTTTTTTTTCATAAAAATTCACTAAAATGATAGTGATCGAGTAAACAACAAAGTGATTTTTGATCTCCGAAAATTACAAAGCTATTTTGTGGATATGTTGCTTTTTAGTGAATTTTCTTAAAAAAAATTCACTAATGAGGACATCTCGACTTTTGAATTTTGAAAAAATTTCTTCAAATGAGCGCTATTTAGGACCCCTGGAACCCAAATCCGAGGTCGGTTTCAGACTTTATATATATATATATATATATATATATATATATATATATATATATATATATATATATATATATATATATATGTTTATATATTTATGTGTCACACCTATAACTAAAAAAATAATGGACCGATTTTGATAAAATTTGGTGAGTACCTTCCTTTCGCGAGTGGCTTGGATAAGTTCGTTATCCAGGAAAATCCGCCGAGGTTTTCCCGGAAAATTTTGTGTTTTTTTTCGAAAAAAATCGAAAAAAATTTATATCTCCGGAATTAACAAAGTAAGGGCAACTAAATTTGGTATACGGGTTTATATCGTTATATGTAAGCTACCTACCAAAATTTAGCGCTGTCGGTTAAAGGACAAAAAAGTTACAGGCATTTAAAGAAAAAATAAATTTGGGTTTTCCTCAAAACGTCAAAGTCGCGATTTTAAACGTCAAAATTGTTAATATTTAGGCAATGAACCTGAAATTAATATGATCTATAAAAGGAAAATGTCTCAAGAATAATGTTTTACAAAGCCTGAGCTCTTAGTTTCAATCGTCATTGTCCTTTATTTTACTAAAATATTCCCAGAAAATTCATTTCAAATAGACCCTTTCTCTGATACTTTAGCAGTAGTGTTGGCTATAGAGTTTATCGTTTAATGGTATATCATTTTTGTCGAATTATCTTAAAAAATCATTAAAGCGCAATATTTCCGTTATTATTCAAGTTACGAAAAAAAGTTGTATACATTAATTGTAGGGTGTCTTAAGCTACATCTTAAAAAATATTTCCACAATTACAGGCTGGCCCATAAGTCGTTGGTGATTCAAATTTTCTTTTTTTTTTTAGTGAATTTTTTTAATCGAACACGCCCCATGTTATTGCATTTTTGTATTTTCCATCGAAATATAATACATCTTTGTAAGAAAAGACATTCGGGACGCAGCAAGTGCGTTATGGTAGCGAAGGTTGACCAGAAAACCAGTTTTTTCGGGAAAAATTTAAGTTTACTTTCGGAAATTTTTGTACATTTTCAAACAATAAAGTTATTTTGATGAAATATGGTACATTGTTTCTAATATATAAATTATACTGGTAACCAAATTTGGTGCCTGCTTTCTTAAAAAAACATATTTGCTATTAGAAACATTTTTATGAAAATTCACTACCATAACGCACTTGCTGAGTCCAGAGTTTTTTTCCCTCAAGGCTCGTCCGCGGCCTTGCCGCCTTGGGAGAGACCAAAATTCAACTTTCTAGGTTGATAGAATATTGAGTTTTAAAATTTTAAGCATTTAATGAAAATTCGCTACCATAACGCACTTGCCGCGTCCTGCACATTTTTTTTACATTCTTATAAAGGTTTTCCGTTAGACTAACATATTGTATTAGTTTTACTTACATTATTTATATACTTACAAATTTAAAAAAAATCACTTCCCAATTATTTTAAAATTTTTTATTTCCATTTGGCTTCTAAAGCACTAGATTTTGCAAAGTTTTCACGCCCACCCCCCCCCCCCCCCCCCCCCCACTTCCCGAGATGCACCGCTATCACCGGCTACACGTTCCAAGTCACCCTAATTAGTATTTGTCATTGCACTTTTTTTTTTTAAACGTCGGCGTATTTCCGCGACTATGGCCAATCATCGACGCCAGGGAGCAGTTTCACCTCACTATCCTGGAAAATTTTGCCGAACCCCTGCCTTTCTGTAAGGAGGGTAGGGATCTTTAACGTGCCCTACATCGCATGGACACGAGACCGACGGTTTTACGCCCCCTCCGAAGGGCGGAACGTGCAGACATTCAACTTGCTCAAATACAACGCCAGAACCTCGGTTGATGTTAATTTTACAGTTTGTACTGAAAAAGTGAAAGGAGTACCCTGGGATCGAACCCAGTACCCTTCGGTTCAGAGACACACGTACATACCACTGAACCACCGAGGTTCTCATTGCACATTTAAAAGACACACTTATCAGGAGCAATGAAATTATGCCGACTTGGTAAAATGTAGAGAATTAATTAGTTCACTTTATTTTGCTGCCGTCACATTATCGGGTCGCCAACCATATGATTTCAATATCAAATTGTTCACATCTCGGATCAGGATATCATAAGATCAGAAGATGTCTTTTTGTTTAAATGTCATAGCGGATTACCACTGACTAAATAGAGATGGTAAAACTCAATGATAATATCATAAATTATGGTAGGTCATTGACTACTTTTGGTGAAATATTTGACGCTTCCTAAACTAAGATTTAAACCTTGAATGCTTAGTTACCCACACTGCCTAAATATAGTAAATAATTATAATACAGAGGTGATAAATGATGATAAATTATAATAGGGTTATATATAATCGTAAATGCAGCCAATGATTAACAATCAGTGAATTCAGTATTATTGACATTTCTCTGAATCTTAAAAATGAATATCATGAGTCAATGACAATAATAGCTGTCATTGACTAAACAGCGGCACATTACTGTTTTTGTGTATTAATATACTCCTTGACAGCTTATGTACTCCTGATGGGTCAGGCTTAAGTGAGATTACTTACTGTTTTGTTTGTGTGTTTCGTTATTGAATAAAAAAATTGAATAACTCAATTTTCTATAAACTTAGAAAGTTGAATTTTGGTACGTAGTAAGGTCTCTCCTAAGGCTATATATATATATATATATATATATATATATATATATATATATATATATATATATATATAGCTTTGTTATTTTCGGAGAAAAAATTTTTTTTTGAAAGAAAACTCAAAATTTTCCCGGAAAACCTCGTCCGATTTTCCTGGTCAACGAACTCATCCAAGCTATTAATAAAAGAAAGGCACTTGCCGAGTTTCATTGAAATAGGTTAAAATTATTTTTTGAGTTATCAGACGGATATATATATATATATATATATATATATATATATATATATATATATATATATATATATATATATATATATATATATATATATATATAAACAAATAAAAATTGAAACTGACCCCGGATATGGGTTCTAGGGGTCCTAAATAACGCTCATTAAAATTTTTTTTTGCAAAGTCTCACCATCGATACCTCTCTATTAGTGATTTTTTTTTAATAAAAATAATTCACGAAAAATCTGTGGCTAATGTAGAAGCGGAATCAACACCTTTTTTCTCATGCCATGAGTTAAACATGTAGGTATTTAATTTGCTACGGCCAGAAAATTTTGCCGAACCTCTACCTTTTGTAAGGAGCGTTGGGATCTTTTACGGTCCTAACAACAACAACGCATGGTATACCACGCCAACAGCTTTGCTCCCTGCGCTGACATTCAATTAGCCTAGGCACAATGCTACGGTCTAAGTGGCTGTTATTTTGCAGTAATGTAACAATCTACTAATGCTAATGAGACTGCCGAAGTAATACATAAAATATAAAAAAATTAAAGTCGTTACCTATATTATGAACGTAATCTTCTTTATGACCATCTAAAAGATACCAGCCCCGGATCTACTATTTTTTTCGAACCGGGACAGAAACTTGATAGGGGCTCCCCCTCTAAAGATGGCGCCCCCTCTAAAAAAATTGATAGTTACGTAGAAACGGGACTCCTAACTTTTTAGTGAATTTTCGTAGAAAAAGTTCACCAATGGAGAGATCCCGACTTTTGAATTTTGAAATAATGTTTGCAAATGAGCGCGAACTGACCCTAGAACCCATGTCCGGGGTCAGTTTCAATTTATATATATATATATATATATATATATATATATATATATATATATATATATATATATATATATATATATATATATATATATATATATATATATATATATATATATATATATATATAGGTATTCATCCGATAACTCATAAAACAATTCCACCAATAATTTAAAAAAATAATGAGCCGATTTTGATCAAATTTGGCATGTACGTTCCTTTTGTAATGGCTTGGATAAAGTCGTTAACCAGGGAAATCGGACCAGGTTTTCCGGGAAAATTTTGAGTTTTCTTTCGAAAAAATTGTTATTTCAAAAAATAAAAAAGCTACGGTAACCAAATTCGGTACGTAGGTTTACGACATAAAGAGTAAACTATACTAAAATTTAGATTTCTATGTTACAAGAAAAAAAATATAAAAAAATATTTGGTGCCAGATGATTTCTATGAAAATTCACTCCCATAACGCACTTGCTGCGTCCAGACTTTGATTATTTTAATTTGTTCTACTCCGAGGATTAAAAAAGTCAGTTTGAAAAAAATAAGTTTACATTAAAATTTCCGCCATTAGATGTTGTCAACAATCTGCTGCGCTTCAGCTGCTCGCAGCGCATTTCAGAATGAGCCCTTAAGATGTGTTCAAAAACTAACTGGGCGTTTTGAAATCAAATGAATAATTGATAGAACAACGTGCGCTCCCTGCTAGGCGCTTTGTGGAGCAAGTTTTTTATTTTCAACCATATATTATGTTATGATTTTGGCGCCCCCTGAAACTGTGCCGCCAGGGGCGGATGCCCTGGTTTGCCTCCGCCCCAGATCCGGGGCTGAAAGATACCTTAAAATAGGTACCATAATAATGATGTATATGTATGTACTTAAATTAATAACCGCATCAGTTCATTAAGTGTAGTTTTACCTTGTTTAAACTCTGCTGTAATAATACGAATGGCTTCTTTGGCAACAATTATATTTGATGAGTAGTAGTCAGCAATTCACTGGGTGAAGATTGGAACCTGTGATGAGCACCGATAAGTACAATTTGGAAAACCCAACACGTTTTTATTAGATTATTCATTCATCTGAGAATGCTACCGTTCCAAGCGAAACGATTGTCAAGTCTTAAAAATGTGTTGCAATACATGGGGTTCTCCAAATTGTGCTTATTCAGCAGATGTTTAGTTTTATAAATACTTTTCACTCTTGTTTTAATAAGTGATTTCATTGCCAGGCAAAGCGCCTTGCTGGGAAATTAATACGAAAATTCACCAAGAAGCCGTTACCAAATTAAAAGGGCTTTCGGTTTGTACGCAAAAAATATGTATGCGAAACAAGTGAGAAAACTTCTACATCGATAAATAAAATTATTTGGAAAAATTGGGTAAAATTAACGGTAATGCTTATTAAATTTATTGGTTGCAAATGGAGACTACTTATTGTTGTAGGTACTTAATATTAAAAAAAAAATTGGCACAATCCATTAAGTATAACAGTTGACATTAGAAAACATTTTCATCATTTAAACTTTTGGTCAGACCAGGTCAAAGTCTCGCTTGCCCGCATGGGGATCGAACCTGCGACTTCTCACTTAGCAGACTGACGCCTTCGTAACCTGCGCTACGACGGCATCTCCTAATGTTTGTTAATCAGTTTTTTTTTTTGAATAAGTAAACTTTAGCCAGACCCGATTAATCTAACCGTAGGTGATACTGAAGATGAACGGAACTAGTTTTAGACAAATCGACTGCTAATAGATGAAATTTACTATCTTATACGCATTCTTGATCCTATTTTTACGCTGCGGAAATTTGTCTCTACGTTGTGGAAATTTGTCCATGCCGAAATATTGACATTATTGGTTCGTTGCTGGTCACATGCGGTAACTTTAAACTAACATTCTTATTTTTTGTAAGTTGCATGTTTTTTGTGCTCTTTGATCCTCTCTTACGTTTTTTGGTCAGGTCAAGACGTTCAGGTTTGCTTCGTAGAGTGTTTGGTGCATAAACAACAAGAAAAGTGGTGTCCCTTTAACCCCCAAACAAGCTGCGGAAAGAACAGTATTTGGAGAAAGTGTTGATGCAAAATGTGAAAAAATCTGCTTATAGAAGTCCAACTAAGCTGTTTTTTTAATATTTTTTCTTTATATTTCCTTCCGCCCAGCCCTCCTATTCACTTTGGGTCCCGCAACTTTTGAGGGGGTTCATTCCACAACAGTTCTTTTATTTTTTATGCATGCAGGTATAGTTTTAAGGTGTTTCTATAAAAAAATTCAAATATCACATTTACCGCTCAGCTTCAGAATTACCCAACCGTATTTTAACAATTGAAGATCATTTTGCTAACAAATTTAGTTTCAGCAGATGATTTTATTTAATCATCTGATGAACAATGATCATCTAGTGCTAAAATATCGTGGTTAAAATGTACCAAATTGTACTTACACGTGTTCACCTTATTGTATACACAGAACTTTTGTTTGTGGTTGTATATAACACAGCTTAGAATATAAACCGTTCAATTATACCCACGCAAATGTAGATTAAATACCTATGTGTTGCTTATTAGTTTTTTAGTCATTAATATTTGTACAGGTACTCTTTAACTCTTAAGTATTATCATTATTTACTAATTAAAATGTGATCACCGTAAAAGCCAATCATTTTAGCGATACTCGCTTTATGGCACCGTCGTTATCAGGATTATGAAAGCGAACACGGCTTTGTGGACGAGAACACATTTTATGCCTGGCAGTATAGAGTTTACTCTCTGTAACCGAAATTGATTCGACATGGAGTGCATGTGTATAGGCTAGCCGAGCTGGACGCTGGACTGTTTAGTTATGAGCGTTTTGTAGCGGAACAGGACATATTGTGTATTATTATCCACCGTGTACATGTAGATTTGCCGATGCTGATTACAGTACACAATTTAACTTACGCACCAGTCGCTGAACTAAGGTTAAACTATTAAAAGTGCCCAGTAGAACGATAAAACCACTATTAAAAAAGAACGAAGACTAAGGCACAAAGAGCTCCCATTTTGCTGAGTTATGAATTTTACGTGGTATATTGTGTAGTCTGGGAATTAATGACAGGGAACTTACGCCGATTGTTAATATCAGGAAACAATTAATTTAGTCGGCGTAGTAATATGAATTAAGATTTGCACACATATAAGTACTGACTCTCCAAAAAATCCGGGTCTTCGGATAGCAGGTCACCTCTAGTTTGAACACAAATGATTACATACGAAACGTACTGTAGTTCAACCCCTTTTCCAACAAAACAACGCACGTCCTCATACAGCAAGGGTTAGAGGTACTACAAGGTTCTCACAAGAAAATACCGTGACCCTGCTTCCATGGCCTTCTCTTCAGACTTGTCACCAATCGAACATGTGTGAAATGTGATTGGTAATCGACTGGGTGATTCACTTTAACCACCAACTAACCTAGCTGACCTTCGTCGTCGAATTCAACACGCCTGGGATGACATTCCTCGGGATACCTAAATCATTATATCTCAAGTATGCCTGGAAGAGTTATCCAATTAATAAAAAACCACGGCGGATCCACTTATTATTAAATAACCTTGTTATTTTGTAATATTTTGGTTTAAAAATGTATTCATTTTTTGTTTATATATGTATATATATATATGTATATGTATCCGACCGATAACTCAAAAAATAATGGACCTTTCTTGATCAAATTTGGTGAGTACCTTCCTTTTGCAAGTGGCTTGGATAAGTTCGTTAGCTAGGAAAATCAAACCAGGTCTTCCCGGAAAATTTTGTGTTTTCTTTCTAAAAAAAAATTATTTCTCCGGAAATAACAAAGTAACGGCAACCAAATTTGGTACGCGTGTTTGTATTATAAAGAGTGAACCCTGTACCAAAATTTATGTATCTAGCTTTAAAGACAAAGAAGTTATGGGCAGTCAAAGAAACAAATTTTGGAGTTTTCCTCAAAACGTCAAACATGCAATTTGAAACGTCAAAATTGGCAATGTTTAGGCAAAGAACGTGAAACAAATACGGATTGTGGAAAGAAAATGTTGCAAGAAGAGTGTTCTGCAAACCCTTAAGTTTCAGATTCAACCGTTATTGCCCTTCATTTTACTAAAATATTTACAGAAAATTCATTTCAAATAGACCCTTTCTCTGATGCTTTGGCTGTCGGTTTAGTAAGTTGATGTTTCGCTGTAGGTTTAGTGAAGTTTAACGGTCTATAATTTTTAGCTAATTTTCGTAGAACAAATTCGTTAATGCATTTTTGCATTTTTTATCGAAAAATGATGCGTTTGTAAGAAAAAAATCTGGACGCAGTAAGTGCGTTTTGGTAGCGAATTTTCATTAAATCCTTGAAATTTCAATAATTCACTTTGCTATTAACTTAAGCTTTGTTGGTTAGGAAACCAACATTTAAGTTTATTTTCGGAATTTTTTTTGTATATTTTCAAACCATAAGTAATTTTGATAAAATATAGTACATTGTTTCTACCACATAGGCTATACCGGTAATCAGATTGGTGCCTGCTCGCATTTGCTATTGAAAACATTTTTATGGAAATTCACTTCCATAACACACTTGCTGCATACAGACTTTTAAAAACTGTTTATATATTTTCAAACAATAAAGTTATTTCGATGAAATATGGTACATTGTTTCTACTATATAGGCAACCAAATTTGATGCCTGCTTCCATCAAAGAAAGACATTTGCTATTAAAAACATTTTTAATGAAATTCGGTACCATAACGCACTTGCTGCGTCCAGACTTTTTTCAAGTTTGATTAAACACACATGTAAAGATTTTATTAAAATTTATTCACTCCTAGTATTTGAAAGTCATACTGACTTTCTAAATTTTGTATAATGGCACCAAACGTATTATATTAGTAAGTACCTACAGCCCTTGCCTCTATTGTTACGGATTGACCTGTTTAGTTTTTTTGGACAGCACATTGGTTATCTTTTCCAAGCTTCCCCATATTTGGCATAGGTACAGTGTGGCACAGCCAAATTGAATAAATACATTATCTCAATTACTGTTTGTTATTTATAAAAAAATCCCGAAACACGTCAATTTTAGATTAAAAGATGACATACTGCAACGTAAAAGCTTCACCCCTACATGCAACCCCCTTCGAGCGACAGTTGCAACCCCAAATTTTTAAATACGAAGTAGGGGCTTGTGATACTTCATTTGAAACATATCTTTATTCTCTACCCAAAAATGCTGTGGCTTTAAAATTTATTGCAAAAATTAACAGTAAAAAAAGATTCATCTGATTGATGAAGTTCGCTACAACACACTAAAAAAATAACTAATCGCGTTTCATTCTTGATAATAAGAAATAAAAGTTCGGGACGCAGCAAGTGCATTATCGTAGCGAATTTTTATTAAATGCTTCAGATTTGAATAACTCAATTTTCTATATATCTAGAAAGTTGAGTTTTGGCATATGGTAAAGTCTTTACAGGGGCAACACCAACTACCAAATTTCATCAACATTACTTTGTTATTTTTTGAGATACAATTTTTTTTCAGAAAAACCAATTTTTTTTATTAGAAAAACTGGTCCGATGGAGCTGGCTAACAAACTCGTGCGTACTATTAATAAAATGAAGATATGTGCCAAGTTCCGTTCAAATCGGTTTAGTATTTTTTGAGTTATTACTCGGAGACATACATACATACATATTTTCGTCGTTATAGACGGACGTTGTTATAAAGGTCTGGAGTTTTTTTTTGTAAAAAAAATTAAATAAACAATCAAATCATATTATAACAAGTTTGTTTAGAGAGAGATATACAATCAACGAGTTATGAAAAAGAAAATTTGAGTAAATAAATGAATAATGTTTTTTGAAAAAATGTGTAATTTTTATTTGCTTATGGGATTGTAGAAAATAGTCTTTTTCCAGTGTTGTTTACAATATCATTACATTCTTAACGAAATCTTCATTCACCTTGTCACTAAATAAGATATGGTTTTGCACAACTTTTAAAGGTCCAATAGACTCTAATGTTGATGGCGGCTCAAATTCTATGTTCGGGTTACCCTCGTCTTCTTCCGCGTCACGTGTCTTTTGTTCTGTTTGTGAACTATTGCAGCTGGCAACATCTTCATCATTCTCCCCATGTTTCCACATCTTTATCAACATCAACAAAATCATCAAACGTACCAATCAAATTTTTGTTCACCACATTCATTTCTCTGGTTACTTGGCCCAAGAAATGTCATCCTCATTGTCAAAATCATACACTTGTTCTGAGAGAGATACTGAAGAACAAAACCCAGCATGACGAAAACACTGCGTAATTGTTTTTTCTGAAACAGCATTCCATGCTTTGGATATCACCATAATGATGTCGAGAAGATTTATTTTTGTCTCAATGTTTTTATCTGCATTTTCTATCATTTTCACAACTAAAGGTATTCGGAAATGCACCTTCAGGTTTTTATTATACCTTGATCAAGGGGTGGTAGAAACGATGTTGAATCTGGTGGAAGAAAGCACAAATTTTCAAGTTTCATTTCATTCCAAGTTATCAACATTAGGATAAGCGCTACAATTATCCACGAACAATAAAATTTTCTTTTTGATCGCACATAGCTCTTTATCCCAATTTCGCAAAAACTTCTCAAACATCTCTAACACCAGCTAGGCATGTCTATTGTATCTGTAACCGACAGAAAGTATCTTACATTCTTAAAACACCGCGGATTTTTTGCTTTTCCAACAACTAGCAACTTCTTTTTAATTGTACCAGTCCTATTAGCGGCGACCAATACTGTAATCCTGTCCTAGACATTTTATCCCCAGAACATTTCTCTCCTTTGAATTTTAGGGTTTTGTTAGGAGTCATCTCGAAGAACAATCCTGTTTCATCTGCGTTAAATATCTGTTCATCATTGTAACTTTGACTTATTTCTGTAAAAACGTTTTTTAACCATTCTTCATTTGTACGATCCGATACAGATGCAGATTCACCAGAAACAGTGGCATTTACAAAATTGTGACTGCTTCGAAATCGTTTTATCTAACTTTCTGAACATTCAAAATCTTCTTTTCAATAAGTTTTGCAAAATCGTTCGCTTTGGCTTGTAAGATGGGCCCCGATATAGGGATTCGTTGGTTTCGTTTTTCTTTAAACCATCCCAACATCATTCTTATCTGCTCGCACGTTGTTATATCCGGTCTAAGGTCGAGCGTAGCAGGACTTTAAAGGCGACTTGGTCGTTATAACCAACGACGTTATATCCGGACATAAAAATCATTACCGTATATACAAATCCACCCAATTGTCTACGGTTCGGTCGTTACAAGTGACGTCACTATAAGTGACTTTCACTATATATATATATATATATATATATATATATATATATATATATATATATATATATATATATATATATATTATATATATATATATATATATATATATATATATATATATATATATATATATATATATATATATATATATATATATAAATTCGTTAAAAATAAAAAACACATAATCTTAATGTAGATGCTCAAAATGCATGCCTTGAACGTCTTGGCAGCATTCTAATGGTACATAAAAATGTCTTCAGACGTTATTCAACATCCGAGGCCTAATGGCAATCGTTATTAGTAAATTTGTATTAAAAAAATCCACTAATAGAGAGGTATCGATGATGAGACTTTGCAAACATTTTTCAAATGAGCGCGAACTAGGACCCGTAGAACCCATATCCGGGGTCAGTTTCAATTTTGATATGTTTATATATATATATATATATATATATATATATATATATATATATATATATATATATATATATATATATATATATATCCAACCGATAACCCAAAAAGTAATTAATCTATTTGGATGCAACTCGGTAAGTACCTTTCTTTTATTAATAGCTTGGATGAGTTCGTTAGCCAGGAAAATCGGACAAGGTTCTCCGAGAAAATTTTGAGTTTTCTTTCTAAAAAAAATTTTATCTCCGAAAATTACAAAGTTATTTTAATGAAATTTGGTGGATATATTGCCCTGGAAAATACATTACTACATACCAACATTGAACTTTCTAAGTTTATAGAAAATTCAGTTATTTAAGTTTCAAGCATTTTATGAAAATTCACTACCATAACGTACTTGCTGCATCCCGAACTTTTATTTTTCTTCTTACGTTAGTTAAATCGCATGGTTTAGTTTTGTATACACCATACTTTTCACGATTCTCCAAAGAAGAAGCCTAATAGCGGAATGTCGGGTGATTCTAACGATCCTCGCCTCCTTATCCACCGATTTGGAAGTATTAAGTTGCGGTGTTGCCGGGCATTGATTTTATGATTTGCTGGTGCTCCATCTTGCTGGAACTATATCATATTCGCTGTAACTTGTGGGTTTGCTCGACCAAGATGTATTGCCAAACTTGGCCAGACATTATTTTCGAGCAATGCTAAATAATTATCTCCATTCAAATTGTCATCAATGAAAAAGAGACCAATGACAGGGCTTGTAACTATTTTTGACCAAAAATTAAGCTTTTTAGGGTATTGCGTGTGTTCTTCTCCCATCCAGTGGTGATTGTCTTTAGACTAGTAGCAACAATTTTGACGGTTAGCATGGCCGTGAAATGTTGATAACTTTTTATGTCTTCTTTTTAATTGATATCGTCCAAAAAGGACAATGAAATTGTTTTGGCTTGCTTTCTCTTTATTAAGAATGAAACGCGATTAGTTATATGTATATTTTTGGGTGTGTAGCAAAGTTCGTCAACCAGATTAATTTCTTTTTTTTTACTGTTAATTTTTGTTTTAAAACCATAGCATTTTTGAATAGAGACTGAAGATATCTTTCAAATGAGGTATCACAAGGCCCTACTTTCTATTTAAAAATTTGGGGTTGCAACTTTTACACCAAGGGAGTTGAATGTAGAGGTGAAGTTTTCTCGTTGCAGGATGTCTTTTTCTAATCTCAAATTGAGGTGTTTCGGGATTTTTTGCGAATTTTCATTACGAAAAATTCGCTACTAGAGAGGTCACGATGTTACATGCGGCTAGAAATAGTGCAAATAAACCTATGTTGTGAATTTTAAGTAATTTGGTACACAATACTTAAAGAGTTTTTTCCAAATTAAAAATAAAATCAGACATACGTTGAAACGACTTAGTGGTTAAAGTCCAGTGCCTGACAGACAGAGTAGTTAACTACCACGCATTGATTGATTCATACAACAGGTATAAACCATACATCAACGGTAACCAAACTAAATATATACCAGGCATAAAACATACTACCCGAGCCAACAGTCGTGAAATCTCGGCCGCAATTATGGAAAATGACAGACGACATGAAATTTGCCAAGTGATTGTTATTTAACTGGGGGATTCAATCAATTATTAAAATACACTATATTTGTAGCTTTATTAACGGCCCCAAATAGAGTTTTAGCGCAGCATAGATATATTATGCTGTCGCATAATATAGCAGAAATGTAAACAAAATCAAGCCAAGTCTCTATAAAAATGATTCTAAAATAGTTCATTTTATTTTTAAACTTGAACATAAGACGTCATATAAGATAGAAACAGTCGTGGGATGTGTTTCAATGGTAATTCTACAAATTCTGTAATTAATTGTTAGGTATACTTTGAATATAATATCCCGAGCATGAAGGCGATCTAAAGTATCACGCTAATAAAACGTTAGTTGACGTGTGCTTAGATGGCGCAGGGGGCATCGCGCTTGCCTCGTAAGCAGAAGGTTACGCGATCGAATCCAGCTCGATGAATGTATGTTTTTTATGTTTTATTTTGACATTTGGAAAAACAATAGTGCACAGATTTCATACGTTTTGAACAAGATCTCATTTTTGTTTAAAACGCCTAAATAAGTTTGTCACCTTTGAGTCTGCAATTATAATTTTGTTATTGTTGATATTGAAAAAAACCGATTTGATTAGGTTGACTAAAACGAAATCATACTAGCGATTAATAAGGAAAAATAACTGCTACGTTTATAATTTGGCAGGCACTTTACTTTTCTATATATGGATTAAGTTTCCTTCTGGAAATATTCTGTATAACTTTAATGACATTTGTAATACAAGCTTCTTTTAAAGATACTTACATTACCTACAAATATAGCAAAATTTAGTTCTTCAGCTTCACAGATAATTGAGTTTTGGGAATTTTCCTCAAAAGGAGTTACAAGGCAATATTTTTTTGATAATAGAGAGATATCGATCGTAACACTTTCAAAAGAATTCTTCAAATGTGCGCGTACTAGGACCTCTAAAATCAATCTTCAAGGTCTGTGTAAGTTTAAAGTATTAACTTTACTAATATGCCGTATAAGAATAGTGTACAATTCTTATGAAAATTCGCTACTTACTTACTTACACACAATAATTGATATACTGGATTATTCCATTTAATGTTCCACACTGTATACATGAAGCTTTCAAAAGTAGTTACATGGCCGATACTGGAGGTAAATCATTACATTAACAGAACAAACGAATACAGAGTTTACACTATAATTATTAAGTGAGAGCTGTTTGTCTTCTACTTTTGCTTAAAAAGAGGGAAACAGCAGTCATATAATAAAGTCGTTTCTTTGATCCATACATACATATTATATTCCCTGTCATATTCTGTCTTTCTTATAGTATTAAATAAGTTAAAATTAAAAATCCAGATAGGTATGTTTAAGCAAAATACTCATACTGGATAATATTTTTAATATTCCAAAGAATATATATATATATATATATATATATATATATATATATATATATATATATATATATATATATATATATATATATATATATATATATATATATATATAGCCAGGCTGGTAGTGAAACGATTTGATCAACTTTTATAATACCACATTTCTATAGTGACCAATTACTTAGAAATTTGTTTCTTTAACTTGACCTATTTCCGTGCCTATTCGCTAATCACTGACGACAGGGAGCAGTTTTTCCCCGCTTACCTGAAAATGTTGCCAGGCTTCTTGTCTTCTGGAGGCAGGGTGGGATATTTTACGCTCCCAACATCGCATAGTACATCAACTTGCTCAGATATGCCGCGGCTTCAGTAATTGTTATTTTTTAAAGCAATAACTATAAATTTAGAAAAAGGAACTGGCGAACAGTAGTTCTGCATAGCAATAATAATACTAAATATAAAAAATTAAAATGCTGTTTTCCAAACAAATATTGTTAAATTTGATTGATGTAACTTATATAAAAAATATTCGTCCGAAAATACCTATTTAAAATTTACCGATAACAGCGTTGGAAGTATTTTCGCGATCAATATTCATAAGGGAGTTGGGGTAGCCAGTTTACTAAAATTTTAGTCATGAATTCACGTTATTGGTGATTTTGCACTACAGCAAATAAGTTAAAACGGCTTATTGGCCTTCTAATTATAACGTGTTTAAAATTATCATTAAAAAGTAGTCGTGTTAATTGAAACATAGCAAATACCACACTAACTTTTAGATGCACCAATAACAGTACAATGTATACATTATCTAATTAAATAAATATCTTTTTTGTTGCATATATAATTGTAAATTGTCATCATGCAATCTGTATCATGTATCGATTTGATATCAGTGTTTTCCCAAGGTGCTTCATCCCTTCTAACCAAAAAGGAAAAATGAATAGTGGCGACCGTTTTCGCCAGTGGACCTGTTTTTATGTTTGTTGTGTATGGTCTAGGTATAATTGTAATTTAAAAAATTTTTATAATTTTTCTTAACGTAATCCCAGATTTAAGGGAGCTTAGTTTGTAATTTATGCAGATGGCCAAGTCAAGTAATCAAAGTTGCAGTAGTAACATCTTAGATCAGGTGTGATAGATTATTTGGAGCCAGACCTGATCGCGGTCTGGTGGGCGTTGTTCCGTGTTACGCCAGCCTTGGTAGGACCACCCGGTTAGCCATGTGTGTGGTCCGGTGCTAGCCTAAGCTCTTTAGCTAACCTATCCCCCCGCGCCCGCGCCACCCCCTGCCCGTTCACGCATCAAGCATAAAACATCACAACTTTTGCCTAGTGCCTTGTCTTTGCTGTAATGCCGTATTGCTTTGCTTCTTTTACTTACCTCTCTATAACGTACCGTAATCCATGATGGTCTACGCATCGTATTTTATCCCGTTACAACTTTTCCGGCTACCCCACTATATTCTATATTTATGTAATATCACACAATACTTATAACTATGCTGTGTCAATATAGTTGCAACACCAATTTTTATTGTTCAAAATTTGGGAACATATATCACTATTTGGAAATAAATTAGTAAAAGTAAGAGTCTCCTATATTTTCAAATTTTAATTTACTTTCCCTCTTCCGAGAAAATATATTAATATGTCGTTTGTAGTTTGTACATGGTTACTGTTACCATTTCATCCATCAGTGAATAGCTGTCATTCTTTAACGTTTTTGTTACAGTTAGCTTACTACAATACAAAAGTTGGGTAACAGTATCTTTGACAACCTTGCAGTTTAGATGTTGAGATATTTGATAGGCGTGTTTTTGAAAGTTTTTTTTTGTTTGTTTAGAATAAAATTACTTATAGATGTCCCCAATCAAGACATATTAAATCATCTATATAATCATAAATACAATATGAAGTTTTGAAATCTCTAAGTGCGATCTTTCAAATAACCTAATTAGAGATAATATTGATTCCCTGTGAATGTCAACTTGGTAAGGTTCTGGTACATATAGTTTTGTCAATGGTCATAGTTAAGATTGTTACTGCATATCAATAATGCATATGTTTTTAAATGTATTAGGAAAAGAAATAAAGGAATTCTGAACTGCTCCTTCGTTATATATTTACAACATTCCCATTTTGTGACGAAAACTGCCAGTTTTATGTACAGTTATGTTACCGACTAACTGATCTGTATACCTGGTTGTCAACCACAGTTGCTGTCCAGTACTAAAAACATATTTTAGTGAATTTTCATAGAAATGTGTGTGTGTGGGTGTGGGTGTGTGTGTGTGGGCGGGCGCGCGCGTGTGTCACACTGATAACTCAAAGACTAATGGGCCGATTTGGATAAAATTAGGCAGGTACCTTCCTTTTGTAAATGGGATTGGCGACCAGAGAATGACACAAATCCAAAATATTGTATGCGTTAAGCAAAATCTATTAAATATTACACACAAAGTTTATTTTTTATTGGTGTAAAAGGGTCAAGAAGTACGATAAAAATTACTTTGAAAATTTTATAGTTTTTCTTCTGTAAATGTCAAAGGGGAGATTTGAAACGTGAAAATTAGTAATCTTGAAATAAAGCTTCTATAACTAATGCAGTTTATGAATGGTAAATATTGCAAGCAATGTATTTTAGAAAGTTCTAGATTTATGTTTCAACTCTTACTATTTTCATTTGATTAAAATATTTGCAAACATGCATCTAAAATAGACGTTACATATTACAAATAACTAAGTGAAGACCATTATGGCATTATGGGCTTTCCACCTTTATTATATTTGCAACTTTTCACGTTTTTGGCACATATTATGATACGGCGTATCATAATTTTTGAAAAATTATGTTAGCGGATTCCATGAAAGTGGCGCATTCAAGGAAGTTTCCTTTTATATTATTCGTCGAAAAATCCGGGGGTCACGTACAACGCTCTCGAATGGTTGTTGAATTTGAAAAAATTCAAACTGTCGTGACTCAATTTTTTCAAATAGAATAGCCTGTATGTTATTTCAATTTTACAGATATGTAATTTAAATTGTATGTATTTTATTAGCAAATTTTCGTGTAAAATATATAGGTTAGTTTTCGCAGAAATCATTTTTTGTCAAATTGTTGCGAAATGTTAGTGGTTGATAAGAAATGTTTAATAAGTTATTGTTAAAAAAAAGTTTGCGAATTCAAATGAAAAATCTTTTCGAATTTTCATGAAATGAAATTTGTTTGGCAAATAGTCGTGTAAAAAAGTTTTAGCTAATTTCCGGAAAAATATTTTTATATTAATTTTGTGTAACATTAACTTCAGCCAATTTTCGTTAAAAAATGGCTAATTTTTGTGAAAAGGGTTTCTTACAAATTTTAATGCAAATTTTTTTTGTTTAAATTTTTGTCCAAAAGTTTTTTGTGAATAATTATATCTTGGGAAGTGTAGTTTTTGTGTAAATTGCTTGAATTGGTTCGTTCGTCCAGAAAATCGGAGCAGTACTTTCGGGACAATTTTATTTATTTTCGGAACATTTTTAGATTTTCAAGCAATAAAGTTATTTTCATGAAATATGGTACCCGGTATCTACTATAAATGTAATACTTGTACCAAATTTGTAGTCTTCTTTATTAAAAAAACGACATACTTTGAATTATATACATTTTAATGAAATTTCACTACCATAACGGACTTGTTGCGTCCAGACTTTCTGTGATATTAATTAAATTAAATTAATTAAATTAAATTAAATAAACAACAGTTGATTTTCATCAAGTATCAACCGACCCAGTAGAATAATTAAATACATATTAGAGGCATACTTATAAAAATTGACTCCTGCATAATATATTCTGCTTGTATGGGTTTAAACTATCCGGAAAGTGGTGGGAAATTTTTCAGCATCGATAAGTTCGTTGACCAGTTCGAGCAAACTAAGTTTTTAAGCGAAATGAAGCTTTCATTCGGAACATTATATATTTTCGTCAGGGCGAAAGCTACTTTGGTGAAATTTGTGGCAATTGCGTTTGTAAAGATTGCGCCATGAACCAAAATCCAAGTTACTCGGTTAAGGTAACATTGAGTTTTTCGAACAATATTTTTTTGTTTTACCCTCTAGGTCGAACTAGAGCACAATTAAATATTTTTCATAATAAAATGATTAGAAAATAAATAAAAACCTTGGGGCGTAAAACGCAGGAAAATGTAACATATACCCTAAGCTGAATGGCTGAATGAGTAAAAGAATTACTATTTCAAAACGGCGGACGCACAAAAATATAACCAGAAATGGGCTTAAGAAAAAAAAAGGTGTTATTGCTTTTGTAGATCTGAAACTAGCATTCGATGGTGTGGATCGGAAAGTATTGCTTTATATAATGAATACAGCTGGATTTGATTGGATGAACATTATTCTCAATTGATACAATAATCAAAGTACTATAATATATATTTACAGATATTAAATTCAAGTTAAAATAGGTAAAGGTGTACGGCAAGGATTTCCATTACCACCATAGTTGTTCAATTTGTTCATAGAAGACACAATAAATAGGCTGAAGGCAAAGCTAGTAGGAGTAAAAATCAATGAACAACTGTTCCATTGCATAAGGTCACATAACACTGACAGAGTAACTGAAAAAATAATTACAAAGAATGCTGGGTGTACTGGAAAGTGTGTTAAAAAATCAAATTAGATATTACTAAAGAAAACAGAAGCAATGAAGATAAGTAAGGATGCGACCGCAAAAATGGCTATAAAGCTAAGCTACCAACAATTTGAACCAAGTATTCACGTACCTTGGCAGTGTATTACGAATGATGTTAAATGTAGCAAAGAACTGAAGAGGGGGATCGCGATGGCAAATACACGACAAATACATTTGCTGTCAAATTTTAATGTCTTTATTTAGGCACAACAAGAATCTTTATAATCTTCATAACACTTTGAAACGTATAAAATGGAGATATCTTTTTTATAATTTTCATATAACTTTTATTCCAGGTCAAAATACAATTTCGCCTTTTAGTTTTTCATGTTTTAATTACTTAATACTACTTTCCTTAAACGTAAAGTTCTTATACAAATTCGTGACCGTAACTGAAGTCCTTGACAACTTTCGATTACCTTATTTAATAGCCTGAGATGGCGTATGTTTAACCAAATTTTAGCATTATTTGAGCTTCGCTTTGTTAATTAGAAAACAAACGTTGCTTTTTGTGTAGCTTTTAGCAAATTTTCGTAGAAAGAAATCTCTTTCGAAAAAATTTCGACTTTTGAAAAGGCTTCTGTAATTGACCGCGAACTAGGCCCCCTAGAACTCATATCCGGGGTCAGTTTCAAATTTTATGTTAATATGTATAGATGTCGGGGCGATAACTAAAACAATAGTTGATTGATTTTAATGAAATTTGGTACGCACCTTTCTTTTTTTATCTCTTAGATGAGTTTGTTGGCTAGGCCGTTGGACTAGTTTTTCGAAAAAACATTATGGGCTTCCTTAGGAAAATTTTCTTGTCTCCGATAACCAAGTTATTTTAATGAAATTTGGTACACAAGTTGCCTGGTAGAGACTATCGTACGTATCAAATTTCAAGTTTCTAGTCTTATAAATAGTTGAGTTAAAAGCATAAAAAAATGCCAGGAGACCAGAAGAAGGTACAATGTACAGGACTAGAAATTTTGTATGATAAACGCAATTTATGTTATTTTATAGAGTTATAGGGTTAAGGAAAAATATCAAAACATTAAAATAATTTTTTGTACCACAAAAAAAGCCGAGATTCTAAGACATAATATAGTGGATAGATACCACGGTAATATTGTTTGGCAGATATCATGGACAAATGTCACATCTAACTTCAAAGTGACAGATTTTATATATTTTATTTTAAATATTATTTCCGCCAAAACAAAATTTGTTTGGCAAATTTTCTTAAGGATAAATGTTTTTAGCGAGTTTTTATAAGAATATATTTTTTTGGGAATATTTGTGAAAAAAATTCGCTAATGAGATCACGATTGTAAGACTCAGAAACTTCCTTAAATGGATTTTTTCTCCGAAAATAATCAAGTTATGTTAGGTACAACGTACAGGACTAGAAATTTTGTATGATAAACGCAATTTATGTTATTTTATAGAGTTATAGGGTTAAGGAAAAATATCAAAACATTAAAATAATTTTTTGTACCACAAAAAAAGCCGAGATTCTAAGACATAATATAGTGGATAGATACCACGGTAATATTGTTTGGCAGATATCATGGACAAATGTCACATCTAACTTCAAAGTGACAGATTTTATATATTTTATTTTAAATATTATTTCCGCCAAAACAAAATTTGTTTGGCAAATTTTCTTGAGGATAAATGTTTTAGCGAGTTTTTATAAGAATATATTTTTTTGGGAATATTTGTGAAAAAAATTCGCTAATGAGATCACGATTGTAAGACTCAGAAACTTCCTTAAATGGATTTTTTCTCCGAAAATAATCAAGTTATGTTGATGAAATTTGGTACAAAGGTTTCCACTATAAGGGCAATATACAAAGTTTAACACTTAAGGGATAATTGAGTTATTGACATTTCAATCAATGTTTTATGAAAATTCACTACCAGAACGTTGCTGCAGCTGGACTGTTTTTTCACTATTAAAATATACTACTTTTAAATTTATATTACTGGTTTTTATTGGTATTCAGATCTTAGCATCTAAAATTTTTGAGAGGTAGAAGTGTAAAACACGTACACTGTCTATAAAGTAACGCATAAATTCAATAAAATTGAGAGTGACCATTATTAAGAAAAATTCAAAAACAGGTCGACTAACTAACTTTTTGATATAAAAATCTTACCCCTGTCCTTATACCTCTTCAAGGGATAGCTACCCTTTTGAAATTTTGAAACTGGCCAGTGTGATACATCTTTTCATCAGCAACGCCATTTTTTTGTCGGAATAAAATAAAGTGAGTAATAACATTTTTATTATCAATAGCACCTAAATTATGCTTGATTAGTTTTTATGACATATGACACACAGCAGAAAATTGTTATCATCAGTCGATTGTTAGAGATACGACATAGTATACAACAAAATATCTACAGAACATTGTTTACAGACTTTGGGATATTGATGTATCATATCATAAGTATCATAAGACTGGACTATGCAATTCTTTACAGGCTTCACTTGTGTTAGGTGTTACTGATAATAAAAATGCTCGTAATAATGTTATTGCTCATTTTATTTTAGTTCTACAAAAAAGATGTGTTGCTGAATAGAGAATTGGATCAACTTTTTGATATAAAAATCTCCCCCCTATCGTTATACCTCTTCAAGGGGTAGCTACCCTATCGAAATTTTGAAATTGCTGAATAGAGAATTGAATTAGCTTTAAAAGGATCTATCACACTACCCACCATCCAATTTTAAAATTTCTAAGGGGTAGCTACCCTTTGAAGAGGTATAACGATAGGTGTGAGATTTTTATACCAAAAAGTTAGTTTTTGACATTGTAATTGTAAATCGACTTGTTTTTTAATTTTCCTTAATAATGGCCACTTTCAATTTTATTGAATTTATGCGTTACTGTATAGACACAGTGTGTAATTTCATTAGTCAACTAAATCATATCCTAAAATTTAATAAAGGCTAGACGATTCCTCCGGTCACACTCATGTTAACTGTAACATTCTCATTCCTGTTATACTAGATTTGCAATAAAAATTTGTATGAAACTTTCAAAACTCCGTTTGAACACTTACAGTTTTCTATTAGCATCTGTATTCTAAAGTTAATCTCTTAGCCCTTCTTCTTAGAAGGTGGTAAAATGTTGCGAAAAAATCATACTTTTTAGCTTTTTGTTTTCAAGATTTTTTTACTTTGTTTTCAAACATATATTTACTCTAGGTTTATTATATTTACATTTTGAAGTGTTCAGTTATAAAGTAATCACACTATAATAATGTTAAAATGGTTAATATAGCAATTCCTTAAAACAAACTGGTTTTGGCATACTTGTAATTTGTATTATGTTGTCCAGCCTGAAGGGATCAAGTATATCATGTTCTAGTAAACGAGACTTTTGTTTTGGTGTTTCACACTTTCCAAAGTATAGAGAACTTTTAATTTACTTTATATATATATATATATATATATATATATATATATATATATATATATATATATATATATATATATATATATATATATATATATATATATATATATATATATATATATATATATATATACTAACTATAACAGGATTTATAACACGGCATTTCTGTACTATACAAGGAAAAAGGGTTAAGGACAAATACGCAAGGAGACAACCGCATACACGTGTTTCAAGCTTATTAGCCATCATCAGTACGGTATAGCCAGGTGAAGATGAGAACACTCTGGATGAAGATGCAAAAATACACGGAGTGTATTGCAAGTACAAATCCTTGTGGGGACAAGTTCTAAAAATGCCATTAGCGACAATCAACAAGATGTAAATGATCCAGTTTTTCTTGAGAAGACAGTATTCATGAAAATGGGCTTGACAATTTGAAAAATTGTGACAGTGTCGCTGGCATCGCAGATTTTCAAGATGTAGGTATCAGTGATGTAGAACTTCAAAATAATAAAATTTAAAGTCATAAAACCACAACGCAAAGCAAATAACTTTGCAGTAATAAAACCTCCAATGTGCACCGACCGTGTGACGCATGACAGCCTTGGTACATCGGTAAGATCTCCGATGTAACCTACTGGGCACATTGGATGTATTACTATCGTAATTTTTGAACACGTCACATTGGAGACATGCATTTTTAATGTTTACGTGAGAATGTATTGCAGTTCACATTGGAGGTTTTGCCAGTTCGATGTGGTTTGACGAGACGTTTCACGTGGTGTATATATCTCATTTTCGCCGATTTTGTCACATCGGATGTATTAACAGCCTAACGACGATATATATATATATATATATATATATATATATATATATATATATATATATATATATATATATATATATATATATATTTGTGTGTGTGTGTGTGTGTGTGTGTGTGTGTGTGTGTGTGTGTGTGTGTGTGTGTGTGTGTGTGTGTGTGTGTGTGTGTGTGTGTGTGTGTGTGTGTGTGTGTGTGTGTGTGTGTGTGTGTGTGTGTGTGTGTGTGTGTGTGTGTGTGTGTGTGTGTGTGTGTGTGTGTGTGTGTGTGTGTGTGTGTGTGTGTGTGTGTGTGTGTGTGTGTGTGTGTGTGTGTGTGTGTGTGTGTGTGTGTGTGTGTGTGTGTGTGTGTGTGTGTGTGTGTGTGTGTGTGTGTGTGTGTGTGTGTGTGTGTGTGTGTGTGTGTGTGTGTGTGTGTGTGTGTGTGTGTGTGTGTGTGTGTGTGTGTGTGTGTGTGTGTGTGTGTGTGTGTGTGTGTGTGTGTGTGTGTGTGTGTGTGTGTGTGTGTGTGTGTGTGTGTGTGTGTGTGTGTGTGTGTGTGTGTGTGTGTGTGTGTGTGTGTGTGTGTGTGTGTGTGTGTGTGTGTGTGTGTGTGTGTGTGTGTGTGTGTGTGTGTGTGTGTGTGTGTGTGTGTGTGTGTGTGTGTGTGTGTGTGTGTGTGTGTGTGTGTCCGAAAACTAAAAAAATAATGGTCCGATTTTGATAAAATTTGGTATGTACCTTCCTTTTGTAAATGGCTTTTTTTGTTCCCCCAGGGCTCGTCCGCGGCTTTGCCGCCCCGATAACACTGCAACCTTTGGTTGATTGTGCATACCCTTGGTCTTACTCCACCCATTCCAAAATCACTGTACCTTGAACTAGTCTGCACAGCGATTGGTAGGGTGAAGTTTTATATTGCTCTGTCTCCGGTCTAGACTGACCGTAGATCAGTTGTCTTTTGCGGTCCAGAGCTTTACACTCGCACAAGATGTGCTGGGCTGATTCCTCCCCCTCGCCGCAGAGTCTGCATGCGAGGTCCCCTTCGAACCGCCCCATTTTATGCAGGTGCTTCTTGACGGCCACGTGTCCCGTCAAGAGACCTGTTGTGTTTCTGAGCTGTCCTCTGCTAAGATTTAGCAGCTCCACAGCTCTCTTTGAACTGGGTCCGCCAATTATTGACTTCCCATGTCTGAGCCTTGGACAGTCCGCCCAGTACCCCTTGTATTGGTTTCTGACCCAGGACTTAATGGCTCCCCTGGCAGTGCTCTTTGACACGCCCAGAGCCGGTTCTGGTACCATAAATGGTTCTGCTGACCCTCTCTTGGCGAGACAGTGCAGGATGGCGTACATCTCGGCCTGAAAGTAAAGTTGTTTTCCCTGTACATTCGCGGGCTCGCGAAGTCTGACCTCATTTCAAGCATGGGCTCCTTCACGATCTCCTGAATTTTGCAGTGGCCCCTGAAGCTCCTGAATTTTGCAGTGGCCCCTGAAGCCTGGGTTGATCTTCAGTCTACCATTGCAGGCTAGTCTGTATAGTCCTAGCCTGGCCTCCCCCATAATAACTAAGTGTAGGGGGGGCAGATCCAGCAACACCTCCATGGCGGCTGTTGGGGTTGAAGACATGGCCCCTGTGATGCCTAGGCAAGCCATCCTTTGGATCTTGCCTAGTTTTTGTTTGGCACTGGATTGTGTCACCTTAGGCCACCAGACCAGTGCCGCATATGTTAACGATGGTCTGACCACCCTTGTGTACAGCCAGTGGGCCATACTAGGTCTTAGTCCCCACGTTTTTCCATATAGCCGCCTAGTGACGGCTAAGGTCATGACTATTTTTCCAATCTGACCATTCCAGGTTAGCTTAGAGTCCAATACGACCCCAAGATATTTTACCTCCCTGGCCATTGGAACGCCCCTACCGTATAGAGTGAGAGTTCTGTGGCTGTCGCACTTCCTCCCCCTCGCAAACGGCACGACGGTTGCTTTCCCAGGGCTCACCCCGAGCCCTTGATCAACCGTCCATCCTTCCACCACTTTCAGTGCAGTCTGCATGCGCTCCCACACTGCCTGTGTGACCTTTCCTCGGACTATGGTGACAATATCGTCCGCATAGCCCTGTACCTCATACCCCCCTCCGGAGAGCCTCCCCAGCAGGCCGTCCACGACTAGGCACCAAAGCAAGGGAGACAGAACGCTCCCTTGCGGCCAGCAGAGTCTCTCCTGCGAGTGAGGTGAACACCGCCCTGTCTTACTCTTGGAATGGGTGGAGTAAGACTAAGGGTATGCACAATCAACCAAGGGTTGCGGTGCTATCGGGGCGGCAAGGCCGCGGACGAGCCCTGAGGAAAAAAAAAGGGAGACAGAACGCTCCCCTGCGGACGCCCCGCCGCGACCCCCGCCAGTAGAGTCCCTCCCGCGAGTGAGGTGAACACCGCCCTGTCCCTGAGCATGGAACCGATCCACCTGCAGCAGGTCTCCTTATTCCACGCTCCCGTACAGCTGCCAGAACCGATCCGAACGAGGTGTAGCTAAAGGCCCCCTCTATGTCTAGGAAGGCCCTCAGCGCCACCTCCCTGTTCTCCAGCGTATTCTCCAGTTTCAGCACCAGTTGGTGCAGTGCTGTTTCTGTTGAGAATCCTGCTCTGTATGCATATTGTCCGCAGTGTAGGGGATATGCTTCCAATACACCGCCCCTAATGTGCCGGTCGAGCAGTTTTTCCACTGTTTTTAGCAAGAAGGACATGATACTTATTGGCCTCGGGGACTTTGCTTGGTCTGTTGGGCGCCCAGGTTTAGGAATGAATACAAACCTGGCCAGTCTCCATGCCCTCGGAATGTACCCCAGAGCCAGGCTGGCCTTCATAATGAGGGTAAGCACCGGCGCCAGTATATCTGTCCCCTGTTGGAGCACGATGGGCATTATTCCATCAAATCCCGGCGATTTGTATGGCTTAAAGCTGTTAATGGCCCATCTGATTTTGCTCCAGGTAACCACCTCTTTAGCGACTGTCCAGTCTACTCTAGATGCCCGCCTATAAGGCGCCTCTATTTCTGAGTGTTCCCAGTCCGGAGGTGATTGGTTTATCATGTTACAGCCGGGGAAGTGCGTCTGGAGTAAAATTTCCATAGTTTTCTCCCCCGAGCTTGTAAAGCCTCCAGTGGATGTTCTAAAGGAGCCTATGTTAGTCTGAGGGCCCTTGGACAGGATCTTGTGTAGTCGACCCCTCTCGGACGTGTTTTCCACTTCCTCGCAGTGCCTCCTCCATGGCTCCTTCTTGGCGTCCCTCAGTCTTTTGTTATAGGTCGTTAGGGCCTGTCTATATTCATTCCATGCTCCCGACCTTTTGGCCGCGTTAAACAGCTTACGAACCTGCGTCCTCCTTTGCCTGAGGTCCTCGTTCCACCACGGGACGTTCTTGGTGGACACCCTCATTTTCAGGGGGCAGTTGGCGTTATAGGCCGAGGTGATTGCGTTTCGCAATTGGACTGCTGCAATCTCGAGGTCTATTGAATTGTCTATGGTACTCTTAACCCCCCGCAGTTCCACAGCTAGGTCTGACCTGTAGGCTTCCCGGTCCGCCTTGCGGGGGTCCCGGTACCATACCGTTTGTCTTTCGACTTTGGCGATGATGGTCTGCCATCCACCTGCTCTGTTACCCACCATCAGCTGCTCCAATTCGTTGGGTGAAGGAGGGTCCGTGCTGTCCCCTGGCAGATAGGCTGACGCAACAGTAATATCCCCCAGCCCATCCGCTCCTCCACATCGGATTTTGATCGTTGCCAGGTCCCTGGAACAGAAATTCATTAGAGGCAGAAACGCTATACCTTCCCTGACAAAAATGCAGGCCCTCGGGTTCTCGCTGGATCTGCTGTAGATGAGCTTTCCAGTAGCTCCGCCGAGTCCCTTGATCTCTCCTTTATAGGAGTACGGTTCCTGGATGAGGGCCACATCCGTGTTCCTCAGAGCCATCAGTAGTCCGGCCGTGGCTGCCCTAGTGTGTTGGAGGTTGACCTGAAGGAACCTAAGTCCCATTAACCCTTAGTTGCTTCCCCAGTGGGCGAAAGCTAACCCTTCCCAGGCCCCAGAATGCCTTGAAGGAGGTTCCTTCAAGGGCTCTGTAAGACGTCTGGTCGATTGAGAAGGCGAGAGTCTGTCCTTTCTCCTCTGCCTTCCTGCTTAGAACCGACCAGTGTTGTCTCCCCAGTTCAGGGTTCTAGATCTTATGTCTACTAATCACCGTCTCCTGCGGGACGGTGTCAGGCATCCGTACGAGGACCTTGTGTCTCTTTGGGAGTTCCTTGGGCTCGACGGCTGTCAAGTCCGCCCCCTCCCAAATCTGACCGAGGCCAGTCCCGCGACTGCGGGCCGGCACAGGTTATCCAGAGGATGCCCCCCGTCAGGCGCGCCCGGTGGAACTGAGGCGGGCTCTCCCCTTCCTGAAGACAGTCCACCGCAGCCTGAATCAGTTCCGCCTTCTCCTGGTCAAGCGTGACCTCAGGATGGCGTCTGTCAATCACCGCCATCCCGAGGCCTTCTGCAGCCTCCCTATACGAGCCAGTCTGCGCCGGTGTTCCGACCTTGGCCCTTTTGGGACGTCTGTCCGTAGTGGGCGTACTAGAGTTCGAGCGCGTCCTCTTCTGACTCGCACTCCCCTCTTTCGCCTTTACAGGTTTCTCGACCGTCCACGTCCCGGTCGCCATTTTCTGCGCCCTCCTGAACTTCTTTCTTTGCGCCCTGGAAAGACGCTTGGACTGCCGGGCCAGTCCCTCTACTCTTACAGTAGAGTCCTCACTGGTGGAGGGGCCCCCGGAGTCCGCGGTGCTCGCCGCCCTCCGGTGGGACCCAGCCTCCAGCTTGGGTGTAGGGGACAGGTCTCTGGCCGAAGCTACCCCCCGATCCCCCGTATCTACGCCGGTCGTGAGAACTCCAGAGTCCGCTGCCGCCTCCTGGCTCGTCTCCGTTTCCGGAATAGACTCAAGGCATAAGTCTGTAGCCAGAGCCACTCCTCGAGCCTCATTGGTTTTGGTTTTATATGTATTTATTATCTTCATGTTGTTCCCACGAGAATGGGAAAATACTGTCCACATCCTCAGAATCCCCCTGTGTGGTGCAAGGCGGGTTACTCTGGAGGGTTGCCCGGTACTCCAGAGGTTCCGTTCACGACACCATCGCCCTGGTGCCATCCATCCATAGGCACCAGATTGGGGGAGTTTAGTTCGACCTCCTTGTCTAGATCCGTCATGTTTAGTTATTGGCAGGGTCACCTCGTGCAAGATGCGGATTTTTACCGCGCATGACGGTCTTGGGGAAAGCTTCATCGTTTATGTTGTTATTTCCACTTCCTCAGCTTGCCCCCTGAAGTCCTTTTACCCGCGACTCCTTAACCCCTTGTAAATGGCTTGGATAAGTTTGTTAACCAGGAAAATCGAACCAGGTTTTCCCGGAATGTTTTTTTTCGGAAAAAATTGTATCTCAAAAATAGAAAAGGTATGGTAACCAAATTTGGTACACAAGCTTACGATATTAAAAGGAAACTATATACCAACATTTATATTTCTATGTTACAAGAAAAAAGTTATAAAAAATATTTGTGCCAGATCATTTCTATGAAAATTCACTACCATACGGCACCTGCTGCGTCCAGCTTTTAATTGATGCATGCCTTTCTTTAATACCGACTGCAGCATTTATAATGGTGCATTACTAGTGTTGATTTTTTTACTTTATAAACCTCTGTTGAACTAGACCCACAAAGAATAATCGAATCGTGTTAGTTCTGGAGCCCCTGGAGGCCAAATAAAATAACTATCGCTACCAATCTAGCGTTCTGGAAATCTTTCACTTGAATGAAAATAAGGCTGAAACGTCGAGTAAATAAATCCTAGACGCGGTTCAGCCTGAGAATCAGGTAGTAGGTATATATATATATATATATATATATATATATATATATATATATATATATATATATATATATATATATATATATATATATATATATAATATTTAAATGTTCAAAGTGTTCCCCATTTTCTCGCTGACAGCGAATTAATCTTATGTAAAACTCGTCTCTGACTCTATTTAAAACCTCCGGTGTGATCTTCCCATTTCCCTGGTTACTCTTTCCTTTAAATCGTTTAGATTCAAAGGTTGTTTTGTACACTCTGTTTTTCAAATCTGCTCACAAGAAAAAGTCCAGAGGTTTAAGATCTGGTGATCTCGCAGGCCATTCTATGAAACCCCTTCTTCCTATCTACTTTTGTGAAAAGGTTTCATTGAAATACTTCCGCACAGGAAGGGCACAGTGGGGAGATGTACCGTCTTGTTGCAACCAGATCTTTTCATTTGGACGATTGCGATCAAGTGCATTGGGATATAACTCTACTAAGGCTGGAATGACTTGATCCCCTAGCATTTCCATTTAAATATCTTCTCCGTTAAGGTTTTCAATGAAAATAGGTCCAATCACATGATCCCCAACGATACCAGCCCAAACGTTGACTTTATGAGGACGTTGGGTGTGGGTTTCTCACATCCAATGTGGGTTGTCCTTTGCCCAGTATCTGCAGTTTTGCAGATTTACATTTCCATATAAAACAACTATTACTTAATAAAAAATAAAAAAAGAATTTCTGCGGAAGAAATAGTATTCGTTTTTAGCACATCAAACATCTGCTTGCACAATTGTAATCTTCTATCCGAATCACCGTCAACCAGTTCTTGTAAGTGTTGTAGTTTATATGCATGCATTTTCGCTGTTTTTAAAGTTCTTAAAACAGTTGAATGACCTGTACCAATTTCACATGCCACCTGATGCGTTGAAGATGTTGGATTTTCTTCAAAAGCCAATAAAACATTAAGTTTTACGTTACTATTAACATAAACGGGCTTTCTGCACAATGGTTTAACGTGTCCAACTTCGCAACTGTGGAAACATTTTAGATACAGTTCCCTGAGAAAGTGGTTCTGCTTGGGATCGGCATTTATCTAGGTAACCAATCATCATTAATATTTCAATTCGAAGGGTTTAAGTTAAATAAACAGTTGACTGAATGAAGGTGAAATAATTAAAAAATATTTTCGAACCTGCAAGAATTGATAAACAGTGAAGAAGATAACAGGTTTCAGATAAACAAATCATCTGGTCCTGCATGCACTGTTTTTTGATGGGAAATAAGACAACCAAAATTTGTACTTACTATAACATCCATTTAATGCGATTGAATAAAATTAAATCAAAAGTGCAAATTTCGTGTACAATTCATTGATTGTTGTGTACAAGTCAAATCATTTTGTAGGAAACCTGATTCTGCAGATGAAAATGTAACAAATCTATTTTTATTGATTTCTAATTAAGATCCAACATTATTCTCACGGCAGGTTGCATGCAAAAATTTGTCATTATCATGGACTATTTAATAACTGTGAATTTCAGAATAAATGGTTTAAGTTTTGTAGTCAGCCAGACAGTCAATAAATTTTGAGCTTGTGTGTTGTGTAGCGTTTATGACTTTTGCACCCAAATTTCTGGTACCATCATACATAAATATGCTCTTTGAATTTCCGTCGAATAATAATGAAAAACAAGGGGTGCGGGTGAAGTGATGAGGGGTACAAATTATAAACTAATACTACAAGGTGTGAAACAACAAAATTTAGTTAATGTGTCCGAGCGCTGTTCATAAAAAACATTTCTCTTCGAATTATGAATTTTATTACGTAACTGCGGTCCACACTTTATATATATATATATATATATATATATATATATATATATATATATATATATATATATATATATATATATATATATATATATAACTTACACAAATTCAATTAAAAGCTGAAGTGATTATCATAAGTTCCACAATCCTAAGTACACTTGGAGAACTGCATCATCCTCTGATGACGCTAACTTGGTTAGTGAAACGATCGTCAGATCTTTTAAAAATGTGTTGTGGTGATTTGGGTTCTCCAAGTGTACTTATCAGTGCTCATCACAGGTTCCAATCTTCACTTAGTTCCACAATCCTACTCCCGGGTATAATTATTTATACCCGCCAATGTTCAATAAGCAAGTCAACAACAGTTTGTTGTTGTTTTAATATTAAGTCAAATAAATAAATAATAGTTTTATGTTTGCACAATTTTTACTTAATTTCAAACTAAAGGGAAACTGTGTATTTGGAATGTAAATGCGTTGCCATAAATCTCAGTACTCTCAACTGATAGGACACACTATCTTTGAAAAGTAGTACTAATACATATACAAGAAAGTAGTGCCACACACGATTATTGTGCTAAATGTTGCTTTAAATATATGTTAAAGACTGCCATATGTGTTTCAAGAATAGGCAAAATGTTAGATTTACTTTTGGGCGTAATTGCCTTTTCTCTTCTTTGACTACCTTTCCGTATACAGGCTGACTTACGCAACTCGTTGGTTATAAACTTTCGAACTTGTAATATGAATTTGATCTGGAATTTTCAGTATAGACCTAGTCAATGTCTATCTTTTAAATGAAAATACTTTCAAGATGGCGACAGATCCGGTTATACCGGAAACCACAACCAACTCATTTATTTTAAATAGAACACCGTATATATTATTGTATATTTGGATTCGCCGTTAGGTTTCAAGCAGACTTTTCTGAACCACCATGTTCTAATCTTCAACCATTTCTGAGATATTCGTGAATTTCCTTTTTTTTTTCACGTTTCAACAACTTAGTAGAGACCGCGGTATCTACCAAATCATAATTGCTATAAACCTAAAACTTGCTGACATTATTAGAAAACCATCAAAGTATCTATCCTAATGGCAATTTTTTCGAAGATATATACAGGTATTCATAAGTTGTCCTTCAATTCGGTATTTGCAAATTACGAAAATCTCACAATTTTCAAATGGAACACCCTGTATTTTATACATGAGCTGCATAAAAAATAAAGTATAGGCTTGTTCAGTTAATACTGAAGACGATTTACTCAACAGAGTAGTGGCCCGTATAGTCTAAGATCCGGCTGCTAAATTAGGACATTAATAATGTAGATTATCAAGATTTAATTTTTAAGTATTTTAAAACTAGGAGAAGTCAGTTTTCATCAGGTGCCAATTAAAAATTACCCGCCAGTATTATTAATTAAAATATAATTAATTTACTTTTAGAGAAACATTTCGTTAACATCTTACGGAAATAAAACCTACACAACTTCACAACAGTGTATTTAAAATATCTGAAACGTCATAGTTGCTGCTGATTGCTTAACCGCTACCTCTACGCAGCCAGGTGTAAACAGGTATAATTTTATTAAAACTTTTCGTTCTTAACGTACACTCATTTCATTTATACCACATTAAAGCTCATTTTTTTCTGTAGTTAATGATATAAAGGTGCCTATATAAAAAAAACCGCAAATCAAAGTTTCCTACCCTAAAAGATGCTAGGTATGAAAAATAAAGTGACAGAGAGTGATCGCGCGACGCTACTTGTTAGACAAGGATGCTCAATGCCAGCTGAACGTATTTTTTGAGCTATTGCGCATGCTCCTATAAGCATCTGAGTCCAGTCATTTTAGTGAATTTTCTTAAAAAAATTCACTAATGAAGAGATCTCGACTTTCGAATTTTGAAAAAATTTCTTCAAATGAGCGCTATTTAGGACCCCCGGAACCCAAATCCGAGGTCAGTTTCAGACTTTATATGTTTATATATATATATATATATATATATATATATATATATATATATATATATATATATATATATATATATATATATATTTATTTATTTATTTATGTGTCACACCTATAACTTAAAAAATAATGGACCGATTTTGATAAAATTTGGCACATACCTTCCTTTCGCAAGTGGCTTGGATAAGTTCGTTAGCCAGGAAAATCCGCCGAGGTTTTCCCGGAACATTTTGTGTTTTCTTTCCAAAAAAATTGAAATAAATTTATATCTCCAAAATTAACAAAGCAAGGGCAACCAAATTTCATACGCGGGTTTACATCATTAGAGGCAAGTAACCTACCAAAATTTAGCTCCGTAGGTTAAATGACAAAAAAGTTACAGGCATTCAAAGAAAAATAAATTTGGGTTCTCCTCAAAACTTCAAAATCGCGATTTTAAACGTCAAAATTGGTGAGTACCTTTCTTTTGCAAGTGGCTTGGATATGCTTGTTATCCAGGAAAATCCGACGAGGTTTTCCCGGAAAATTTTGTGTTTTCTTTCGAAAAAAATTTATATCTCCAAATTTAACAAAGTAAGGGCAACCAAATTTCATACGCGGGTTTACATCATTAGAGGCAAGTAACCTTATGTGCGGGTTTATATCATTATAGGCAAGTTACGTACCAAAATTTAGCTTTGTAGGTCAAAAGACAAAAAAGTTATAGGCATTTAAACAAAAATAAATTGGGGTTTTTCACAAAACGTCAAAGTTGCGATTTAAACGTCAAAATTGGCAACATTTAGGAAAATAACTTGAATCTAATACGGGCTATGGAAATAAAATGTCTCAAGAAGAATGTTTTATAAACCCTGAAGTCTTAGTTTCAACCGTCATTGTCCTTCATTTTAATAAAATGTTTCCAGAAAATTCATTTCAAATAGACCCTTTCTCTGACGCTTGGCAGTAGTCTTAGCTATAGAGTTTATCGTTAATAGTATATAATTTTTGTAGAATTTTCGTAAAAAAAATCAATAAAGCTCAATATATCTGTTATTATACCAGATATGAAAAAAAAATGTATATATTAATTATAGGGTGTCTTAAACTACATCTTAAAAAATTATTTCTACAATCACAGGGTGGCCCATAAGTCGTTGGTGATACAAATTTTCTTTTTTTTTTAATCAAACACGCCTTATGTTATTGCATTTTTGCATTTTCCATCGAAATATAATGCATGTTTGTAAGTACAAAAATTCTGGACGCAGTAAGTGCGTTGTGGTAGCGAATTTTGATCAAATGCTTAATATTTGAATAGCTCAATTTGCTATTAACCTATAAGGTTGGCCAAAAAACGAGTTGTTTCGGGAACACTTTAAGTTTACTTTCGGAATTTTTTTTTACATTTTCAAACAATAAAGTTATTTTGATGAAACATGACACAATGTTTTTTCTATATAGATTATACTGGTAACCAAATTTATGCCTGCTTTCTTAAAAAAAACACACATTATTGCTATTAAAAAATAGTTTTATGAAAATTCACTACCATAACGCACTTGCCGCGTCCCGAGATTTTTATTACTACTTAGATCGTTGGTTGAGAACCCTATTTATCGGAGCATGCGCAATAGCTCAAAAAATACGTTCAGCTGGCATTGAGCATCCTTGTCTAACAAGTAGCGTCGCGCAATCACTCTCTGTCACTTTATTTTTCATACCTAGCATCTTTTAGGGTAGGAAACTTTGATTTGCGGGTTTTTTTATATAGGCACCTTTATATCATTAACTACAGAAAAAAATGAGCTTTAATGTGGTATAAATGAAATTAGTGTACGTTAAGAACGAAAAGTTTTAATAAAATTATACCTGTTTACACCTGGCTGCGTAGAGGTAGCGGTTAAGCAATCAGCAGCAACTATGACGTTTCAGATATTTTAAATACACTGTTGTGAAGTTGTGTAGGTTTTATTTCCGTAAGATGTTAACGAAATGTTTCTCTAAAAGTAAATTAATTATATTTTAATTAATAAGACTGGCGGGTAATTTTTAATTGGCACCTGATGAAAAGTGACTTCTCCTAGTTGTAAAAATACTTAAAAATTAAATCTTGATAATCTACATTATTAATGTACTAATTTAGCAGCCGGATCCCGTACTAGTATAAATAGCTTGCCTGTCAATAAGTTGAATAACGAGACGAATGACGCGGTTCATTACAGAATTCTAAACTGTTTAGAACAGAATGGCAATCACATTGAACAGTTTATTTAAGCTAGCATACAATTCAATGCCAAGGTGGTAAAACAACACTGTGATATCTGGAGATAAATTTATTTATTAATCAATACCTTCACGCCAAACGCCTTTTTGAAGATACACTACATGAAGTGTTGAACGATGTTCCGTAGTGAAATAACGGAATGCAGAGATTTTCAGTTCTATAACAGCTTTTCAGGAAAAACTTAGATGTGTGGAAATAACTTACTCTGTGAACTCTTAGGTTCCCGTGAAAAAGTTTTACATTTAGAGGGAAATAAATATATCTGTAATAGGTTAGAGTTTCTAAATAGAAGAAATAAAAGAAACAACCTTTTAATATTTGGGATTGATGAGGTAGAATATGACAAAGCAGAGCTGGTTCCTTTTGTTATAGGAAAGTTGAGAAGTAATATTCAAATGGAACTGGGAATCAAAACGCCGTTTATACTATAGGCCGTAACTCTCAAAGTAATCTGAAGCCTATCATAGTAGAGCTGACATCATTTTTAAAGAAATTAGAAATCCTGAGAAATGCTAATAAGCTAAAAGATCTCACATAATTATCGCGAATGACTACACGTCGGGAATGAAAAGAAAATTACAAATTGAAAATGTATTTTGGGTTGGCAAAGAGCAAGGGACAGAACACCTATATTAAAGGAAAGAGGCTGTATATAAAGGCTGTAAAGGATTTTTTTCATGCCCGAGGAGGTACCACCCCATACATCAAGGGGGCCGGTGAAGTCCCAACGGACGTTTCCGGTTCTGGTGTATGAGTCGGTTTCCCTTATAAGCAAAAATGACGATGGCTCCTCCTTGTACAAAATATTCCGGAGGCAAAATACCCCTCCATTCGGATCTCCGGGAGAGGAGTGTACAGGGGGCGCCAACATCAAGATTTAACATATCCTTTTCGAATATATGTGGCCTAAATTCTAACCTGAACTCCGTCCACCATTTCCTCCAGGCTAACAGGCCCCAACTCCTCTTCCTCACCGACACCCAAATCAGTGCCAAAACAGCCACTAATCACCTCAATTTCCCGGGGTATGCGCTCCTTACTTCCTTTAGATTGCATGGAGGCGTGTGCGCATACGTCCGTAGCAATCTACCCTGCACCAGACTCCCCAGTTTAGAAGCTGGAAGAAAAGACATACTATGGATAAAACTCTCTCTCTCAGGGCTGTAACTAAATTCATCTGTTGCATTTACCGGTCACCTTCTGACAACAACTTTGTCCAGCTCTTTGACTACCTTTCTGAAAAAACCGACTATCTGATTTCTGAATATCCTTCCTCCGAGGTCACTATTCTTGGTGACTTCAATGTCCATAATAAGGAATGGCTAGGATCTTCAAAAACCGATCCACAAGGGAGAACAGCGGAGGCCTTTGCAGTCAGCAATTCTTTAGCCAATATGGTTCAGCAACCTACTTACTTTCCTCGTATCCCAACACACAGCCCAAATCCCTTGGATCTCCTTCTTACTACACAACCTGAGTGCCATAAGATATCAGTCACCGCCCCCCTTGGTCGCTCAGACCACGGCATGGTTACTGCTTCCTGCGCAATGCAACCCGAGGTCACACAGTCATCACACCCACGTATCGTTTGGCACTACAACTCCGCAAACTGGGACGAAATGCGGGACTACTTTTCCTCATTTCCATGGGCGTCTGTCTGCTTCTCTCATCCTGACCCCTCTGATATCTCACAAAACGTCACCGAAATTATCCAAGCTGGCATGGAATTATTTATCCCACGTACACAGAAAACCTCTTCAGCCACTCAAAAGCCCTGGTTCTCTAAATCCTGTGACAAGGCGGGACTTGAAAAGGTCAAAGCTCACAAAACGCTTCTACACAATCCCAGTCAAGAAAATCATCAAGCGTTTAACGACGCAAGAAACCGCTATGTCCGCATTCTTTCTGAGGCAAAAAACTCGTTTAATAACCACATCAAAAACGAAGTCCTCTTAAGCTCCAACGGCGGCAAACCCTTCTGGACTCTTGCTAAATCTATTGGGAATAATTTCTGCAAAAGCACGTTCCCACCTCTTGTCTCAAGGGATGAAATTGTATCTACCGCCCTGGGCAAGGCTTCGTTGTTCGCCGGCAATTCTACTCTCAACCCACCTCCAAATGTTCAACCACCAACAGTCCCCAATGTCGTGTATAAAATGACGGATATCATTTTCCAAACTAAAAAGGTACGAAAGATGCTCTCTTCTCTTAATACCAGGAAAGCCTCTGGCCTTGACGAGATCCCACCAATTGTTCTCAAAAAATGCGCACCAGAGCTTGCTCCTGTCCTGACTGTCTGTTTCAGATATCTTATAATAAAGGCATATTCCCTAGTAACTGGAAAACTGCTCGAGTACAACCCATCCCCAAGAAAGGATCCAAAGCGTTTCCTAGCAACTACATGCCTATTTCTCTCCTTTCAGTCATCTCTAAAGTGATGGAGAAGTATATAAACACCGAATTACTAAAATTTCTTGAAAAACACAGTCTAATCCACGACAGGCAGTAAAGAGAGCTATACGTCTCATCGGTGACCCTACCCTCACCCAAAGGCTGCCATCCCTTGCCCACCGACGTGCCGTTGGTGACCTCTCTCTCTTTTATAGATATCTGCACGGGCACTGCTCAGAGGAGTTTTCCTCCATAGTTCCCCCACCTGCTGCCCCCAACAGATCTACCAGGGCAACAGAGCGAATGCACCCTTTTACTGTCCAGGTCACCAGACATAGAACATCTTGTTATGCCCGCTCTTTTGTCCCGAGGACTTCCAAGTTGTGGAATTCCTTGCCGGCACATGTTTTTCCTTCTCCTCCGAACCTCCAAACCTTCAAGTCCAGAATTAACAAGCTGCCTCTTTCCCCCTTGTCAACACCCACGGTACGATAGTATTTAGGCTGTAAGCCCTCGTGGTGTGTTGTTGAAATTAAAAAAACAAAAAAACAAGCAGTACGTGGCTCAGGATCGTGACGATTTATTGAGTGATATTGGGGAAGACAACAACGATGGACCAGTGAACAACAGCGCACCGAATACTCAAATCAAGGATGCGGACATAATACAGGATTCCGTGCCGTCAAAAAGTCAAGAAATCAGGTAGTGCTATCTAGGCAGCTGTCAAAGCAGACCACTCGGGAACCACCAAAGTAAAACGTCGCTTTCTACGAGTACAAAGAATAACGTGACGGTTCAATGGAAAAATGCGCCTGTGATCACAAGGTCGGGTATGAAGAAAGAGTAGACTTATTTTGTGCTGACCAGTGTAAACTGAGGTATTTTTCATTTTTAATTTGTGTGTAGGTTTCGTGATAAGAGGTCGTTAACTTTGCTTTTCTGGATAAGCGTACACCGGTGACAATTCAATTTGAATTTGTGTTTGTGTGTTTTTGGTACATTCAATAGTTAGCCAACATGCAACAAAAAAATTGTTAAAGGCCTATTTTTCAAATCCTAGACTGTTTTGTATCATAATAGACAAGACTGATCCTTATTAACCATTTTAATTGTGTTTCCTTTTTATTTGTTTGAATCGCAGATATGTTGTTAGTGTACTTGATGCGTGAGAACGAATGTGTGATGTGTGAGAGGTATATATGCATGGGTACGTGTGGATGTGCTCAAGCTTTCGTTTCATAGAATGCGTATCTCGTGTTTTATTTATCTAGTGCTTATCATTAGATTTATTTTAACTGTATATATTTATTGGCTTTAACTACTTGACTCGTGGGCATTTATTAACGTATTGTGCAGGTGAAAACGGGAGCTTGATGTATGAGAAAGGGTATGTTATAGTATATTTTATCATGTAGCAAAATGTAATTTCTGTTATCGATTTGTATATGTTTCATTATATATTTTATCTTTTAAAAATTTTTAGTCTACGTTTTATTCGCTTGTTTTGGGTTTTACAGTTTTCATTTGTACGTATGTATATTTCTTTAGCAGAGGACCAGCATGTTCGCGAATTTCCGCTTCCGGTTTGCAATACTGAGGGCAATTTTCAACGCAAATATTTCTTTTAGAGCCAACAGCTTTAAATTGTTTCATAATAATATAAGAAATATTTGTAAAAACTTTGAGGAGTTGTAAGTAGTGTTGTTTTAAATGTCGTGTAGTTTTGATGTGATTGTTCTGACTCAAACTTGACAGGTCGGTTGTGCAAACATATTCAAGATGAAGGGATATGACATTTTATATAGCGGAGCGGTGTACAATAAGTGAGATGGTGTCTTTTTTCCCCTCGGGGCTCGTCGGCGGCCTTGCCGCCCCAACAGCACTGCAACCTTTGGTTGATTGTGCATACCCTTAGCCTTACTCCACCCATTCCAAAATCACTGTGCCTTGAACTAGTCTGCACAGTGATTGGTAAGGTGAAGTTTTATATTGCTCTGTCTCCGGTCTAGACTGACCGTAGATCAGTTGTCTTTTGCGGTCCAGAGCTTTACACTCGTACAAGATGTGCTGGGCTGATTCCTCCCCTTCGCCGCAGAGTCTGCGTGCGAGGTCCCCTTCGAACCGCCCCATTTTATGCAGGTGTTTCTTGACGGCCATGTGTCCCGTCTAGAGACCTGTTGTGTTTCTAAGCTGTCCTCTGCTAAGATTGAGCAGCTCCTCAACTCTCTTTGAACTGGGTCCGTCAATTATTGACTTCCCATGTCTAAGCCCTGGACAGTCCGCCCAGTACACCTTGTGTTGGTTTCTGACCCAGGACTTAATGGCTCCCCTGGCAGTGCTCTTTGTCACGCCCAGAGCCGGTTCTGGTTCCATAAATGGTTCTGCTGACCCTCTCTTCGCGAGACTGTCAGCTTCTTCGTTGCCTTTGACCCCGGAGTGACCCGGCACCCAGATGAGGGTCACCTCATTCTGCCCAGCCAGGTCGCTCGTCTCGTCTCGGCACTCACTCACCAGCCAGGAATTTACCCGTGGGCTACTTAGTGCCTTAAGGACTGCCTGGCTGTCTGTGGCTATGAGGATCCTCTTGTTGGTGTAGCCCCTCCTCTTGTTCTCCCGCACACAGTGCAGGATGGCGTACATTTCGGCCTGAAACACCGTTGCATGGGCTCCGAGGGAAATACTATGACTTACCCTCGGTCCTTCCGAGTAAACACCTGCCCCCGTCCCACGCCCCCCGTCGGATCCGTCCGTGAACTAGACGAGCGCGTCCCGTGGTATGCCCGGCGTCTCCTCCCGCCATGCCTCGCGGTCGGGGATTTCCACTGTAAAGTTGTTTTCCCTGCACATTCGCGGGCTCACGAAGTCTGACCTCATTTCAAGCATGGGCTCATTCACGATCTCCTGAATTTTGCAGTGGCCCCTGAAGCCTGGGTTGATCTTCAGTCTACCACTGCAGGCTAGTCTGTATAGTCCTAGCCTGGCCTTCATGGCGGCTGTTGTGGTTGAAGACATGGCCCCTGTGATGCCTAGGCAAGCCATCCTTTGGATCTTGCCTAGTTTTTGTTTGGCACTGGATTGTGTCACCCTAGGCCACCAGACCAGTGCCGCATATGTTAAGGATGGTCTGACCACCCTTGTGTACAGCCAGTGGGCCATACTAGGTCTTAGTCCCCACGTTTTTCCATATAGCCGCCTAGTGACGGCTAAGGTCATGACTGCCTTGCGCAGTATTTTTCCACTGTGATCATTCCAGGTTAGCTTAGAATCCAATATGACCCCAAGATATTTTACCTCCCTGACCATTGGAATGCTCCTACCGTATAGAGTGAGAGTTCTGTGGCTGTCGCACTTCCTCCTCCTCGTAAACGGCACGACGGTTGCTTTCTCGGGGCTCAGCCCGAGCCCTTAATTAACATAACCGGATGTGCCGCCATCTTGAAAGTATTTGCATTTGAAAGATAGGCATTGGCTAGGTCTACGCTGAAAATTTCAAATCGAAGATGTTATTACAAGTTCGAAAGTTTCTAACCAACGAGTTGCGTGAATCATCCTGTATAAGCCCTTGTTTTGTAACATATTCGAACAATTGGTATTTTCTGGGTTTGTTATTTGTTGTTGAATCTTAATTTTTTTAATTTCAACAACACACCACAAGGGCTTACAGCCTAAATACTATCGTACCGTGGGTGTTGACAAGGAGGAAAGAGGCAGCTTGTTAATTCTGGACTTGAAGGTTTGGAGGTTCGGAGGAGAAGGAAAAACATGTGCCGGCAAGGAATTCCACAACTTGGAAGTCCTCGGGACAAAAGAGCGGGCATAACAAGATGTTCTAAGTCTGGTGACCTGGACAGTAAAAGGGTGCATTCGCTCTGTTCCCCTGGTAGATCTGTTGGGGGCAGCAGGTGGGGGAACTATGGAGGAAAGCTCCTCTGAGCAGTGCCCGTGAAGATATATATAAAAGAGAGAGAGGTCACCAACGGCACGTCGGTGGGCAAGGGATGGCAGCCTTTGGGTGAGGGTAGGGTCACCGATGAGACGTATAGCTCTCTTTTGAATGGATTCCAGGATAGCGAGTGTAGAAGCGGCAGCTGCACCCCAGATGTGGGAGCAGTATTCGAGGTTTGGCCTTATTTGTGAAGTATATAAGGTATAGAGATTAGCTGGTGAAAAGTATTTGCGAGCCCGGAAGAGGAAACCTAATTTATTAGCAGCCACTTCTGCAATTGATATGACATGTTGGTGCCAATTAAGATTTCGATCCACAGAAATGCCAACAAGAGAAAAGGACTCATTACTTTGAATAACTTGGTTGTTCATTGTGATGGGTCTAGGGCTGGTGTATCTCTTGTGAGAAAGAAAGCAAGACTGAGTTTTGGTGGGATTGAATTGTAGAAGATTTCTACTTCCCCAGTCTAATATTTTTTGGAGATCCAAGGAGGCAGAACCCTCCATGAGTCTGCGATCCTCATCTAATTGGGATAAAGAGACAGGCTTAGAATATTGTATATTCGAATGGAGGATGCTGTCGTCCGCGTAGCTGTGAACTGGGTTGGATGTGCTAGAGAGGAGGTCATTGATGTGGAGAAGAAACAAAGTAGGGGCTAAAGCTGAACCTTGAGGAACTCCTGCATTAATTGGATACAGTTTAGAGGAATGGCCATCCACAACAACAGATATGCTCCTGTTGGAGAGGAAATTTTCTGTCCAGGTACAAAGTTTTGGTGGTAGGCCATAGGCCGGAAGTTTATTAAGCAGCGCTGCGTGCCAGACTTGGTCGAATGCTTTGGCTATGTCTAGAGCAACAATCTGGGATTCACCGTGTTGTTCCATAGGCTTGTTCCAAGAATGGGTGACAAAGGAAAGGAGGTCGGCAGTCGATCTGCGCTGACGGAATCCATACTGCCTGTCGTGGAATGTATAAAATGTTAATCTGCTAGAAGAACCCACACAAATAACTTTTTAAGTCGGCAAATAATTGTTCGAAAAATGTTTTTAGTTTTGCGTAATTCCTTGTTCCCACTGTCAGCGAACTAACAAACGAATAGACGTATTTACAAAATATTATATGAACGTACCCTCGCAGTTAGAAAATATGACCACTCATCAGCACTGGCCATGCGTCGTATTCATACAGGATACAGAATAGACTTCGACAATGACTGCGTTCACCAGTCGCCAACAGTTGAATAGTTGAATAGTGCGTTCACCAGTACTGCTGAGTTTCAGATTGAGCTCAGCTAATACCGATTTCTCAAAGCCAAATTAATTTTCGCTGAGTAACTAACATAAGGCTGCAGCATGCGTATTAGTTCCATAGACACTCGCTGTTTCAAATTTGTCTATTTTTGCAAGTATTCTTTGTGAATATCAACTCATGGAACGTTATTTGAGACATTCGTTGTCTTTTCTATGTAACCTCCCCGCACAAGCTGCTCAGGGCTTCTGGACGGGAGGATGTCAATTACGTAGTGTCATTATTATTATTATTCTAAAATGGTTAAGAAAAGCATTTGTGGTGTAATTTGACATTATATCTTCGTAACCATCTTCATTTTGCGTTGGTTTGGCCCTTTCAGGCAGCACTATATCCATCTACTAGGCTTAATTTCCTATCGCCAGTCCTATCACATTTATATCAAGTTGTTCATCAGCTACTTCCATTACAATAAGGTTTCGAAGTTGCTCATTATTTTCATGATTCATTTTCGATTGGAATACTTTTTTTATTTTTTTATTTTTTTGTTTGGATTATGACGACATGTTATAGCGCGCAATTCTAAAATGACAGACAAATGTCTAAATACTGCTAGAAGTTGACAATGCGTTCATATAATTTTTAACCGTATCATCAGTCAACATATGAACGTTTAAATTCAGACGTTAGCGATTGGTGAGCGATTGCATTATCAAAACAATAGCTCCAGGTTACAACTTCAAAATCAGAATTATCCGCCAAGCGATCGGGAGCTAAAAACGTCCCGATTGTTTAAACAAGAGAGATGGGTCTTCAAGTCCCGATTACCTGTAAACCTGATATTTCGTCATTAAAAACCCAAAATGCGACCAATAATTCTGTAAGGTGCAAAAACACTAAATGGATTATTCAGATTGGGTCGACCGGAACAGAATGTTTTAATTATATTAAAATGAGAATGAGATTATGTAGTGTGGAAAGACTAAAATGGTAGTTCAAATTGCCCGTTTACATAACTCAAGAAGGACCGGACGAATTGTTCTTTCTGGGTGCAGACTTATAATGAATATGCGTGGCGTTAAAACAATAACAATTTAATGTGAAAAAGTTACAAATTTACACATAAAGTTGATGGGTGAATTGTGGTTCAATAGTGATCGATACAAGGAACATTAACTTACAAACGTAGGTAGGTTGCCGCAACCAGAATTTGGAGGATATCGCTGGCATCTGGGGGCGTCTTCCAAGGCGGGCAACGTTGTCCACGTGTCCAGGTGACCAACATGGATTTGGATGTCTTCAGTCCGCTTGCACGCGGTCGAATGGATTTCTAATCACGGGTCAGACGCTCATCGAAAGACCGGCACTTTCTCAAACGAGGCTCGCTGACCTGTCTGCGTGTCCACGTCACAAATGTGGGTTTTGATGTCTTGATGATGAAGTGTTAATGACGGGCCGCGGGTCAGGCGATCTTCCTTGGTCGCTTCTTGATAGCTAGACGACGTGGTTAAGTTTTGTATGACCACAGCATAATCAACTATTATGCTGTGCCTGACTACCGGTCACGGTTGAACCGGTCTTGCTACGACCCATATTGAACGCTAGATGACGAGGAAGTGACAGAGTTCTTGTATTTAATCTACCTTCTTCTGTTGATTGTTTCCGCTTGATGACACTTATCACATGGGCGCCACTGTCGGTATATGTGCCTCTGGCGGCTGTTGTCAACGACCAGGGAGGTTTGCAGAGTAAGAACGGACAGGGTGGTACTCGGGGAGATTAAGAGTGAGGCTTCGACAATATTAGAACACACCAGAATCAATACGACAGTCTTACTACCCTGTTACCTGACCCAACAAATATTTTTATTCCTCTTAATACCGTTATTAAAGTATTCTAAATAATAAAGCTTTCCGACCAGACTAATGAAACCGATAACGACCCAGGTAAAAGCTCCACTATAAACAATAAAATACCATCAAGCTGCAGTCAGATCTTTCTCGGGTCTAGGGTTGAACACACCGAGACCTTAGAGACGATCTCCAGAGATCGGGAAGTAGGCAGATTGAGGCCTTGTAATCGAACTACAATAACCCAACCTACCCTTCTCCACGGCTGCCAAGTGTATGCAGATTAATGCTTTAGAGTTTTTTCATTTCAATTTCCTTAACTGGGGCCGAAACGTCGAGTTTTAACAAACTTCTGTAAGCCGTAATGCCGTGTTCACCTTATATGTGATTTTTTTCTATTAACATTTACTAAAAGAAACTAAACGACGGAAATAAGAAAGCAGCCTTCTAAGGAATATCGATGCAAGAAATAATTATAGAGGCAGCAGGGCACACATGGGTCTTGTTTTTGTAATTAAAATTAAAAGTTTGTAGTAGAAAAAATAGAGGAGTGCTTTTTCTGTAAAGTAGCCAGATAAATTAATAAATAGAATGTTTCATTTTTTTGTCCAATGTATAATAATTTTTCTTTATATTATGAAAATATAACGGCCATATTATTATTCGGTTTAATTATGAAATAAATAGACTAAAGGGAAAGACAGCTAGAATGAAATTAAGTGGATAACGGTTCCGTTGCATAATGCAGGATTGGATTCACAAACAACATATCCAGCAAGTTATATGTATGAAGTGTTGTAATAGTTATGGTGCGGAAAGCTGGATTTTCGATGAACAGGATATGAAGAGAATGTGGTTTCTAAAAGTGGACATGCAAAAAATTACTAAAGATATGGTAGATTAATAGAAACAAGTTCTGGACGCAGCAAGTGCATTATGGTAGTGATTTTTGATTAAATGCTTCAAATTTGAATAACTCAATTTTCTATAAACTTAGAAAGTTCAATTTTGATATGTAGTAAGGTCTTTCCTAAGGCAACGTATTTATCAAATTTCATTAAAATGACTTTGTAATTTTCGGAGAAAAAAATTTTCTAAAAAAAAAACTAAAAATTTGAATAACTCCATTTTTTATAAACTTATAAAGTTGAATTTTAGTGCGTAGGAAGGTCTTTCGCAAGGCAACATATCCATCAAATTTCATTAAAATAACTTTGTAATTTTCGGAGAAAAAATTTTTTTTCGAAAGAAAACTCAGAATTTTCCCGGAAAACCGTGTCGATTTTTCCTGGCTAACGAACTCATCCAAGCTATTAATAAAAGAAAGGTACTTGCCGAGTTTCATCATAATAGGTTAATTATTTTTTGAGTTATCGGTTGGATATATATATATATATATATATATATATATATATATATTATATATATATATATATATATATATATATATATATATATATATATATATATATATGTAAATAAATGACCCCGGATATGGGTCCTAGGGGTCCTTGTTCGCGCTCAATGAAAAAATTTTTGCAAAGTCTCACCATCGATACCTCTCTATTAGTGAATTTTTTAAAAGAAAAATTCACTGATACCAATAAACACGTGATAGAAGAAATAACACAAACATGTGATTACTAAAAGACATTGAAAGGAAAAGGGCATAACAACTTTCTGACGGCAGTAATTTGAAGGACACGGAAAACATTGCCCAATTGATAAACTACTATATTTGTCTTAAACCTATCATAAAGGCAAATGTTCATTTCAGCCTCCACTATGGGAAGAAGTTATAAGATGCCATTTTTATGACAATAATTAATTATATTAGAAGTGTGACGAGTGGGACATCAAATGACCCCACCTATAAGTACACTTGGAGAACCCAAATCACCACAACACATATTTTAAAAGACCTTACGATCGTTTCACTGACCACGTCAGCATCATCAGAAGATGAAAAAATTCTTAGACCCCACCTATCTGAACCGGTGTGATTTTAGCGGCCAAATTTCCAGCAGCCGATTCACGAAGACAACCGAACGTTTTACAGGACCGTAACAGGGATGACGCACAAGATACATTATACGTTTTTTTACACAATATCAGAAACGCATGTGGAAACAAATTAAAATCTAGCAGGGTTATCAATAATTCTATATAATGCTGGCAACAAATGTACCCATGATCATTCACACCCGCATGAGAAATGGCGTATTGCTAGATATTTCACTTTTTATTACAAAACCTGTACATACTAACAGATTAAAACTTGGCAAGGCTATTGACAATGTTAAAAGCTATCATAAAATACAGCGCCTAGCACTCGCAAGCCGTACAAGAGATGGGAGGGGAGTACACCATGAAAGTTATTTATATTTTTATTTCAAAAACTATACATACTAACAGATTAAAACTAAGCGTGGTTATTGCTCCTATAAAATTCTATCAAAAAATATAGCCCCAAATACTCGCAAGCCGTAGGAGAGATGGGAGGGGAGGAAATCTTAACAGGTAATTAAATGTTTATTTGAAAAAATATACATACTAACAGATTAAGACTAAGCGGGGTTATTGCTCCTATAATATACTAGGAAAAAAATATAGCCCCAAACGCTCGCAAGCCGTAGGAGAGATGGGAGGAGAGGAAATCCTTAAATATAATTAAATTTTTATTTCAAAAACTGTACATACTAACAGTTTAAGACTAAGCGGGGTTATTGCTCCTATAATATGCTAGGAAAAAAATATATCCGCAAACGCTCGAAAGCCGTAGGAGAGATGGGAGGGGAGGAAATCTTTAAATATAATTAAATTTTTATTTTAAAAACTGTACATACTAACAGATTAAGACTAAGCGTGGTTATTGCTCCTATAATATGCTATGAAAAAAATATATCCCCAAGCACTCACAAGCCGTAGGAGGGGCGGGAGTGGAGGAAATCTTGAAAGTTATTAAAATTTATATTTAAAAAACTAAACATACTAACAGATTAAGACTAAGCGTAGTTATTGCTTCTATAAAATGCTACCAAAAAAATATATCCACAAACACTCGCAGGCCGTAGGATGGGAGGGAGAGGAGGAAATCTTTAAACATAATTAAATTTTTATTTCAAAAACTGTACATACTAACAGTTTAAGACTAAGCGGGGTTATTGCTCCTATAATATTCTATGAAAAAAATATAGCCCCAAGCACTCGCAAGCCGTAGGAGAGATGGAAGGGGAGAAAATGTGGACGGCAGGGAAGTACAATTTTATTTCAAAAACTATTGTTTGTCTATCTTTCAACATTTTTATAATGAAACTGCCAGCGGTTTTACCTTTATTTTGCTGCACTAAGAAGTTTTAACATGAAATAAAAAATTTCCTTAGTAAGATGAAAAAAAAAAGATGTCAAGGGGAGTGACTGGGATTTGATACTAGGACCAAGACTATTTAACAAAATTTTTCAATCTTGCCAGATAATTACATTTTAATTTCAAAAACTGTACATACTAACAGTTTAAGATTAAGCGGGGTTATTGCTCCTATAATATTCTATGATAGAAATATATCCCCAAACACTCGCAAGGGTGGGCTGGGGAAATCTTGACAGATAATTATTTTTTTTATTTCAAAAACTGTACATACTAACAGTTTAAGACTAAGCGGGGTTATTGCTCATATAATATGCTATGAAAAAAATATATCCACAATCACTCGCAAGCCGTAGGAGGAGTGGGAGGGGAGTAAATCTTTAAAAATAATTAAATTTTTATTTCAAAAACTGTACATACTAACAGTTAAAACCAAGCGGGGTTATTGCTCCTATAATATTAGTCTTAAACTGTTAGTATGCAGAGTTTTTGAAATAAAAATTTAATTATATTTAAAGATTTCCTCCTTTCCCACCCCTCCTACGGCTTGCGAGTGCTTGGGGCTATATTTTTTTCATAGCATATTATAGGAGCAATAACCACGCTTAGTCTTAATCTGTTAGTATGTACAGTTTTTGAAATAAAAATTTAATTATATTTAAAGATATCCTCCCTTTTCATCACTTCCACGGCTTGCGAGTGTTTGGGGATATATATTTTTTGATAGCATATTATAGGAGCAATAACCACGCTTAGTCTTAATCTGTTAGTATGTACAGTTTTTGAAATAAAAATTTTATTATCTGTCAAGATTTCCTCCCCTCCCATCTCTCCTACGGCTTGCGAGTGTTTGGGGCCTTATTTTTTTCATAGAATATTATAGGAGCAATAACCCCGCTTAGTCTTAATCTGTTAGTATGTACAGTTTTTGAAATAAAAATTTAATTATCTGTCAAGATTTCCTCCCCTCCCATCTCTCCTACGGCTTGCGAGTGCTTGGGGCTATATGTTTTTCATAGCATATTATAGGAGCAATAACCACGCTTAGTCTTAATCTGTTAGTATGTACAGTTTTTGAAATAAAAATTTAATTATCTGTCAAGATTTCCTCCCCTCCCATCTCTCCTACGGCTTGCGAGTGTTCGGGGCTATATTTTTTTCATAGAATATTTTAGGAGCAATAACCCCGTTTAGTCTTAAACTGTTAGTATGTACAGTTTTTGAAATAAAAATTTAACTATAGTTAAAGATTTCCTCCCCTCCCGCCCATCCTACGGCTTGCGAGTGTTTAGAGATATATTTTTTTGATAGCATATTATAGGATCAATAACCACGCTTGGTCTTAATCTGTTAGTATGTATAGTTTTTGAAAAAAAAATTTAATTATCTGGCAAAATTGAAAAATTTTAATAAATAGTCTTGGTCCTAGTATCGAATCCCAGTCACTCCTCTTGACATCTTTTTTTTTTAATCTTACTAAGGAAATTTTTTATTGTATGTTAAACCTTCTTAGTACAGCAAGATAAAGGTAAAACCGCTCGCAGTTTCACTATAAAAATGTTGAAGATAGACAAACAATAGTTTATGAAATAAAAGTGTACTTCCCTGCCGTCAACATTTTCTCCCCTTCCATCTCTCATACGGCTTGCGAGTGCTTGGGGCTATATTTTTTCATAGCATATTATAGGAGCCATAACCACGCTTAGTCCTAATCTGTTAGTATGTACAGTTTTTGAAATAAAAATTTAATTATCTGTCAAGATTTCCTCCTCTCCCACCCCTCCTATAGCTTGCGAGTGCTTTGGGCTATATTTTTTTCATAGCATATTTCAGGAGCAATAACCACGCTTAGTCTTAACCTGTTAGTATGTACAGTTTTTGAAATAAAAATTTAATTATCTGTCAAGATTTCCTCCCCTCCCACTCCTCCTACGGCTTGCGAGTGCTTGGGGCTATATTTTTTTCATAGCATATTATAGGAGCAATAACCACGCTTAGTCTTAAACTGTTAGTATGTACAGTTTTCAAAATAAAAATTTAACTATATTTAAAGATTTCCTTCCCTCCCACCCCTCCTACGGCTTGCGAGTGTTTGGGGATATATTTTTTGATAGCATATTATAGGAGCAATAACCACGCTTAGTCTTAATCTATTAGTATGTATAGTTTTTGAAATAAAAATTTAATTATATTTAAAGATTTCCTCCCATACCACCCCTCCTACGGCTTGCGAGTGCTTGGGGCTATATTTTTTTCATAGCATATTATAGGAGCAATAACCCCGCTTAGCTTTAATCTGTTAGTATGTACAGTTTTTGAAATAAAAATTTTATTATCTATCAAGATTTACTCTCCTCCCGTCCCTCCTACGACTTGCGAGTGTTTGGGGCTATATTTTTTTCATAGAATATTATAGGAGCAATAACCCCGCTTAGTTTTAAACTGTTAGTATGTACAGTTTTTGAAATAAAAATTTAATTATATTTAAAGATTTCCTCACCTCCCACCCCTCCTACGGCTTGCGAGTGCTTGGGGCTATATTTTTTTCATAGCATATTATAGGAGCAATAACCCCGCTTAGTTTTAATCTGTTAGTAAGTACAGTTTTTGAAATAAAAATTTAATTATCTGTCAAGATTTCCTCCCCTCCCACCCCTCCTACGGCTTGAGAGTGTTTGGGGCTATATTTTTTAATAGAAAATTATAGGAGCAATAACCCCGCTTAGTCTTAAACTGTTAGTATGTACAGTTTTTGAAATAAAAATTTAATTATATTTAAAGATTTACTCCCCTCCCACCCCTCCTACGGCTTGTGAGTGTTTGTGGATATATTTTTTTGATAGCATTTTATAGATGCAATAACTACGCTTAGTCTTAATATGTTAGTATGTTTAGTTTTTTAAATATAAATTTTAATAACTATCAAGATTTCCTCTCCTCCCGCCCCCCCCCCCCTACGGCTTGCGAGTGCATAAGGATATATTTTTTTCATAGCATATTATAGGAGCAATAACCCCGCTTAGTCTTAAACTGTTAGTATGTACAGTTTTTGAAATAAAAATTTAATTATATTTAAAGATTTCCTCCCCTCCCATCTCTTCTACGGCTTGCGAGCGTTAGGGGCTATATTTTTTCCTAGCATATTATAGGAGCAATAACCCCGCTTAGTCTTAATCTGTTAGTATGTATAGTTTTTCAAATAAACATTTAATTATCTGTCAAGATTTTCTCCCCTCCCATCTCTCCTACGGCTTGCGAGTGTTTGGGGCTATATTTTTTTAAAAGCATTTTATAGGAGCAATAACCACGCTTAGTCTTAATCTGATAGTATGTATAGTTTTTGAAATAAAAATATAAATAACTTTCATGGTGTACTCCCCTCCCATCTCTTGTACGGCTTGCGAGTGCTAGGCACTGTATTTTTATGATAGCTTTTAACATTGTCAATAGCCTTGCCAAGTTTTAATCTGTTAGTATGTACAGGTTTTGTAATAAAAAGTGAAATATCTAGCAATACGCCATTTCTCATGCGGGTGTGAATGATCGTGGTTACATTTGTTGCCAGCATTATATAGAAGTATTGATAACCCTGCTAGATTTTAATTTGTTTCCACATGCGTTTCTGATATTGTGTAAAAAACTTATAATGTATATTGCGCGTCATCCCTGTTACGGTCCTGTAAAACGTTCGGTTGTCTTCGTGAATCGGCTGCTGTACATTTGGCCGCTAAAATCACACCGGTCCTATCTGAGTTGACAGGTACACTTTACATATCAAGACAAACTATGCAACTTTTGTTGATTGACTTTTTTATATAATGATTCTGAAATTATATGAATTAGTTATTTATATAATTTACCCAAAAAATTACTAAAATCTTAATAAAAATGTGTCTCGTAGCTTGTGACGGGTGGGACGAATAACATGCAGGGCTGCATAGGTTTGAAGGAAATGAATACAAATGTTTTTTAATCACATTAAATGAGCTTTTTATTGAAATCTTATAAAAAATAAGTATTAATTCCTTGGTTTTTTTGAGAGAAAAAAAACAAGTAAATAATTCCTTATTTTTTTCTCATCAATGAGAACTGGTTCTTTAAATTTGTAGTAAACCCTATCCCCGCTGGTTGTCATGACAGGTTTAGGCAAAATCTTTAAAATTTGACTTGCATTAATGTATGAAACGTCATATTAATTAATATGAAAGGTTTCACTAGTCTTATTTTTGCCTTCTAGAAACATTTCATCGTCGTCATCAACTGTACTTTGGGAAACAGCTACATATTTATATTCTTTTGATTTTTTCCCTGCAGCAGTCTCTAATTTCACTAAAAGGTAAGTGCCAATCTTGATAGCGTCTCCATCAGTACCAGGATTATCATTGACCTGATTGGAAGGACTTGGTCCTGCTTCTGATTCTATATCATCCACATCAATTGTCCTAGAGTTTGTTTCTTCGTTTTCGCTATCGCTATAAACATCAGTATAATTGAGCCTTCCTTCTTGCAACAACACGGCCATCTTTTGTAAAGATATAGCTGTGAGAGCATATGTAAGGCACTTATCATTTACTACTCGGAAGTGGTGCTGTTTTTGTACGTACGGATTTGGCTGGATTGTCAACCACCTGTCATTAAGTTTTTCCTTGTTGATGTTTATATCATCTATTGCAATAAAAAAAACTTCATACCTGTAATTTTCGATTGCAAATAGTGGTAGCAATCCCAGCTGCTGTGAATTATTGCTCGTCTAGTCATTATAGCTGTCCAGAGCGTTCTTTTTGGTGTAGCTTCCGCTCTGTCCATCGAACCTTTTCCGCGGCTCGTCGCGAAAAAATTCCATTCCACCTCGACACCCCAATCCTCCTGTGACCAGCAAAAATTCGACAGCGTATACCTATTTTTGAATTGTGCAGCCCAACCATCAGAGAAGATGCAAACCTTCATCAAAGCAGGGTATTCTGTTTTTAAGTGTTCAATAATTTTTCTCAAAAATGTCCACACTGCATACTTTTCATGTGACAATTCGTTGCGAAAAATGAGGTACGAAAGTTTATCTTTTCCGTTTTCAGCTCATGCACATCCTGTAAAAATTTTCAGCAAAATCTACCTGTAGGAGGATTTCTTCTTTGGAGGTACGCGCCTTTTGGGTCTCAAATAGTACGGACTGCTGATTTTTGATAAGGACGTGGGATTTAAATTTTTGTATCTGATCCTGTAGTTCTCTTAGCAATTCTTTTATTGTTCCAGATATTGTAGATAGTTGTAAGTCTTTTCTGATTTGATCCACTGTTTCCAAATTATTTTCAGCTTTTCATTAAACTTCTGAGGTACCATGTCATAAATATCAAAACAGTTTTTGCAATTGCTTGTCATACATTGCTCACTCGTAACATTACAACACAAATCTTGCAACAATTTGGTTGATTTCAGAGGAAAAACTTTATGCACGGCCTCTGCAAGATAAGTGAAGTTTGCGTGGAGCATGCAGACGCAAACGTTATGCGACATTTCCGACATGGGTCGTACATGTGAAGGTATCATTTCAAAAAGGTGCTTTTTCCATTTTTATGTTTGGGTTATTTTGCTTAAAAATGACAAGCTTCAGATACTGACATGACTATATGTCTTTTAGCCATGTGATTACGAGTTTCTGTTTGAAAGTCTTTGATGGATATTGTATCTTTCCGTCCAGGGCCAGGTCTACTAATGTAATCTCTTTCATAGAAATTTTGCGCTACCTTTTTTTTCTTCTGCAGATATAATCTGTCTCTTTTTTTGGGCACTACAAAGACGTGGATAGCTTAGATACGATGTTTTTAGCTAACTCCATGATAACTGCTTGTTTTTTCATGGGACTTCCTGGCAGGGATATTGTCGTTTTAATTATAGCCTTGCGTAGTGTCCGCACGGATTTATACATACCTAGAGGCGACGATAACACAGGATCTGAGGATTGAGCCATCTTCTGTTTTTCTCTAGCTTTCCTTTTCTAACTCTTTTCTTTTCTTGCTGGAGTTTTTTGGCTGCTTCATCTTCATTTACGCATTATTTATTATTTTCCCTTCTTTTGGTATCTCGCTCTCTTTCTTTCTTTAAAAATTCTTGCCATTTTTCGGGGTCTCTTTTTAATTTCTCCGTAGACTTTCGTTTTCTTTCTGCTGCTTTTATGATTCTAAAAAGCCAAACCATTATAAAAACAAGTAATTAAGCAGCTAAAATTTGACAAATACAAAATACAAACAAAACATGTTATTAATGCTTTCAACTCTAAAAACTCAGATTTGTTAGTTATAAATTTTTGTCTCACCCGTCACTGTGATGGGTGGGACACAGTTTCAACAGCGATTACAGTCATACGTATTTAATAATGTAAAGCTTTGTTAATTCAAAATAGTTGCCCTTAGTCTAATTATTACTTTTAGAAAGGCAGAAAACTTAAGGTTAGATATTTTTAGGTATAAAAAAACCTTGTTCTGCTGTGACGGGTGGGACATGAGTTTAGCATTTTTTAGAAACTTATTATAATCCATACCATAAAACTATATTTGTAATTACCCACCACTTGCTGAAACTGCGTGAAATATACTTTCTTTTACAATTATCACTTTCCAGTGTAGCATAAAGTAATGGAGGCAAACAGTGCTGCCAACAGAGAGAGAGAAAAAAACAACCATAGACAATGATGCTTTAAGTACTTTCATAAACGATAAAACTGCCAAAGTGTCAAAAATTCGAACCAAATGTATCGATTTCTATCAATTTAATTCACGAACTTTATTTTAAGCATGGATTTCATTATAAAATCGCTGATTTATTTGTTACACCTATGGTGTCGTTTTCGCTGGAATGACCCTGCTGCAGACACAGAGTCAAGTTTACGACGACACGGCGAAATCGTCTTTAGACTGTGATGACGATTTATTTAAGCGACATGGTATTTCAAACCGTTTTAAAAATCCCTGTAGTCCATATTTAAATTTTGCCTTTACCGTAATTACGATTAATGGAAAGTGTTTTTAATTCGTTTTTCCACCGCAAAGTTGTTTTAATCCCATATTAAATCCACTTATAAAATATGTCATGAAAATCCACAATTTTGTATCTCAATCTCAGTAACTATTCTATAATAAATATGTATATAGAAAAGCTTACATACATATCAAAACCGCTATCGGATATTAATAATAAATTATATGGAGTAAAATACATAATTATCACTTTTTACTGTTTGATGTTTATATAGAGTAATTTTGAATTATTACCCAAGGTATCCTGTGTTTGAGAGTTAACCGCATAGCTGTGTCAAGCGCAGCTCAAACCAGGCGAGAATTTTTGCGATTCTGTTTCATCTGACGTGTTTTTATTTGGAAAGTTTGAAAAATTGAATAATTTTTAGAGTTATTTAAAGAGAATTACTGTTGTTAAAATTCGAGCCCAGCACACCTTGACCATGTGTACTTAAAAATCACTTAATAGCTGTCTTCTGGAAATAAAATTTTGACTGCTTACATTTATCTTAAAATTTTCCTTATACTCTTGCTACTTTTGAAAACTACTAAAGAAATCGTTGGTTAATATATTATTGTAAAAAAATATGTCTGTCATTTTTTGTAAAAAAAGGATTACTTTTCTTGAAAGAGGTTTCTCGCAAATTTTAATGAAAACATTTTTAAAAATTTTTGTCAAAAAGCTTTTTCTAAATATTTATATCTTGGGAAGTGTAGTTTTTGTGGAAATTGCTTAAATTGGTTCGTTGGCTCGGAAAATCGGACCAGTTCTTCGGGACATTTGTATTTATTTTTGGAAAATTTTTATATTTTTATGAAGCAATAAAGTTATTTTGATGAAATATGGTACACGGTTTCTACTATAAATCTAATACTTCTACCAAATGTGAAGTCTTTTATTAAGCAAAAGACATACTCGCAATTAGAAACATTGTAATGAAAATTCACTACCATAGGCATGGTTGTTGGATGCGCGGATTGGAAAAAGTGCTCCATGTAGTCTACTTGCCTGGCGCTAGCCTCCCTACCGTTGCCAGGGCCACTATATGCATGGCAAATGATTTAAATGTCATGAATAAGTTGGGCAATTGTTTCAACTTACAAATGTATGTTGTCCTCAAGTGATGAACAATTCGAACTGATGTAAATTAATAATCTTTTATAAATCTATGTTAAAAAAAAACTAAACATTTCTTGTTTAATAAGTTTGATTTTATGGTCCAACGGTGGTGGAACATAGATAAGTAGAAAAATATAGTAGGTCGTAATAGGTAGTTAGTTAGTTAGTGCAACTTATAACTAAAAGAAAACCCTAGGATATATTTTAAAAGGCCCTTTTTAGGTTTTCTACTGTTAGCAATTTGAGCGAAAGCATCATATATATTGTTTAGAAAGATGCTAACAAAATATTATCACCATATTTGTCCGTACTTGGGTAAAACTATTACTTAATAATTTTTGACCTTTTGAATCATTGTATATATATTCTGATAATGTGACACTTTAGTTGCGACATCCTGTATATGTCAAAACGTCGTCTCAGTTGTTAGTGAATTTTCTTTAAAAAAATCACTAGTAAGGAGATCCCGACTTTTGAATTTTGAAAAATTATTTTCAAACGAGCGCCAACTAGGCCCCCTAGAATCCGTATCCGGGGTCAGCTTCAGTTTTTATATGTTGTATGTATCCAAATTACTGTATAAATATTTATGATGCCTTTCTTTACCTTATTTTTTACTGTTCCTAACTAAGTAAAGTAATGTTTTATAACTTTTAATATAAGGCTAAATAACTATAATATATTATTCTTATAAAAATTCACTACCATAACGCACTTGCTGTGTCCCGAACATTTTTATTATATAAATTTTGGTAAATTAGTAAAAAAAAAAATCGGGACGCAGCAAGTGCGTTATGGTAGCGAATTTTCATTAAATGCTTCAAATTTATATAACTCAATTTTCTATAAACCTATAAAGTTGAGTTTTGATACGTAGGAAGATACTTACGAGGGCAACCAACCAATTTCATCAAATTAGCTGTGTTATTTTTTGAGATACAAATTTTTTTTCGGATTTTTTTTAATAGAAAAACTGGTCCGATAGGGCTGGCTAACGAACTCATCCAAGCCATTAATAAAATAAAGTTTCTTGCCGAGTTTCATCAAAATTGGTTATTAACTTTTTATGTTATCGTGTTGATACACACACACACATTTGTTAATACACAATTATAGTATTAACTCTTTCAATTTATTTTATTTAAGTTACTATCAATAATGCTCAAACTCAAATAAAATGCCTTGCTCCTTGCTTCTTGTGTTATTTTACTGCTGTATTTACCATATTTTTTAAATAAAATTAAATAAATATATTGAAAAGAAAGTTATTTATTAAAAAATTATTATTTATAGACAACAAAAAAACTCATGCGAAATTGAAACCTCCTTTCAGTTCAAAAAACAGTTATTTAAAACAAACCGTTTTAAAACATGTGTTTTAAACATTCCATATATATATATATATATATATATATATATATATATATATATATATATATATATATATATATATATATATATATATATATATATATATATATATATATATATATATATATCCGATAACTCAAAAATAAATAGCCCTATTTTTACAAAATTTGGCAGGTACCTTCCTTTTATTAGTGGCTTGGATAAGTTCGTTAGCCAGAAAAATCGAGCTGGGTTTTCCGGGAAATTTTTGAGCTTCCTTTTGAAAAAAAATCATATCTCTGGAAATAACATACCTGTGGCAACGAAATTTGGTAAGCTGGTTCACATTGTAAAAGCCAAGCTGTATACCAAGATTTAGGTATCTAAGGTGAAATAAAAAAAGTTATAGGCACTTAATGGAAGCAAAATTTTAGTGGCACTAAAAGCCAAAGACGCAATACTAAAATATTGGATGTGTTAAAACAAAATCTATTAAATATTACAGAGAACGTTTATCTTTTCATGTCGTAAGAAGTTCAAGAAGTACCAGAAAAATTACTTTAAAAATTTTATAATTTTTCTCCTGTAAATGTCAAACTGGAGATATTAAATGCGAAAATTAGTATAACTATTGTGTTTTATTAATCGTAAATATTGCGTAAAATGTTTATTAAAATGTTCTAGATTATGCTACTCTTCTTATTTGTTAAAATAGTAGCAAAATATGCCTCTAAAGACCTTACATAAATAATTGGAGACTCTTACGCGTTATCTACATTTTATTGTACAACATTTTTCAAGTGTTAGTGTGGTCGAATGGTAAAAGGCATTGCTGATAAGCACAGGAACGATGGTTTAAATCTCGCCGTAGACTGCGTTTCTCTTTTAGCTTTTTTAAAACTTTTTTGTCTGATGCAATTTACAAGTTATCTGATGTATTTTCAATATTTTTAGCGACTTTTTGTTGAAAAAAAAAGACTAATGAAAGATACGCACTTTGAAACTTTTAATTCAAGTTTAATAGCAGCTGTTGTTATCCTTAGTTGGTAAAACCGTTCCACAATTAACATAGACGTAGAGATTTGTGACAGATTTGTGACATCAGAAGAGGGTGTTTTCTTCTCTACAACCGGATTCAATTTTTCCAGCATCCACTGGCGAAATAATTTTTTCTGTGAAGCCACAGAAAAAGTATCTAGTTCTGTATTTTGATCAGATTTTGATTTTTTTTTTAATGTATTTAATTTATTTCTATTTCTATTAGTTAATTTTCTTGTACAAAATGTTCTTTTAATAGCTAATTGTCTTATAACTAAATTTAATGAATTTTCTTTGAAGAAACGTTTGTTGCGAATTTTTGTATGAAAAATTATTCAATTTATGGAACATTTATTAAACGAAATTGATCGAAAATAAGGTGTACGGTTCCAATTGGGTTAAATGTAATGCCGCGAAATATTAAATGTTTGAATTAAAATAAAATGCGCGCATTAACATTACTAGTTTATAAAGACTAGCATCGTGGTTTAATTACCCGTTTAAGACTCGTGAGGGACCAGACGAATTGTTTTCTGTGAGGCAGATTTATAAATACACGTGATAAAAGTGAGTCCATAGAATTTATCATAAAAGAAGGATATAGTACAGGAAAGATATATTAAAATAATGTGTCATACCGACAAATATAGTGTAATATATTTATTTCAACTGCAAGCCATCTTACCAAAATGTGGCTGTACGGGACACGGATGGTAACTTCTTCCACTGTTAAAATATTTGCCTAGCATAATATATATGCCAAACGAGAAATAGGTAAGATCGGAAAGATCTATTACACGGAACATTATATCACTACATTCTACTAGACAGAGAAAGATACACTAAATGCGTTCTATTGCAAACAGATAATACGAGAAACAGATGTGGGTACAGCATACTGTGTAGCACGTTCCGGAAGTTGTATCCAGAAATCCCTAGTACACTATAATAGCATGGTAAAAACCAAATTCTACTAAATAATTTCATATTACACAATAAAGCATCTAGCATCCTTTCATATTACAGGCCAACTGAACAATCTGGGATCTATATACCTGGCACTCAGCTGTGTTGCCGCTGTTCATAATTTTTACCCGCAATGGACAATATTTCACTCCCTGTAACTTATATCTTTAACTAATATGTATGATATTATGCAAAATGTATTCGCATCATCAGTTCTTATATAATGATTATTAAGTATTGCTTAAAAAAGCTATAGTTATAAAAATGGTAATAGGGTATTTCAGGAGAATAGGGTATTTCCAAGAGAGATATCAAAGATAGAATCTTCAAAAACCGATCCACAAGAAAGAGATGCGGAGGCCTTTGCAGTCACAATTCTTTAGCCAATATGGTTCAGCAACCTACTTACTTTCCTCACATCCTAACACACAGCTCAAATCCCTTGGATCTCCTTCTTACTACAAATCTTGACTGCTATAAGATATCAGTCACCGTCCCCCTGGGTCGCTCAGACCACGGCATGGTCACTGCTTCCTGCGCAATGCAACCCGAGGTCACACAGTCATCACACCCACGTATCGTTTGACACTACAACTCCACGAACTGGGACGAAATGCGAGATTAATTTTCCTCATTTCCATGGGCGTCTGTCTGCTTCTCTCATCCTGACCCCCTGATATCTCACAAAACGTCATCGAAATTATCCAAGCTGGCATGGAATTATTTATTCCACGTACACAGAAAACCTCTGCAGTCACTCAAAAGCCTTGGTTCTCTAAATCCTGTGACAAGGCCAGACTTGAAAAGGTTAAAGCTCACAGAAAGCTTCTACACAATCCCAGTCAAGAAAACCGTCAAGCATTTAACGACGCAAGAAACCGCTATGTCCGCATTCTTTCTGAGGCAAAAACTCGTTTAATAACCACATCAAAAACAAAGTCCTCTTAAGCTCCAGCGGCAGCAAACCCTTCTGGACTCTTACTAAATCTATTGGGAATAATTTCTGCAAGAGCACGTTCCCACCTCTTGTCTCAGGGGATGTAATTGTTTCTACCGCCCTGGGCAAGGCTGAACTTTTTGCCTCGTTGTTCGCCGGCAATTCTACTCTCAACCCACCTCCAAATGCTCAACCACCAACAGTCCCCAATGTCGCGCTTAAAATGACGGATATTATTCTCAAAACTAGAAAGGTACGAAAGATGCTCTCTTCTCTTAATACCAGGAAAGCCTCTGGCCTTGACGAGATCCCAGCAATTGTTCTAAAAAAATGCGCACCAGAACTTGCTCCTGTCCTGACTCGTCTGTTTCAGACATCTTACAATAGAATCATATTCCCTAGTAACTGGAAAACTGCTCGAGTACAACCCGTCCCCAAGAAAGGATCGAAAGCGCTTCCTAGCAACTACAGGCCTATTTCTCTCCTTTCAGTCATCTCTAAAGTGATGGAAAAGTATATAAACACCGAATTACTAAAATTTCTTGAAAAACACAGTCTAATCCACGACAGGCAGTATGGATTCCGTCAGCGCAGATCAACTGCCGACCTCCTTTCCTTTGTCACCCATTCTTGGAACAAGTATATGGGACTACACGGTGAATCCCAGATTGTCGCTCTAGACATATCCAAAGCATTCGACCAGGCCTGACACGCAGCGCTGCTTAATAAACTACCGGCCTATGGCCTACCACCAAGACTCTGTACGTGGACAGCAAATTTCCTCTCCAACCGGAGCATTTCTGTTGTCGTGGATGGCCATTCCTCCAAACTGTACCAAATTAATGCAGGAGTTCCTCAAGGTTCAGCTTTAGCCCCTACTTTGTTTCTTCTCCACATCAATGACCTCCTCTCTAGCACATCCAACCCAGTTCACAGTTACGCGGACGACAGCACCCTACACTCCAATATACAATATTCTAAGCCTGTCTCTAGCCCAACTCGATGAGGATCGCAGACTCATGGAGGGTTCTGTCTCTGTGGATCTCCAAAAAATATTAGACTGGGGAAGTAGAAATCTTGTACAATTCAACTCCACCAAATATCAGTCTTGCTCTATATCTCATAAGAGATACACCAGCCCTAGACCCAGCACAATGAACAATCAAGTTATTCAAAGTAATTAGTTCTTTTCACTTGTTGGCATTTCTGTGGATCGAAATCTCAATTGGCACCAACATGTCACATCAATTGCAGAAGCGGCTGCTAAGAAATTAGGTTTCCTCTTCCGGGCTCGCAAATACTTTCACCAGCTAATCTCTATACTTTATATACTTAACAAATAAGACCAAACCTCGAATACTGCTCCCACATCTGGGGTGCAGCTGCCGCTTCTACACTCGCTATCCTGGACTCCATTCAAAAGAGAGCTATACGTCTAATCGGTGACCCTACCCTCACCCAAAGGCTGCCATTCCTTGCCCACCGACGTGCCGTTGGTGACCTCTCTCTCTTTTATAGATATCTGCACGGGCACTGCTCAGAGGAGCTTTCTTCCATAGTTCCTCCACCTGCTGTCCCCAACAGATCTACCAGGGGAACAGAGCGAATGCACCCTTTTAGTGTCCAAGTCACCAGACATAGAACATCTTGTTATGCCCGCGCTTTTGTCCCGAGGACTTCCAAGTTGTGGAACTCCTTGCCGGCACATGTTTTTCCTTCTCCCCCGAACCTCCAAACCTTCAAGTCCAGAATTAACAAGTTGCCTCTTTCCTCCTTGTCGACACCCACGGTACGATAGTATTTAGGCTGTAAGCCCTCGTGGTGTGTTGTTGAAATAATAAAAAAAGAATATCGGGTAGTACCTGTTTACATATGCACAATAAGCCAAAGGCTGCGGTGCTATCGGAGCGGCAAAGACGCAGACGAGCCCTAAGGGAAAAAACCTGTTTACCTAAAATCAATGAAAATGTGGACAAAGAGATATCCATCGTCATTTTTTATTATACTCACTTTTTTTACATTGTCGGAAACGTATCGCTATTTCTCCAAAAGATGAAATTCAATTTTTGATGTGGTCAGACGATAATAATGAAATTAATAAAAGAAATTGTTTTCTGATCATGCAAACGTTTTTGATTATTTTATCTTTCAAGTATCTTATCATCACCCTGTCAAAAATCAACTTCCACTTAATACGTATCATTTAAATTATTTTATAAAATATTTTTTGTGTTAAGTATATTTCTATGTGGATTTTTTCCTAATAAGTTTGGGAAAAAGTGGTTACAGTCATTTACTAGAAAAGTTCAAGATGTATAATTTCATGCAATCTATTACTATACGATTATGATTCCTAATATACTAATGCACAGTTGTGTTGTGTGTTTTTTTATTTACCTCCCGTCGGTCTCTTTCCGCGACTATGCCCAATCACCAACAACAGGGAAGAGTTTCACCTCACCAACCTGTAAATTTTGCCAAACTGCTTTTTTTTTTGTAACGAGGATAAGGATCTTTAACGTGCCAACATGGTATGAACACGGGTCTGAAGGCTTTACGTCACCTCCGAAGAACGAAGCATGCGCACATTCTGCTTGCTGAAACACTATGGTGGCTTCGGGAGATGTAAAACTATAGTTTGTGCTGTAATGTTTTTAAGGAAATAAATTTGTTCCTCGCCTCAGCGCGCCCGGATGTCGAATCCAAGCCTTTTGCACAAACGGCTCATGCTCCATCCGTTAGACAAGTTTGTTAACTAACACAGAACAAAGAAGGTGATATCTGACTGTACGACATTTAAGAATGATAAAATAGAGAAAAAAATTGGGTGTTTACCTTATGAACCACGAATCACAAAGGGTTTGGAAAGTATTTTTAAGAAAGCCGATTTACATTTGACGTTTTCGACGAAAAGTAATTTAAAAAATTTGTTGGGTAATACGAAAGACAAAGTCACTGAAATGTCGGGCATTTATGAGATTAGTTGCAAAGATTGTGATCTTAAATACGTGGGCCAAACTAGGAGAAACATAGCCACCAGATTTCGTGAACATCTCGCACAGTTACGATATGGTACGGTGGACAAATCATGTGTGGTACAACATATATGGGATAATAATCACCACATTGACAAAGAAAATTTGAAACTTGTCAAAAATGTTAGACATCAAACGATGCTTGATTCATTAGAAAGTATTTTTATATTAAGGTCTATTAAGAACAAAACTTCATTAAACCGTGCGGCACTTGTAATATCAAGCCCTTTATTTTCTCTTTACATTTGACCGCTTAAACACACTAAACATTTGTCTGGTAGAATAATAAATTATTGTCAATAACTCGGCCGGTTTATACTTATACTAATCCCTATGTGTGTCTCGACTTAAAGACCTGTTCGGTTTGTTGTATCTATGTAGTCAATATAAATACTTTCACGTAGAATTAAAATCAATATAAATATAGTTTTTATGTAGTATTTTAGTTGAATTATTTATCCTTTGTTGGAGTTAACATGGTGAGACAGACACCTGGGTTTTTAGTTTTCTATTTAAAAAAGATGTCTTAAGTTGATGTTGTTTATCTCACCAGATGTCTTTGTCGGCATGATCCAATATCCAAATAGTAAATTTCTAGATCGAAAGGAAACATGCTGATTCTTTAAATAACTCTGGTCCTTTTAAACCTATATTAGATAAGGGTCATAAATTTGTCGACCAGAAGATTAAAGCAGGTCTCCGACCTCACTGCGCAATAAACAAACGATCGTTCTTGGACGACAACTTTACTTCGGACTAGTTCGTTTACCTTGACGCGATATAAATACACGGGATCTAGTTTTTTATGTTAGAATTTTCTTCCTCTGAAGATGTTGACATTGTCAACAAAACGATCGTAAGGTCTCTGAAATATGTGTTGTGGTGATTTGGGTGTTCTCCAAGTGTACTTATTAGTGCTCATCACAGGTTCCAGTTTTCACATAGTGAATATAAAATATATAAAATAAATGTACGTGTAACTATATGTCAGTATTCTTTAAACATATTTATGGGAATTCATATAAATACGTCTCTGCACGCGTGCGTGCGTGTGTGTGTGTGTGTGTGTGCGCGTGTGCGTGTGTGTGTGTCTGAGCGTGGGTTTTTGGATAAGAAAAAAATGCTCGTTTTAAGTTTAGAGCCATATAGACATGCCCAGAAAAAAAATTTGCAGAGCAACTTTTTCAAAATATGTACTTATATCTTTCGATACCATAATTATTTGACTACATAATATTGTTATAACTGTATTGAAATTTGTATTGATGGACTTAATAAGTAATACATTTTTTTAGTTAGATTTATTTATTAACAATACTAATTGACATGTCACTTCAAATTGATCACTGTTTAATATTTATTGGAACACGTATTTGGTATCAGAGTGGAGATCTGAGTAAAACAGATTCTTTTTCTTTGGAAACAATATTTTCTTGTATTTTGTCTGAATTTTTCCGAAAAGACTCTAAGAATTATAATACTATTAACCTTGCAGTTTCTTGTTATTAAGTAAAAGTTAAACTGACTAGTTGATAAAAAAGCTTAAAAAAGTGGCATTGATTAATTGTCCTCAAGGTACTGTTTGTAGGAAACATTTGTCCCCTAGGCCTACTTTCTTCTCTCTTAATATGCCTTTATTTAAATGTGCCTATTAACATATATCACTTGAAACATAATTTATTAATGAATTATAAAATTTGACAGTTTCCGAATGAAAGAATGTGCTCGTGTTTCAATTCGATAGGGTGCCCGATTTTCGAGAAAACTCATTTTGAAAATTATGTCATGCCATAAAATATTAGAGAACGGATTGTAACTTTTATTTATACATTTTTTAAAATTTCATTTAAAATTATCATATTTCATAAAGATCCTCCAGCTTGTGTACTATAAGTCTATAAGTGTAAATCAAGGTAAAATTGAGTTACATTTTATAGAAAACAAAACTCTCATATTTTCAATTAGCAGGCCATAGACTAAGGGCATGCACAATAAGCCAAAGGTTGCAGTGCTATCGGGGCGGCAAAGACGCAGACGAGCCCTGAGGGAGAAAAAAAATTTAGTGACATTGATTTTAACTAAGTATTCTATGATCAAAACTAAGACAGAATAATTGTATAAACAAGTTCCTAGTTACGATTATGAATGCCATGCTGCGATTTCAACATTTTCCTTCCATGTGGAAACTTGCCGATATTGTCGACATCCAGAAACCCAGCAAAGACCCGCTGCTACCTCAAAAATACAGGCCCAATAGCCTACTACCAGTCATCGGCAAAATCGCCGAAAAACTGATTCGATTCAGATAAGGCTACCTTCATTCACCTCTGAAAATCATATCCTTCCAGACGAGCAATTCGGTTTCAGACACCAGCACTCCACCACAGACCAAGTCCTTCGTGTGGTGGAAAACATCACCAAAGGATTTAATAAAAACAAGTCAACTCTTGCAATATTTCTTGACATTGCTCAAGCCTTCGATAGGGTTTGGCATGCGGGCCTCCTAAATAAACTTCTATTATTTAATTATCCTTTCCCTCTGATTCTGCTAATCAGGTCATACCTGCAACAGAGGAAGTTCCAGGTCAAACATCTGGTAGCCAGATCTAGAACGTACTCAGCCACGGCTGGCCTCCCGCAGGGTTCTGCTATATCCCCTCTGCTGTACAATATATTTGTCGCAGACATTCCGACAGCGTCCCCAAACGTGACATACGCACTGTACGAGACGACACTACCAGCCTCAGCAGCTCCACTCAGCCGAGGATAATAACCGAATGACTTCAGACCGCCGTAGTCGAGTTGCAAGGCTGGTATAGGAAATCCTGTCTAGCGATAAACCCCGATAAATGTTCTGCAGTCCTATTTTCCAAGAGGAGACACACACCTCACGAACACGTATCGTTAGACAACTATCTAATTCCCTGGCAAGATTCCGACAAATACCTCGGGGCTTTCCTCCACAAACACTTAACATGGCGCCCCCATGTCCAACACGCCCGACGAAAAGCCTCGATGTTCATCTCGAAGCTATTCCCACTTCTAAATAGAAATTCCAAATTGTCCATGAACAATAAATTGCTCATATACAAAGTCATCATCCGGCCAGCGATGACCTATGCATCCCCTGCATAGACCACCGCGGCCCCAACACAGATCAAGTCCCTTCAAATCATCCAGAATAAAATTATGAGAATGGTTACCGGAGCGCCATGGTTTGTCAGAGACAGTCAGATTCATTCTGATCTGCAAATGCCTTCGATACTTGAGTTTATCACTCAACTATCCACAACTCAGTTCGCAAAATCCGCTTCTCACCCAAATGCTCTTCTCCGTAGTGCCAACGACTACAATGAACAACTTCCACATAAGCATAAGCGTCCAAAGCTTATACTTACCCGCTAACGCCCCTGCGGCAAAAACAGAATGGAAACATTCAAACCCAAACGTCATTGTGTGAAATCTTTCCGACGGAGGTTTGGACTAAGGTCCGGTACTTCTTGGAAGGGAGTTTTAGTGAGTCGGAGTCTCACAGTACCTCAAACTCCCACGCACTTCGGTGTTGTGAATGAGGTCTGCATACAGCATTTCTCCCTCCTGTATCAAAAAAAAAAAACACTCGATCTCACAGCGAGCGCCCAGCATCGGTCATGGACAGATTTTATTAATTAATCCTAACTATATGGCTAAGCTATAAAGTTGTCGGTATGAAAAAATATCCTATCCATAATAATAATTTCGATCTTCTAATTCACCAGCCCACTATACCAAATAAATATAATAAATATCAGAGGGTCGCCTGCCGTTCCAAAAGTAAGCGTGTTTAAAGAGGTAAATATAACCTTTTAGAAATGTCTGTGCGAGATACAGATTTTGTATCCGGCGGCTGAGGAAGGATGGAGAAGATTGGTATTGCAATACTGAATGTGTCGCCCGATCCAGTCCAGTGTGAGGAGGACCATTTAAGCGCACACATTACAGACTCCTGGTCTAAAAGAGCTCTACAGGAGCTACAGCCCTCCACAAGGTATAAAACTTGACATGATGAAAGTATAGCTTCCTCTGATATGAAACTCAATTTTAAGTTTAATTTTTACAAAATTTTGAACCTCAGCAATTCTAATACACCAGACGATGAAATCGGATCTTTTTCAATTAATTAAAAAATTCACACATAAAAGTTACCATCGATTTATAGTATATAACATAATTATCTAACTGATTTTTCCCGAGAACCGTACATCCCATCAAAGTGAACCAAAAACATATTTTCTTCTCAGAAAACTATAAAATATTTTATAATTTAATGAAATTCACATCCAAAAAAAAAGAGGTCATATTTGCCTTCAACCATTTGTTAAGTACCTGCCTTTTACCAGTGGCTTGGATAAGTTTGTGTTTTATTTCGATAAAAAATTATATCTCCGGACGCGGGTTTATCATTATAGATAAATTACGTACCAAAATTTAGCTCTCTAGGTTAGGAGGCAAAAAAGTTATAGACATTTAAAGAAAAATAAATTGAGGTTTTCCTCAAAATGTGAAAGTCGCGATTTAAAACGTCAAAATTGGCAACATTTAGGCAAAGAACCTGAAACTAATACGAGTTATGGAAAGAAAATGTCTCAATAAGAATATTTTACAAAGCCTGAAGTCTTAGCTTCAACCGTCACTGTCCTTTATCTTACTAAAATATTTCCAGAAAATTCATTTCAAATAGACCCTTTCTCTCATGCTTTGGCAGTAGTCTTAGCTAGAGTCTAATGGTATATAATTTTTGTCGAATTTTTGTAAAAAAAAATAACAAAGTTCAATATATCATTTATTATACAAGATACGAAAAAAAAATGTATACATTAATTATAGTGTGTGTTGAGCTACATCTTAAAAAATATTTCTACAATCACAGGATCGCCCATAAGTCGTTGGTGATACAAATTTTCTTTTTTTTTTAAATCGAAGACGCCTTATGTTACTGCATTTTTGCATTTTACATCGAAATATAATGCATGTTTGTAAGAAAAGAAATGCGGGACGCAGCAAGGGCGTTATGGTAGCGAATTTTCATTAAATGCTTCAAATTTGAATAGCTCAATTTCCTATTAAGCT
>OZ023269.1:70223807-70231307 GCA_964006375.1 Tillus elongatus | reverse complement strand
GCAAAGCCGTGGTATTCCTAGTTACGATTATGAATGCCATGCTGCGATTTCAACATTTTCCTTCCATGTGGAAACTTGCCGATATTGTCGACATCCAGAAACCCACAACTCAGTTCGCAAAATCCGCTTCTCACCCAAATGCTCTTCTCCGTAGTGCCAACGACTACAATGAACAACTTCCACATAAGCATAAGCGTCCAAAGCTTATACTTACCCGCTAACGCCCCTGCGGCAAAAACAGAATGGAAACATTCAAACCCAAACGTCATTGTGTGAAATCTTTCCGACGGAGGTTTGGACTAAGGTCCGGTACTTCTTGGAAGGGAGTTTTAGTGAGTCGGAGTCTCACAGTACCTCAAACTCCCACGCACTTCGGTGTTGTGAATGAGGTCTGCATACAGCATTTCTCCCTCCTGTATCAAAAAAAAACACTCGATCTCACAGCGAGCGCCCAGCATCGGTCATGGACAGATTTTATTAATTAATCCTAACTATATGGCTAAGCTATAAAGTTGTCGGTATGAAAAAAAATCCTATCCATAATAATAATTTCGATCTTCTAATTCACCGGCCCACTATACCAAATAAATATAATAAATATCAGAGGGTCGCCTGCCGTTCCAAAAGTAAGCGTGTTTAAAGAGGTAAATATAACCTTTTAGAAATGTCTGTGCGAGATACAGATTTTGTATCCGGCGGCTGAGGAAGGATGAAGAAGATTGGTATTGCAATACTGAATGTGTCGCCCGATCCAGTCCAGTGTGAGGAGGACCATTTAAGCGCACACATTACAGACTCCTGGTCTAAAAGAGCTCTACAGGAGCTACAGCCCTCCACAAGGTATAAAACTTGACATGATGAAAGTATAGCTTCCTCTGATATGAAACTCAATTTTAAGTTTAATTTTTACAAAATGTTGAACCTCAGCAATTCTAATACACCAGACGATGAAATCGGATCTTTTTCAATTAATTAAAAAATTCACACATAAAAGTTACCATCGATTTATAGTAAATAACATAATTATCTAACTGATTTTTCCCGAGAACCGTACATCCCATCAAAGTGAACCAAAAACATATTTTCTTCTCAGAAAACTATAAAATATTTTATAATTTAATGAAATTCACATCCAAAAAAAAAGAGGTCATATTTGCCTTCAACCATTTGTTAAGTACCTGCCTTTTACCAGTGGCTTGGATAAGTTTGTGTTTTATTTCGATAAAAAATTATATCTCCGGACGCGGGTTTATCATTATAGATAAATTACGTACCAAAATTTAGCTCTCTAGGTTAGGAGGCAAAAAAGTTATAGACATTTAAAGAAAAATAAATTGAGGTTTTCCTCAAAATGTGAAAGTCGCGATTTAAAACGTCAAAATTGGCAACATTTAGGCAAAGAACCTGAAACTAATACGAGTTATGGAAAGAAAATGTCTCAATAAGAATATTTTACAAAGCCTGAAGTCTTAGCTTCAACCGTCACTGTCCTTTATCTTACTAAAATATTTCCAGAAAATTCATTTCGAATAGACCCTTTCTCTCATGCTTTGGCAGTAGTCTTAGCTAGAGTCTAATGGTATATAATTTTTGTCGAATTTTTGTAAAAAAAAATAACAAAGTTCAATATATCATTTATTATACAAGATACGAAAAAAAAATGTATACATTAATTATAGTGTGTGTTGAGCTACATCTTAAAAAATATTTCTACAATCACAGGATCGCCCATAAGTCGTTGGTGATACAAATTTTCTTTTTTTTTTAAATCGAAGACGCCTTATGTTACTGCATTTTTGCATTTTACATCGAAATATAATGCATGTTTGTAAGAAAAGAAATGCGGGACGCAGCAAGGGCGTTATGGTAGCGAATTTTCATTAAATGCTTCAAATTTGAATAGCTCAATTTCCTATTAAGCTAGAAGGTTGGCCAAGAAACCAGTTTTTTCTGGAACACTTTTAGTTTACTTTCGGAAATTTTTGTACATTTTCAAAGAATACATTTATTTGATAAAACATGGCACATTGTTTCTACTATATAGGTTATACTGGTGACCAAATTTGATGCAATGACGGTTGACGCTGAAACTGAAAGGTTTGCAGAAGACTCTTCTTGCGACATTTTCTTTACATGTTTGTTCAGGTTCTTTGCCTAAATGTTGCGAAGTTTGACGTTTCAAATCGCGACTTTGACGTTTTGAGGAAAACCCTTTATTTTAATGGCTATAACTTTTATGTCTTTTAACTCACACACCTAAATTTTGGTACGTGGGTCACTATTTATAATCCAAACCCGCATACCAAATTTGGTTGCCCTTTCTTTGTCATTTCCGGATATATAAATTGTTTCCGAAAGAAAACACAACATTTTACGGGAAAACCTTGGCCGATTTTCCTAGATAACAAACTTATCCAAGCCACTTGCAAAAAAATGATACTCAGAAATTTTTATCAAAATCGGCCCATTTATTTTTTGTTTTGAGTTATCGGTGTGACACACAAATATATATATATATATATATATATATATATATATATATATATATATATATATATATATATATATATATATAAATAATATACACAAGTTTGGACGCAGCAAGTGCGTTATGGCAGTAAATTTTCTTTAAAATGTTTTTAATAGCAAATATGTGTTTCTTTTTAAGAAAGCAGGCATCAAATTTGGTTATCAGTATAACCTATATAGTAGAAACAATGTGCCACAAATAACTTTATTGTTTGAAAATGTAGAAAAATTTCCGAAAGTAAACTTAGTGTTCCCGCAAAAAGTGGTTTCCTGGTCAACCTTATAGGTTAATAACAAATTGAGCTATTCAAATTTGAGGCATTTAATGAAAATTCGCTACCATAACTCACTTGCTGCGTCCCGGACTTCTTTTCTTACAAACATGCATTATATTTCGATGGAAAAAGCAAAAATGCAATAAGGAGATAAAAAAAAAGAAACGACTTATGGACCAACCTGTAATTGTAGAAATATTGTTTTAATATGTAGCTCAAGATACCCTATAATTAATGTATACATTTTTTTGTATCTTGAATAATAACGGATATATTGAGCTTTGTTGATTTATTACGAAAATTCGACAAAAATTAGATACCACTAAACGATAAACTCACCCGATTTAATAAAAATCGGCCCATTATTTTTTGTTATCGGTGTTACACGCACGCACGCACGCACGCACGCGCACACACACACACACACACACACACACACACACACACACACACACACACACACAGATATATATATATATATATATATATATATATATATATATATATATATATATATATATATATATATATATATATATATATATATATATATATATATATATATATATATATATATATATATATAGACTCTACTGTCGTACTCAGCTGGATATGATCGTCACCTCGCGGGTTTAAAGTCGCTGCCCTCACGCTTTACATGGTGGGCGGGGCTTTTCTTCGCTAAGCTGGTCCGGAAACATATCAACCTATGTCCGGTGCACCAGAAGTAACCACTATTAGTTTTAGTTTCTCAAGTAAGTTTAGTCTGAGGTTAAGAGTTTAGCCTATATATGTATCAGTATCAGAGAAATGATACTCGAAAAGAACCGCGTGCGTAGACTAGCTCAACGCACCTGAAACCCCACCGACAAACGAGACGCAAACAGACTCATCAAACAAGTACGATCCGCCCTACAAGAACTCCGCAACAACCGTTGGGAGGAACTCCTGCAAACCCTGTCTGCCCAAGACAATTCCATCTGGCGAATGGCAAAAGCCCTTCGCTCCCCAAAACTTCCTATATCCCCAGTTCACGGCTGTAACGGTGTCGTATACACGGATGCGGAGAAAGCAAGTGAATTCACAGATCATCTGGAGTTGCAATTCAGCCCGAATTATAACAACGTTGATCTGTCGCACGTAGCAAGAACGCACCGATATGTCAGGAGTGCGCTTCGCGCTATCCCAGACATAACTATCGAGCTCGCAACCTCCGAAGAAGTTTCCCAAATAATCAAATCATTAAAATCCCCAACGTAGCCCTGAAAAACCTGCCTCGCAAAGCCGTGGTATTCCTAGTTACGATTATGAATGCCATGCTGCGATTTCAACATTTTCCTTCCATGTGGAAACTTGCCGATATTGTCGACATCCAGAAACCCACAACTCAGTTCGCAAAATCCGCTTCTCATCCAAATGCTCTTCTCCGTAGTGCCAACGACTACAATGAACAACTTCCACATAAGCATAAGCGTCCAAAGCTTATACTTACCCGCTAACGCCCCTGCGGCAAAAACAGAATGGAAACATTCAAACCCAAACGTCATTGTGTGAAATCTTTCCGACGGAGGTTTGGACTAAGGTCCGGTACTTCTTGGAAGGGAGTTTTAGTGAGTCGGAGTCTCACAGTACCTCAAACTCCCACGCACTTCGGTGTTGTGAATGAGGTCTGCATACAGCATTTCTCCCTCCTGTATCAAAAAAAAAACACTCGATCTCACAGCGAGCGCCCAGCATCGGTCATGGACAGATTTTATTAATTAATCCTAACTATATGGCTAAGCTATAAAGTTGTCGGTATGAAAAAATATCCTATCCATAATAATAATTTCGATCTTCTAATTCACCAGCCCACTATACCAAATAAATATAATAAATATCAGAGGGTCGCCTGCCGTTCCAAAAGTAAGCGTGTTTAAAGAGGTAAATATAACCTTTTAGAAATGTCTGTGCGAGATACAGATTTTGTATCCGGCGGCTGAGGAAGGATGGAGAAGATTGGTATTGCAATACTGAATGTGTCGCCCGATTCAGTCCAGTGTGAGGAGGACCATTTAAGCGCACACATTACAGACTCCTGGTCTAAAAGAGCTCTACAGGAGCTACAGCCCTCCACAAGGTATAAAACTTGACATGATGAAAGTATAGCTTCCTCTGATATGAAACTCAATTTTAAGTTTAATTTTTACAAAATTTTGAACCTCAGCAATTCTAATACACCAGACGATGAAATCGGATCTTTTTCAATTAATTAAAAAATTCACACATAAAAGTTACCATCGATTTATAGTATATAACATAATTATCTAACTGATTTTTCCCGAGAACCGTACATCCCATCAAAGTGAACCAAAAACATATTTTCTTCTCAGAAAACTATAAAATATTTTATAATTTAATGAAATTCACATCCAAAAAAAAGAGGTCATATTTGCCTTCAACCATTTGTTAATTACCTGCCTTTTACCAGTGGCTTGGATAAGTTTGTGTTTTATTTCGATAAAAAATTATATCTCCGGACGCGGGTTTATCATTATAGATAAATTACGTACCAAAATTTAGCTCTCTAGGTTAGGAGGCAAAAAAGTTATAGACATTTAAAGAAAAATAAATTGAGGTTTTCCTCAAAATGTGAAAGTCGCGATTTAAAACGTCAAAATTGGCAACATTTAGGCAAAGAACCTGAAACTAATACGAGTTATGGAAAGAAAATGTCTCAATAAGAATATTTTACAAAGCCTGAAGTCTTAGCTTCAACCGTCACTGTCCTTTATCTTACTAAAATATTTCCAGAAAATTCATTTCAAATAGACCCTTTCTCTCATGCTTTGGCAGCAGTCTTAGCTAGAGTCTAATGGTATATAATTTTTGTCGAATTTTTGTAAAAAAAAATAACAAAGTTCAATATATCATTTATTATACAAGATACGAAAAAGAAATGTATACATTAATTATAGTGTGTGTTGAGCTACATCTTAAAAAATATTTCTACAATCACAGGATCGCCCATAAGTCGTTGGTGATACAAATTTTCTTTTTTTTTTTTTAAATCGAAGACGCCTTATGTTACTGCATTTTTGCATTTTACATCGAAATATAATGCATGTTTGTAAGAAAAGAAATGCGGGACGCAGCAAGGGCGTTATGGTAGCGAATTTTCATTAAATGCTTCAAATTTGAATAGCTCAATTTCCTATTAAGCTAGAAGGTTGGCCAAGAAACCAGTTTTTTCTGGAACACTTTTAGTTTACTTTCGGAAATTTTTGTACATTTTCAAAAAATACATTTATTTGATAAAACATGGCACATTGTTTCTACTATATAGGTTATACTGGTGACCAAATTTGATGCAATGACGGTTGACGCTGAAACTGAAAGGTTTGCAGAAGACTCTTCTTGCGACATTTTCTTTACATGTTTGTTCAGGTTCTTTGCCTAAATGTTGCGAAGTTTGACGTTTCAAATCGCGACTTTGACGTTTTGAGGAAAACCCTTTATTTTAATGGCTATAACTTTTATGTCTTTTAACTCACACACCTAAATTTTGGTACGTGGGTCACTATTTATAATCCAAACCCGCATACCAAATTTGGTTGCCCTTTCTTTGTCATTTCCGGATATATAAATTGTTTCCGAAAGAAAACACAACATTTTACGGGAAAACCTTGGCCGATTTTCCTAGATAACAAACTTATCCAAGCCACTTGCAAAAAAATGATACTCAGAAATTTTTATCAAAATCGGCCCATTTATTTTTTGTTTTGAGTTATCGGTGTGACACACAAATATATATATATATATATATATATATATATATATATATATATATATATATATATATATATATATATATATATATATAAATAAATAATATACACAAGTTTGGACGCAGCAAGTGCGTTATGGCAGTGAATTTTCTTTAAAATGTTTTTAATAGCAAATATGTGTTTCTTTTTAAGAAAGCAGGCATCAAATTTGGTTATCAGTATAACCTATATAGTAGAAACAATGTGCCACAAATAACTTTATTGTTTGAAAATGTAGAAAAATTTCCGAAAGTAAACTTAGTGTTCCCGCAAAAAGTGGTTTCCTGGTCAACCTTATAGGTTAATAACAAATTGAGCTATTCAAATTTGAGGCATTTAATGAAAATTCGCTACCATAACTCACTTGCTGCGTCCCGGACTTCTTTTCTTACAAACATGCATTATATTTCGATGGAAAAAGCAAAAATGCAATAAGGAGATAAAAAAAAAGAAACGACTTATGGACCAACCTGTAATTGTAGAAATATTGTTTTAATATGTAGCTCAAGATACCCTATAATTAATGTATACATTTTTTTGTATCTTGAATAATAACGGATATATTGAGCTTTGTTGATTTATTACGAAAATTCGACAAAAATTAGATACCACTAAACGATAAACTCACCCGATTTAATAAAAAATCGGCCCATTATTTTTTGTTATCGGTGTTACACGCACGCACGCACGCACGCACGCACGCACGCACGCACGCGCGCACACACACACACACACACACACACACAGATATATATATATATATATATATATATATATATATATATATATATATATATATATATATATATATATATATATATATATATATATATATATATATATAGACTCTACTGTCGTACTCAGCTGGATATGATCGTCACCTCGCGGGT
>OZ023269.1:70191307-70218807 GCA_964006375.1 Tillus elongatus | reverse complement strand
AACTGTCAACCTAAGACTGAACTTACTTGAGAAACTAAAACTGACGATGGTTACTGCTGTGGCAGCGGACATAGTTTGATGGGTTACTAGACCAACAGTAAGATAAGCTTAACGAACGAAAGCCCCGCCCACCATGTGGAGCATGAGGGCAGCGATTTTAAACCTGCGAGGTAACATATATAGGCTAAACTCTTAACCTCAGACTAAACTTACTTGAGAAACTAAAACTAATAGTGGTTACTTCTGGTGCACCGGACATAGGTTGATATGTTTCCGGACCAGCTTAGCGAAGAAAAGCCCCGCCCACCATGTAAAGCGTGAGGGCAGCGACTTTAAACCCGCAAGGTGACGATCATATCCAGCTGAGTACGACAGTAGAGTCGCTCTAAGCCACGATTTGATCGAAAGTCCGACTTTACGTGAGTTGGGGAACAAGGACCTGAGGTTTGACAGCAGACGGACAGTGCACAGTTTTGATCTAGGGATTAAAAGGACCTTGACGTGTGCCACTGTGGACTTGGCGATAAGAAGTTTGGCAGACACGCCTCCTCTTGCGTCAATAACTCGATGTGTACGACTGAGGAGTATCCGGTTCAGATGCATCACACAAGACGTGTAATTCACAAGGCTGAATAAATGATTGAAAAATGAACGAGATACATAGAAATACGATAGGCATATCATCTCTGCCTGGGACTTAAGCCGTTGCCGGTTAAGTTCGTCGGGGGTGGATGCTCCCAATGGATGCCCCATAACCACAGTCGCTGAATAAGGCTTTTAGCAAACCATATGAATTGACATGGGAAACCTAGAGGGTCGTAGATGCGAGCCACCTCCGCTGAAATAGAGCGTTTAGAACACGGCGAAGTGCTCGGTGTGAACTTAAATATTAAAGGTTGAAACCGGTTTGCGCAGGTGTCTAACGCACCAGAATAAATATGAAGATCAATTTTAGGAAGCCTAACGTTAATCTTCTTAACACCCGTACCCTCCTGTGAATCCGAACTTTCCACTGTAATGAAACCTCTTGTGAATCAGAACTTCCTACTTCGGATGGGGTGCCGAATGAATTAACTGTAGGAGTAAGCAGGTGTGAATGGTCACCCTTAGCAGAAAGCTGGCGCTTTATTTTATCGATTTTGATGACAAGGCCGTCAACTATAACGCTTGCTCGAACAACGTGTTAATTCTTTCTGCGGTTGCATTCTCTACCAATGCATGCCTTTCTACATTTTCAACATACGTGTAAATTTCTCCTGATCTGGGATAAACCGTAAGGAGTTCAAAGACTCTTTCCTGATAGAGAGAAGCCTGTTTAGCAAGCTCTAGAAGAGCGTTTAGACAGAAAATAGATCTCTTACATTGTGCGATCGCCTCTTCCACTGCATACTCCACCTCAAGAGCAAGACATAAATAACAACGAGAAAAAAGGCGAGAAGAAACTACGCAAAATAAAAGGGAAATAACGCGAATTTGAGTATTGAGAACGGAACCCTTGAAGATCCTTAGATAAGCTGTATCGACACTATAAAGGTATGCCTAAACGTGAACGATACCGGCTAGAATTTGTTACAATGTGTAGCCTGTGTAAACAATAACCAAGAGATTCGATTTTTTTTTTAATTTCAACAACACACAACGAGGGCTTACAGCCTAAATGCTATCGTACCGTGGGTGTTGACAAGGAGGAAAGAGGCAGCTTGTTAATTCTGTACTTGAAGGTTTGGAGGTTCGGAGAAGAAGGAAAAACATGTGCCGGCAAGGAATTCCACAACTTGGAAGTCCTCGGGACAAAAGAGCGGGCATAACAAGATGTTCTAAGTCTGGTGACCTGGACAGTAAAAGGGTGCATTCGCTCTGTTCGCGTGGTAGATCTGTTGGGGGCAGCAGGTGGGGGAACTATGGAAGAAAGCCCCATCTAAGCAGTGCCCGTGCAGATATCTATAAAAGAGAGAGAGAGAGAGAGGTCACCAACGGCACGTCGGTGGGCAAGGGATGGCAGCCTTTGGGTGAGGGTAGGGTCACCGATGAGACGTATAGCTCTCTTTTGAATGGAGTCCAGGATAGCGAGTGTAGAAGCGGCAGCGGTACCCCAGATGTGGGAGCAGTATTCGAGGTTTGGCCTTATTTGTGAAGTATATAAGGTATAGAGATTAGCTGGTGAAAAGTATTTGCGAGCCCGGAAGAGGAAACCTAATTTCTTAGCAGCCGCTTCTGCAATTGATATGACATGTTGGTGCCAATTAAGATTTCGATCCACAGAAATGCCAACAAGAGAAAATGACTCATTACTTTGAATAACTTAGTTGTTCATTGTGCTGGGTCTAGGGCTGGTGTATCTCTTGTGAGAAAGAAAGCAAGACTTAGTTTTGGTGGGGTTGAATTGTAGAAGATTTCTACTTCCCCAGTCTAATATTTTTTGGAGATCCACGGAGACAGAACCCTCCATGAGTCTGCGATCTTCATCTAATTGGGATAAAGAGACAGACTTAGAATATTGTATATTTGAATGGATGGTGCTGTCGTCCGCGTAGCTGTGAACTGGGTTGGATGTGCTAGAGAGGAGGTCATTGATGTGGAGAAGAAACAAAGTAGGGGCTAAAGCTGAACCTTGAGGAACTCCTGGATTAATTGGATACAGTTTAGAGGAATGGCCATCTACAACAACATATATGCTCCTGTTGGGGAGGAAATTTGCGGTCCAGATACAAAGTTTTGGTGGTAGGCCATAGGCCGGAAGTTTATTAAGCAGAGCTGCGTGCCAGACCTGGTCGAATGCTTTGGATATGTCTAGAGCAACAATATGGGATTCACCGTGTTGTTCCATAGACTTGTTCCAAGAATGGGTGACAAAGGAAAGGAGGTCGGCAGTCGATCTGCGCTGACGGAATCCATACTGCCTGTCGTGGATTAGACTGTGTTTTTCGAGAAATTTTAGTAATTCGGTGTTTATATACTTTTCCATCACTTTAGAGACGACTGAAAGGAGAGAAATAGGCCTGTAGTTGCTAGGAAGCGCTTTGGATCCTTTCTTGGGGATGGGTTGTACTCTAGCAGTTTTCCAGTTACTAGGGAATATGCCTTTATTATAAGATATCTGAAACAGACGAGTCAGGACAGGAGCAAGCTCTGGTGCGCTTTTTGAGAACAAATGCGGAGATCTCGTCAAGGCCAGAGGCTTTCCTGGTATTAAGAGAAGAGAGCATCTTTCGTACCTTTTTAGTTTTGAAAATGATATCCGTCATTTTATGCGCGACATTGGGGACTGCTGGTGGTTGAACATTTGGAGGTGGGTTGAGAGTAGAATTGCCGGTGAACAACGAAGCAAAAAGTTCAGCCTTGCCCAGGGCGGTAGAAACAATTTCATCCCCTGAAACAAGAGGTGGGAACATGATTTTGCAGAAATTATTCCCAATATATTTAGCAAGAGTCCAGAAGGGTTTGCCGCCCTTGGAGCTTAAGAGGACTTTGTTTTTGATGTGGTTATTAAACGAGTTTTTGCCTCAGAAAGAATGTGGACATAGCGGTTTCTTGGGTCGTTAAATGCTTGACGATTTTCTTGACTGGGATTGTGTAGAAGCGTTTTGTGAGCTTTGACCTTTTCAAGTCTGGCCTTGTCACAGGATTTAGAGAACCAGGGCTTTTGAGTGGCTGAAGAGGTTTTCTGTGTACGTGGGATAAATAATTCCATGCCAGCTTGGAAAATTTCGGTGACGTTTGTGAGATATCAGAGGGGTCAGGATGAGAGAAGCAGACAGACGCCCATGGAAATGAGGAAAAGTAATCCCGCATTTCGTCCCAGTTTGCGGAGTTGTAGTGCCAAACGATACGTGGGTGTGATGACTGTGTGACCTCGGGTTGCATTGCGCAGGAAGCAGTGACCATGCCGTGGTCTGAGCGACCCAGGGGGACGGTGACTGATATCTTATAGCATTCAGGTTGTGTAGTAAGAAGAAGATCCAAGCGATTTGAGCTGTGTGTTGGGATACGAGGAAAGTAAGTAGGTTGCTGAACCATATTGGCTAAAGAATTGCTGACTGCAAAGGCCTCCGCTGCTCTCCCTTGTGGATCGGTTTTTGAAGATCCTAGCCATTCCTTATTATGGACATTGAAGTCACCAAGAATAGTGACCTCGGAGGAAGGATATTCAGAAATCAGATAGTTGGTTTTTTCAGAAAGATAGTCAAAGAGCTGGACAAAGTTGTTGTCGGAAGGTGACCGGTAAATGCAACAGATGAATTTAGTTGCAGCCCTGAGAGAGAGTTTTATCCATAGTATGTCTTTTCTTCCAGCTTCTAAATTGGGGAGTCTGGTGCAGGGTAGATTGCTACGGACGTATGCGCACACGCCCCCATGCAATCTAAAGGAAGCAAGGAGCTTATACCCCGGGAAGTAAAGGTAATTAGTGGCTGTTTTGGCACTGATTTGGGTTTCGGTGAGGAAGAGGAGTTGGGGCCTGTTAGCCTGGAGGAAATGGTGGACGGAGTTCAGGTTAGAATTTAGGCCACATATATTCGAAAAGGATATGTTAAATCTTGATGTTGGCGCCCCTTGTACACCCCTCTCCGGGAGATCCGAATGGGGGGTATTTTGCCTCCGAAATATTTTGTACAAGGAGGAGCCATCATCATTTTTGCTTATAAGGGAAACCGACTCATACACCAGAACCGGAAACGTCCTTTGGGACTTCACCGGCCCCTTGATGTATGGGGTGGTACCTCCTCGGGCGTGAAAAAATCATTTACTATTACGTAAAGGAATATTCCACTACCACCTGCTAAATTGTCACCAGGAGCGTATTAGATAAGCTGTACTGACACAGTAATAGTGGATCTACAGGTGAACAATACCGGCTATAAGTCGTTAGGATGCGTATTATACCTGCCCGTGTAAACAATAACCAAGATATTTGAATTGTCACCAGGAGCGTATTAATAAGCTAATTTTTAATTTTTCAAGCGTAAATTAAAAATTGACATTAAATAAAACTATAAATAATCGAATTAGCATATATCATCAGCATAATATGACTACATTCAATTAATTGGATAGCGTATGAGCCACGTGCAATAAGGAAAAGATAAAACAAATACTGTCACGTGTCTTATCGTTAATAAAAGTGCGAAATTGCACACACAAAAGGAGATACTCAATAAAATTCGAGAAATAGTTAAATTCAATTATTCACGGAATAAATTAATATTAACTTCCAAAAAGCAAGTGGTTGATAATAACGGTATTATTTGTCACACATGGCAATGTTACCATAGACTAAAAGAACTAATTCTTTCAACTGGTTTAAGACTGCAGCCACATGCAGAGCGTATTCGACAAAACAAAGGACACGGTCCACGTGTCTTATCATAAATACAAGTACTACTACGAAATGGCACATACACAATACAAGAAAATACTCAATAAAATTAGCACTGCATAATTTCGCGAAATCTGCACAAAAAACAATTCCTCACTTATTAAGACAATTAATAAATTAATGAACTGGTAAACATAGGGCTGATTCAAATTAACATGGCTCGATAGGACCAAATGTACGGTTCTGATTGGGTTAAATGCAATTCAGCGAAATACTTAAATGTTTGAATTAAAATAAAATGCGCGCATTAACATTACTAGTTTATAAAGACTAGCATCATGGTTTAATTACCCGTTGAACACTCGTGAAGGACCAGACGAATTGTTTTCTGTGGGGCAGATTTATGTATACACGCGATAAAAGTAATAACAATTTAATATCAGTTACAAAGTTAAATACAAGAGTGAATGTTGTGATCCAATAATGTTACAATAAAAAAGGTGACTTACAGTTGGACAATTGGAGCTGGGTAGCTTGTAAGCATCGGCGTGAAGTTAGCAGTCAAATTCCAGCGGCTAAAATTTCCAGTGGCTAATTTCTAATATATTAGAAATAATATTAATTTCGACCTTAAATACTTCAGTTTGTCGCTAGAAGTGCAAAATATCGAGAAAAAAAAATTTCACCATACACAAAAAAACATAATTGAGGCCGAATATGACCAAAACAAAAATGAAGTGCCAAGGTATTATCGAGTTATAATCAAAAGTTTTAAATATATTTAGATAGTAACCCTGTTCTAAAATTTCAACCCCTTGCTTGTCGTCCTTCATGGTGAAGTGAAGTCTGCACCCAAATATAGACACAAATTTTAAATGAGTAAAAAATTGGAATAAAAATCCTTTTTTAGCCAAGACAAAAATGGGGTGCCAACATAAGTGACAATAATATTGAAAGCATATTAACATATCAACCTTCTGCAAAAACTTCAACTCCTTGCCTGTCGTCCTTGATAGTGAAGTCGGCACCCAAATATAGACATTTACTTTAATTAACATGAAATGTGAAATAAAATGGCTTTTTTCAGCCAAGACAAAAATGGGGTGCCAAGATAAGTGATAACAATATTGGAAGCATTTTTTCGTAGTAACCTTCTGTAAAAATTTCAACCCCTTGCTTCCGTTCTTCATAGTGAATTCGGCACCCAAATAGAGAAATTGGCTTTAATTAACATGAAAACTTAAATACAATGGCCTTCTTAGCCAAGAGTAAAATGGGGTCCCAGATAAGTGACAATAATATTGAAAGCATATTAACATAGCAACCTTCTGCAAAAACTTTAACTCCTTGCTTGCCGTCATTCATAGTGAACACCCAAATATAGACATTTACTTTCATTAACATGAAATGTGAAATAAAATGGCTTTTGACAAAAATGGGGTGCCAAGATAAGTGATAATAATATTGGAAGCATTTTTTCGTAGTAACCTTCTACAAAAATTTCAACCCCTTGCTGGCCCTCCATCATAGTGAAGTCCGAACTCGAATAGATAAATTGGCTTTAATTAACATGAAGAGTAAAATAAAATGGCATTTTTATCCAAGACAAAAATGGGGTTCCACGATAAGTGCTAATCATACTGAAAGCATATTAACATAGCAGCCTTGTGCTAAAACTTCAACCCCTTGCTTGTCGTCCTTCATGGTGAAGTCCGCACCCAAATGTAAACATTGATTTTAATTAACATGAAATGTGAACTAAAATGGCTTTTTTAGCCAAGACAAAAATGGGGTCCCAAGATATGTGATAGTAAGACTGAAAGCATATTACAATACCAACTTCGTGCAAAAACTTTAACCCCTTGCTTGCCATTCTTCATAGTGAAGTTGGCGCCAAATAGAGAAATTGACTTTAATTAACATGAAAAGTGTTATAAAATGGCTTTTTTAGCTAAGACAAAAATAGGGTAAGTACCAAGATAAGTGATAATAGTATTGAAGGCATATTTTCGTAGTAACCTTCTACAAACATTTCAACCTCTTGCTTGCTGTCCTTCATAGTGATGTCGGCACCCAAATAGAGAAATCTACTGTGATTAACATGAAAAGTGAAATAAAATGGCCTTTTTAGCCAGAACAAAAACGGGGAGCCAAGATAAGTGCTAATAATATTGAAAGCGAATTAACATAGCAGCCTTGTGCTAAAACTTCAACCCCTTGCCTGCCGTCCTGCATTGTGATGTCCGCACCCAAATGTAGACATTGATTTTAATTAACATGAAATGTGAAATAAAAAGGCTTTTTTAGCCAGGACAAAAACGGGGTGCCAAGATAAGTGATAATAATACTGAAAACATATTTTGGGAGTAACCTTCTACAAAAAATTCAACCCCTTGCTTGCCGTCCTTCATAGTGAAATATGCACCAACGTAGAGAAATTAACTTCAATTAACATGAAAAGTGAAATAAAATGGCCTTTTTAGCAAAGACAAAAATGGGGTGCCAAGATAAGTAATAATAATACTGAGAGCATATTAACATAGTGACCTTGTGCAAAAATTTCAACCTCTTGCTTGCCGTCCTTCATAGTGAAGTCGTCGCCCAAATAGAGATATTGACTTTAGTTAACCTGAAAAGTGTTATAAAATGGCTTTTTTAGGTAAGACAAAAATTGGGTGCCAAAACAGGTGATAATCGTATTGAAAACATATTTTCGTAGTAACCTTCTGCAAAAATTTCAACCCCTTGCTTGCCGTCCTTCATAGTGAAGAGGGCACCCAACTAGAGAAATTGACTTTAATTAACATGAAAAGTGAAATAAAATGGCCTTTTTAGCCAAGACAAAAATAGGTGCCAAGATAAGTGCTCATCATATTGAAAGCTTATTAACATAGGAACTTTGTCGTAAAAACTCCAACCCCTTGCTTGCCGTCTTTCATAGTGAAGTCGGCACCCAAATATATACATTGGTTTTAATTAATATGAAAAGTGAAACAAAATGGCTTTTTTTAGCCAAGACAAAAATGGGATGCCAAGATAAGTGATAATAATACTGAAAGCATATTTTCGGAGTAACCTTCTACAAAAGTTTTAAGCCCTTGCTTGCCGTCCTTGATAGTGAAGTCGGCCCCCAATTGTAGACATTTCTTTTACCTAACATGAAATGTTAAACAAAATGGCTTTTTTAACCAAGACATAGGTGGGGTGCCACGATAAATGATAATAATACTGGAAGCATATTGTGAAGTCGGTCCCCAATTGTAGACATTGATTTTAATTAACATGAAATGTTAAATGAAATGTTTTTTTTTTCAGCTAAGACAGAAATGGGATAAGTAATAAGAATACTGAAAGCATATTAACGTAGTAACCTTGTGCAAAAATTTCAACCCGTTGCTTGCCGTCCTTCGTAGTGAAGTCGGCGCCCAAATAGAGAAATTGACTTTAATTAACATAAAAAGTGAAGTAAAATTGCTGTTTTAGCAGAGACAAAAATGTGCCAAGATAAGTGCTAATAATATTGAAAGCATATTAACATAGCAGCCTTGTGCGCACACTTCAACCCCTTGATTTCCGTCCTTCATAGTGAAGTCCGCAGCCAAATGTAGACATTGATTTTAATATGATGAAACGTGAAATAAAATGGCTTTTTTAGCCAAGACAAAATTGGGGTGCCAAGATAAGTGATAAAAAACTGAAGGCATATTTTCGGAGCATCCTTCTACAAAAATTTTATCCTCTTGCTTGCGGTCCTTCATAGTGAAGTCGGCCCCCAATTGTAGACATTGATTTTAATTAACATTAAATGTTAAATAAAATGACTTTTTTGAGCTAAAACAAAAGAGTGGTGCCAAGATAAATGATAATGATACTGAAAGCATATTAACGTAGTAACCTTGTTCAAAAATTTCAACCCCTTGCTTGCCGTCCTTCATAGTGAAATAGGCACCAAAATAGAGAAATTGACTTTAATTCACATGAAACGTGAAATAAAATGGTCTTTTTAGCCAAGACAAAAATGTGGTGCCAAGATAAGTGATAATAATTCTGAAAGCATATTACATAGTAACCTTCTGCAGGAATTTCAACCCCTAGCTTGCCGTCGTTTATAGTGAAGTCGGCGCTCAACTAGAGAAATTTACTTTAATTAACATGAAAAGTGAAACAAAATGACCTTTTTAGCCGAGCTAAAATAGGGTACCAAGAAAAGTGATAATAATACTGAACGCATATTAACATAGTAACCTTGTGCAAACATTTCAACCCCTTGCCTGCCGTCCTTCATAGTCCTTCATAGTGAAGTCAATTTCTCTATTTTGGTGCCTATCTCACTACGAAGGTCGGCAAGCAAGGGGTTGAATTTTTTGCGCAAGGTTACTATGTTAATATGCTTTCAATATTGTTATCACTTACCTTGGCACCCCATTTTTGTATTAGCTAAAAAAGCCATTTTTTAAAAACATTTCATGTTAATTAAAATCAACGTCTACAATTGGGGGCTGACTTCACTATGAAGGACGACAAGCAAGGGGTTGAAATTTTTGCAGAAGGTTACTACGAAAATATGCTTTGAGTATTATTATCACTTATCTTGGCAGCTCATTTTTGTCTTGACTAAAAAGGAATTTTATTTCACTTTTCATGTCCATTAAGATCCATTTCTCTATTTGGGTGCCGGGTTTCGCTCTCATTAGAGCTCTTCAGTACGGCATACTAATTGTAGCAAAAATGCATCTATAGTAATACGGCTATAGTATAGCCAGCCTTTCAACACTGATTGGTGGACGTGCCGCCACCTAGTTGCGGAACCAAGTAGTATGTTGTCACGCCAGCTCCAAATAACACAAAGTGTTAAAAAAGAGAGACTGTATACAACTAACTAACTATTTAGAAAATTGTCAGCCCTAGCCCATTTCTACCCCAATATAGGGACAAAGTATGTAAGGCTAGATGCATTCTCGCAACAATTAGAACCTTCACTTTTCATGTTAATTTAAGTCAATTTCTCTATTTGGGCGCCGACTTTACTATCAACGACGGCAAGCAAGGGGTTGAAACTTTGCAGAAGGTTACTACGAAAATATTCTTTCAGTGTTATTATCACTTATCTTGGCACCCCATTTTTGTCTTAGCTAAAAAAGCCATTTTGTAACACTTTTCATGTTAATTAAAGTCAATTTCTCAATCTGGGCGCCGACTTCACTATGAAGGACGGCCAGCAAGTGGTTGAAATTTTTGCACACGGTTACTATGTTAATATGCTTCCAGTATTATTATCATTTATCTTGCCACCCCACCTCTGTCTTGGTTAAAAAAGCCATTTTGTTTAACATTTCATGTTAAGTAAAATCAATGTCTACAATTGTGGTCCGACTTCACTATGAAGGACGGCAAGCAAGGGCTTAAAACTTTTGCAGAAGGTTACTCTGAAAATATGCTTTCAGTATTTTAATCACTTATCTTGGCACCCGATTTTTGTGTTGGCTAAAAAAGTCATTTTATTTCAGATTTCATGTTAATTAAAATCAATGTCTACATTTGGGTGCGGACTTCAATATGAAGGACGGCATGCAAGGGGTTTAAATTTTTACACAAGATTACTATGTTAATATGCTTTCAATATTATTATCACTTATCTTGGCACCCTTTTTTGTCTTAGCTAAAAAAGTAATTTTATAGTACTTTTCATGTTCATTAAAGTTAATATCTCTATTTGGGCGCCGACTCCACCGTGAATGACGGCACGCAAGGGGTTGAAATTTTTGCACATAGGTTACTATGTTATAATGCTTTCACTATTATTATCACTTATCTTGGCACCCCATTTTTGTCTTGGCTAAAAAAGCCATTTTATTTCACATTTCATGTTAATTAAAATCAATGTCTACGTTTTTGGTGCGGACTTCACTATGGAGGCAAGCAAGGGGTTGAAGTTTTAGCACAAGGCTGGTATGTTAATATGCTTTCAATATTATTAGCACTTATCTTAGCACCCAATTTTTGTCTTGGCTAAAAAGTCCATTTTATTTCACTTTTCATGTTAATTAAAGTCAATTTCTCTATTTGGGTGTCGACTTCATTATGAAGGACGGCAAGGAAGGGGTTGAAATTTTTGCACAAGGTTACTATGTTAATATGCTTCCAGTATTATTATCACTTATCTTGACACCCCACTTTTGTCTTAGCTAAAAAAGCCATTTTATTTAACATTTCATGTTAATTAAAATCAATGTCTACAATTGGGGGCCGACTTCACTATGAAGGACGGCAAGTAAGGGGTTGAAGTTTTCGCACAAGGCTGCTATGTTAATATGCTGTTATTATTATTAGCACTTATCTTGGCACCCCATTTTTGTCTTCGCTAAAAAAACTATTTTATAACACTTTTCATGTTAATTAAAGTCAGTATTTGGGCGCCAACTTCACCATGAAAGGCGCCAAGCAAGGGGTTGAAATTTTTGGACAAGGTTACGATGTTAATATGCTTTCAGTATTATTATCACTTATCTTAGCACCCCATTTTGGTCTTGGCTAAAAAGGCCATTTTATTTCACATTTCATGTTAATTAAAATCAATGTCTACATTTGGGTGCGGCGTTCACTATGAAGGACAGCAAGCAAGGGGTTGAAGTTTTAGCACAAGGCTGCATATGTTAATATGCTTTCAATATTACTGGCACTTATCGTGGCGCCCCATTTTTGTCTTGGCTAAAAAGGCCATTTTATTTCACTTTTCATGGTAATTAAAGTCTATTTCTCTATTTGGGTGCCGGCTTCATCATGAAGGACGCCAAACAAGGGGTTGAAATGTTTGCAAAAGGTTACTACGAAAATATGCTTTCAATACTATTATCACTTATCTTGGCACCCCATTTTTGTCTTAGCTAAAAAGCCATTTTATAATACTTTTCATGTTAATTAGAATCAATGTCTACAATTGGGGGCCAACTTAACTATGAAGGGCGGCAAGCAAAGGGATGAAAGTTTTGCAGGAGGTTACTCCGAAAATATGCTTTCAGTATTATTATCACTTATCTTGGCACCCCATTTTTGTCTTGGCTAAAACATTTTATTTCCCATTTTATGTTATTTAAAATCAATGTCTACATTTGGGTGCGGACTTCACTATGAAGGACCGCAAACAAGGTGTTGGAGTTTTAGTACAAGGCTGCTATGTTAATACGCTTTCAATATTATTAGCATTTATTTTGGCACCCCATTTTTGTCTTGGCTAAAAAGGCCATTTTATTTCACTTTTCATCACTAAGTGAGTGGTTGACGTACCGCCACCTAGTTGCGGAACCAAGTAGTATGTTGTCACGCCGGCTCCAAAAAACACAAAGTGTTAAAAAAATAGAGACTGTATACAACTAACTAACAATTTAGAAAATTGTGAGCCCTGGCCCATTTCTACCCCAATATAGGGACAAAGTATGTAAGGCTAGATGCATTCTCGCAACAATTAGAACCGTAGACCGGTTTCGCTCTCATTAGAGCTCTTCAGTACGGCATACTAATTGTAGCAAAAATGCATCTAAAGTAATACGGCTATAGTATAGCCAGCCTTTCAACACTGATTGGTGGACGTGCCGCCACCTAGTTGCGGAACCAAGTAGTATGTTGTCACGCCAGCTCCAAATAACACAAAGTGTTAAAAAAGAGAGACTGTATACAACTAACTAACTATTTAGAAAATTGTCAGCCCTGGCCCATTTCTACCCCAATATAGGGACAAAGTATGTAAGGCTAGATGCATTCTCGCAACAATTAGAACCTTCACTTTTCATGTTAATTTAAGTCAATTTCTCTATTTGGGCGCCGACTTTACTATGAACGACGGCAAGCAAGGGGTTGAAACTTTGCAGAAGGTTACTACGAAAATATTCTTTCAGTGTTATTATCACTTATCTTGGCACCCCATTTTTGTCTTAGCTAAAAAAAGCCATTTTGTAACACTTTTCATGTTAATTAAAGTCAATTTCTCAATCTGGGCGCCGACTTCACTATGAAGGACGGCCAGCAAGTGGTTGAAATTTTTGCACACGGTTACTATGTTAATATGCTTCCAGTATTATTATCATTTATCTTGGCACCCCACCTCTGTCTTGGTTAAAAAAGCCATTTTGTTTAACATTTCATGTTAAGTAAAATCAATGTCTACAATTGGGGTCCGACTTCACTGTGAAGGACGGCAAGCAAGGGGTTAAAATTTTTGCAGAAGGTTACTCCGAAAATATGCTCTCAGTGGCTCACTTATCTTGGCACCCCATTTTTGTCTTGGCTAAAAAAGCCATTTTATTTCAGATTTCATGTTAATTAAAATCAATGTCTACATTTGGGTGCGGACTTCGCTATGAAAGACGGCAAGCAAGGGGTTTAAATTTTTACACACGGTTACTATGTTAATATGCTTTCAATATTATTATCACTTATCTTGGCACCCCTTTTTGTCTTAGCTAAAAAGCCATTTGATAACACTTTTCATGTTAATTAAAGTCAATATCTCTATTTGGGCGCCGACTTCGCCGTGAAGGACGGCACGCAAGGAGTTAAAATTTTTGCACTAGGTTACTATATTAATATGCTTTCACTATTATCACTTATCTTGGCACCCCATTTTTGTCTTGGCTAAAAAAGCCATTTTATTTCACACTTCATGTTAATTAAAATCAATGTCTACATTTTGGTGCGGACTTCACTATGAAGGCAAGCATGGGGTTAAAGTTTAAGCACAAGGCTGCTATATTAATATGCTTTCAATATTATTAGTTCTTATCTTAGCACCCCATTTTTGTCTTGGCTATTTGGGTGCCGACTTCATTATGAAGGACGGCAAGCAAGGGGTTGAAATTTTTGCACAAGGTTACTATGTTAATATGCTTCCAGTATTATTATCATTTATCTTAACACCCCACTTTTGTCTTCTAAAAAAGCCATTTTATTTCACTTTTCATGTTAATTAAAGTCAATTTCTCTATTTGGGTGCCGACTTTATTATGAAGGGCGGCAAGAAAGGGGTTGAAATTTTTGCACAAGGTTACTATGTTAATATGCTTCCAGTATTATTATCACTTATATTGACATCCCACTTTTGTCTTAGCTAAAAAAGCCATTTTATTTAACATTTCATGTTAATTAAAATCAATATCTACAATTGGGGGCCGACTTCACTATGAAGGACGGCAAGTAAGGGGTTGAAGTTTTCGCACAAGGCTGCTATGTTAATATGCTGTTATTATTATTAGCACTTAGCACCCCATTTTTGTCTTTGCTTAAAAAACTATTTTATAACACTTCATGTTAATTAACGTCAATATCTATTTGGGCGCCGACTTCACCATGAAAGACGCCAAGCAAGGGGTTGAAATTTTTGGACAAGGTTACCATGTTAATATGCTTTCACTATTATCACTTATCTTGGCACCCCATTTTTGTCTTGGCTAAAAAGCCATTTTATTACACATTTCATGTTAATTAAAATCAATGTCTACATTTGGGTGCGGTCTTCACTATGGACAGCAAGCAAGGGGTTGAAGTTTTAGCACAAGGCTGCTATGTTAATATGCTTTCAATATTATTAGCACTTATCGTGGCGCCCCATTTTTGTCTTGTGTAAAAAGGCCATTTTATTTCACTTTTCATGTTAATTAAAGTCAATTTTTCTATTTTGGTGCCGGCTTCATTATAAAGGACACCAAGCAAGGGGTTGAAATTTTTGCTAAAGGTTACTACAAAAATATGCTTTCAATACTATTATCACTTATCTTGGCACCCCATTTTTGTCTTAGCTAAAAATGCCATTTTATAATACTTTTCATGTTAATTAAAGTCAATTTCCCTATTTCGGCGCCGGCTTCACTGTGAAGGACGGCAAGCAACGGGTTGAAATATTTACGCAAGGTTACTATGTTAATATGCTTTGAATACTATTATCACTTATCTTGGCACCCCATTTTTGTCTTAGCTAAAAAAGCCATTTTATTTAACATTTCATGTTAATAAAAATCAATGTCTACAATTGGGGGACAACTTCACTATGAAGGGCGCCAAGCAAGGGGATGAAATTTTTGCAGAAGGTTACTCCGAAAATATGCTTTCAATATTGTTATCACTTATTTTGGCACCCCATTTTGTCTTGGCTAAAAAAGGCATTTTATTTCACATTTCATGTTAATTAAAATCAATGTCTACATTTGGGTGCGGACTTCACTATGAAGGATCGCAAACAAGGGGTTGGAGTTTTAGTACAAGGCTGCTATGTTAATATGCTTTCAATATTATTAGAATTTATCTTGGCATACCATTTTTGTCTTGGCTAAAAAGGCCATTTTATTTCACTTTTCATGTCAATTAAAGCCAATTTCTCTATTTGGGTGTCGACTTCACTATGAACGACGCCAAGCAAGGGGTTGAAATTTTTGCTGAAGGTTACTACGAAAAAATGCTTCCAATATTATTATCACTTATCTTGGCACCCCATTTTTGTCTTCGCTAAAAAAAGCCATTATATTTCACATTTCATGTTAATTAAAGTAGATGTCTATATTTGGGTGCCGACTTCACTATGAAAGAGGCCAAGCAAGGAGTTGAAGTTTTTGCAGAAGGTTGCTATGTTAATATGCTTTCAATATTATTATCACTTACCTTGGCACCCCATTTTTGTCTTGGCTAAAAAGTATTTTTATTTCAATTTTTACTCATTTAAAATTTGTGTCTATATTTGGGTGCAGACTTCACCATGAATGACGACAAGCAAGGGGTTGAAATTTTAGAACAAGGTTGCGACCTAAATATACTTAAAACTATTGATTATATTTCAATAATACCTTGGCACTTCATTTTCGTTTTGGTTATATTTGGCCTCAATTATATTTTCTTTTGTATATGGTGAAATTATTTTTTTCTTCTTCGATTTTTTGCCATCTAGGCGGCAAATATGCAACTGAAGTTTTTAAGGTCAACATTAATATTATTTCTAATATATTAGGAATTAGCCGCTGGAAATTTTAGCCGCTGGAATTTCGCTGCTAATTCCCAATATACTATAAATGATATTAATTTCATCGTAAAAAACTTCTGTTGCAAAAGTTACAAAAATCGCAACAAAAAATGACGATAATATTGAAAGCATTTTTACGTAGCAACCTTGTGCAAAAATTTCAACTCCTTGCTTGCCGTGGTTTATAGTGAAGGCGGCACCCAAATTCAGACATTGATTTTGAAAAACATGAAATTCGAAATAAAATGGCTATTTTAGCAAAGGCAAAAATGTGGCAAGATAACTGATAATAATATTGAAAGCATATGTACGTAGTAACATGGTGCAAGAATATCAAGCCCTTGCTTGCCGTCCTTCAGAGTCAAGTCGGCACCCAAATATAGACACTAATTTGATATAAGATTAAAACTGAAATAAAATGACTATTTTAGAAAAGACCAAAATAGGGTGCCAGGATGAGTGATGATAATATTAAAAGCATATGTACATAGCAACCGTGTGCAAAAATTTCACCTCTTACTTGCCGTCCTTCATAGTGAAGTCGGCACCCAAATTGAGACATTGATTTTAAATTACACGAAAATTGAAATAAAATGGATTTTTTGCGAGGAGAAAAATGGGTTCCAAGATAAGTGATGATACTATTGAAAGCATATTTACATAGCAACCTTATGCAAAAATTTCAACCTCTTACTTGCCATCCCTTATAGTGAAGTCGGCACCCAAAGATTGACACTAATTTTATAACATGAAAATTAAAATAAATTGGCCCTTTCAGTCAAGACAAAAATGAGGTGCCAATATAAGTGATGATATTATTGAAAGCATATTTACATTACAACCTTGTGCGAACACTTCAACCTCCTGCTTGGCGTTCTTCATGGTGAAATCGACATCCAAATATAGACACTGATTTTATTTAACATGAAGATTGAAATAAAATGGCTTTTTTAACCAAGACAAAAATGTGGTGCCAATATAAGTGATCCTAATATTAAAAGCATATGTACATAGCAACTTTGTGCAAAACTTTCAACCTTTTGCGTAGCGTTCTTCATAGTGGAGTCGGCACCCAAATATTGATACCAATTTTAACATGAAAATTGAAATAAAATGGCATTTTTAGTCAAGATAAAAATGGGGTGTCAAGATAGGTGATGACATTATTGAAAGCATATTTACATACATTGAGTTATCGTGATTGTAATTCAATATAGAAATTTGGTGAGCTGTGAAATTAAATTGGGCACTCAATATTTTGCGATATAGTACAATTTTAGCGAATTTTTCGTAAAACGAAAAATTGGCTAATGATGAGATCTGTGTCTATATATATATATATATATATATATATATATATATATATATATATATATATATATATATATATATATATATAATCACACCGATAATCAAAAAATAATGGGCCGATTTTGATACTGCCTCTGTCCCGTAAATGAATTTTTTTATATGAATTTCACAACCGGCCAAAAACTCCGCGATGCTTGGAATTTAATCACCTTATCACAAACAGATAAGATAATAAGTACGAAATACACGTTTAATTAAGTATAAATCGCCTTAAAATATTTCATGGTGAAAAACATTTTAGCAAATATTTATATAGTTTCTTTTAATTATTTTCTATTTAATTATGCGTTTTGTACCACAGACTGATAGAAAATATTACTTCTTCACAATATATATATATATATATATATATATATATATATATATATATATATATATATATATATATATATATATATATATATATATATATATATATATATATATATATATATATATATATATATATATATAATAAACATATTAAAATTGAAACTGACCCTGGATATGGGTTCTAGAGGGCCTAGTTCGCGGTCATTTGAAGAAATTTTGTCAAAATTCAGAAGTCGGGATCTCCTCATTAGTGATTTTTTTAAAGAAAATAAACTAAACAATCATAGCAAGAGAAATTTATGAGATCTCTACGTTAAGAATTAATTTAGCTTATCGCTATGCTGATAATCCCAGCCGGCTTGTATACTGCTGAACAAAATAATTGTAAGGATACAAAGTATAGGATGTGTGATATTGTTGGAGAAATTTCGAATAGTAAATTGCTGTGTGAGGTGAAGAAGCTGTTGCTGGATTGGGAGGGTAAATTATTAAAAACATTGGACACACTTAATGGGAGAATAAGTGCCGTTGAAAACGAAAGCCAGTATCTTAAGTCTAGGTTGGAGAGTTAAAAAAAAACGTAAGAAAAATAATGTAGCGACTTTTGGTATAGGTGATATTGAATATAGTGCAGAAGAGCTGCTAGGCTTCATAAGTTGCTTGATATCAAGTTGGACACCTCGGCTGTCAGCGATGCTTCATTGGTAGAGTGCATGGTCATCGTCCAGTGATTGTGGAATCTACATCTTATGTGCAAAAAAACTTCTGCTAAAAAATTCTAGTAGGTTGAAGAGAACAAAATTTTATATTAATAACGACTGTACAAAAAAGGAGTTAGATGAGCAGCACATGCTGAGAAAGCATTTAAAAGGAGCTCGAGGGGAAAACTCAACGCATATATTAAGCGTGTAATACTACATATGGGAGAGAATACATATAGGCCAGGTGAGCTGCAGAATATATATGCCGAGAATGAAGGTATTTTAGGCTTAGAAAAACCCAAGTCCCTCAGTGCTCCTACTACCCCGGATGCGGGAAGCGAGTTAGGCGTCAGTTCAGCAGAGATGGAACTATTAGGCAAAGCAGTTGGAGAGGTGGAGAAGAACATAAAACTGGTATATTGGCGATCACATAAACTACTCACGGAAACGGTAAGACTGCAAATAGTGTGATAAATACTCCAAAAAAATCGACAGGAACCGTGGGAGGGGATATATATATATATATATATATATATATATATATATATATATATATATATATATATATATATATATATATATATATACTGAGAAGTAATAAGTGCTGATGAACGCAAAATTTCTGGACGGTGAGTTTTTATTTCGCGGGGTTTTAGGTTTAATGAGGAAAATAAATAGGAAAAAAAAATCGCTCATTCATCGATTAGGTATTTGTTGTCGTGGTGTAGTTGGATAATTATATGTTCTTTTATTTGCAAGAATGAATATTAGGTTAAATTAAAAAGTTTATAAACAGGGCCAGTTTTGGTTTCTTGAAGTTTATCTATGCTGGATATGCGTGTATGTTAAAAGTGTACAATGTTCAATTGGAGTTAACTGTAACTTGCTTTTGCGACTTGTGACAGTTTTTGTTGCTTAGAAAAGTTATTGTCATCATAGATTGTATTGGGTAGATCTAGGTATCTGTATTGTTTTTAGTACATCGTTGTATGTGTCCATATGTGTATGTTTATGTATACATGTGTGTATATAGCCTAATTATTATATAATCTATATAAGTATATGGCATATATGTAACTTGATTTCTTGCTTGGACTTTGTGGTGAGTGTGGGAGACTTGAACAGACATGGATTCGTTTATTAGATATTAAAATCACGAGACAATAGACACTGTTGTGATGCAACATACTAAAGATCTGAATATATTCCTCAGTCGATATAGAGATGATGGCTTTAAGCTTTTACATTTGAACATTAGGAGTGTTGCTAAGAATATTGATGAGTTAGTTGTGTTGCTGGGAGCTGTGGCAGGTAGTTTTCATTGCGTGGTTTTGACCGAGACGTGGCAGGTGCATGAGTGCGTTGACTTATATCATATTGTGGGTTATTCATTGGTTTATAATGGTGGTAGGCTGAATCAAGATGACGGGGTCCTGGTGTACATAGAGATCATCTCGAGTTTACTTCACATATTATAACTATTGCTGAAACAAAGGCTGTTGAGATTTTGCTGAAGTGTGAAAATGGATCTATTCTGCTAACAGGAATGTACAGAACTCCATCATCGGACGTACATGAGTTTAACCAGGGATTATGCAGTTACCTAGCCCAGGGTAGTGATGAATATGACTACCACATTTATCTTGGTGATGTGAATATAGACATTGCGGCTCGTTCAGACGTAAGTGAGGAATACTTGAACATACTCTATGCAAATTCGCTTGAGTCTATGATTAATAATTACACAAGGGTACAGGGTTTGTCAAAAACATGCATTGATCATGTATTTATCAAATGTAGGAAACATGATTCGGAATTAAAACCGTATATTTTTAGTTTTTTTAACAGGCTCACATAACTGACCCTTTCGTGATAGGGTTGACAGTAAATTAAAAAAGACCGCCCAAAAATACAGTTACTCAATTTAGGACTTTTATCGACTACGAAAGGTTAAAACGAATTTTGGCAGATGAACAATGGATTGAAGTATATGCTGCTAATAACACCAACACTGCGGCAGAATATTTTATGACAAAATTAGTCAATAGTGTTAACTACTGTTCCAGTAGAATTAAATGCAGTAACAAAAAACGTTAAAGTTGGATCACTGCTGGGCTGATAAAATCGGTAGATACTAAGAACAGGATGTACCATGACATGTTAAGGTATCCTAATGACGAGGTTAAACGTAGTACCTACAATAGCTATAGAAATTATTTCGCCCCCCTAATAAAAAATGTAAGGGCAAGTTAATACGTGACGCGGATTAAACACCAGGGTAACAGTGCGAGTTGACTGTGGAAAACTGTTCAAGAACTGAGTGGTCAGGGCAAACGTAGAGACGTGTGTGAGGAGAGGTTTAAGACATATTCTGGGGTAATTTTGAGGGATAAAAAGGAGGTGGCCGATGCTTTTAATACTTATTTCACAGAAGTAGGGAGTAAATTAGCGACAGGAATCAAAAGACCAATAAACCAGACATCAAAGGTAAACAGGTATCATCGGTTGAATACGATGTTCTTGGAAAATACCGACGCAGCAAGTAATAGAGGAGGTAGTAGATGTTATGATATACATTATAAATAGAATAATTGATACAGGTCTGTTCCCAGACATTTTTAAGTGTCAGATCATTAAGTCTATTTTCAAGAGTGGTAGTAGAGGATGTATCAGTAACTATAGGCCAATATCTCTGTTGGGTGTAATAGCGAAAATTAGAGAAAAAGTTATCGCAATTCGAGTAAACTCTTATCTGTCTAAAAACAATATACTCTCTGAGTTTCAATATTTAGAGAGGGAAGGTTGACCCAGGATGCTATAGCAAAGCTGATGAAATATGTATATAAATCGGTTGATAGGTCTGAGCCAGCACTGGTAGTCTTTGTGGATATATCGAAAGCATTTGATTCTATTGATCATGGGGTTCTTTGTCAAATGCTGAAATCGGTGGGTTTAAGGGGACCTCCTTTGACCTTAATGAAAAGCTATTTGCATAATAGAAAACAGCGCACAAATGTTGGAGGCGTCTTAAGTGAAATCACGGTTATTAGGTGTGGTGTCCCACAGGGCTCGGTTTTGGGGCCGATTTTATTCAACATCTCTCTTTCTCTCTGCGCGCGCGCGGGTGTGTGTGTGTGTGTGTGAGAGAGAGAGAGAGATTTATACCAGATTGAAAACGCTGGACAGATCATTAGCTTTGCTGATGATACGGCGATATTCTTTTCTGCAAAAAACTGGCATGATCTGAAAATTAAGGCTGAGGTTGGGTTGAGGAGAGTGGGAATACTTCAACGGTAAAAAAAATGGCGGTCAGCTGTAAAAATACTAAATATATACAGTTCTCGAGTTATAGAACTGAAGAGATGGGTTCTCTTGTAGTTGATCAGGAGTTTCTTGTATGTAGTGCCGACTCTGTCTTGGCATTACTGTAGACAGACCACGTACTCTGGGATTCACATGCTGCAGATTTGGTAAGCAAATTAAGGGGGCTTATTGGTAAAATTAAATAACTTAAAAAATTACTCAACACACAGTGCCTTAAAAGAATATTTTCTGCTCTGGTTGAAAGTCTACTTCGATAGGGAATCATAGCGTGGGGTGCAACGCTGACAAGCCATATTAAACATTTGTAAGTTCTTCAAAAACTATTCTTGAAAATTATAGATGGTAAACCTTTGGTATATCCAAGTGATCTGCTATACGCAGAGGCCAATGTGTTGGACATAATACAGTTGTACTCGTATTCTGCCTCGATGTATTTTTATAAGCACAAGGGTGAATTTGATATTGTGGATCATATCTATAAAGGGCGAAGAGAACAGCATATTAAGGTTCCTAAACTACGTAAAACGGCGGGACAGAGGTATTATAACTTTATTAATCCAAGGTTGTACAACATAATGCCACTAGAAATATAAAAATTGAGATCGGAGTCCGTTTTCAGAAGCAGGGTAAAATGTTGGCTCCTTACAGTACCACGAAAATTAGTGCGAAGTATTGTCGATTTGAAAAACCACTGATTTGGTTTAGTAATTGTAATGGGGGGATTGTAAAACTTATGTACGTGTGTGCGTGCGCACACACACAGACAGAAAGCAGTGCTCACTTGTGATTTCGGGAGTGGTAGAATCCGTGCCGCTCCAAAGTGGGGCAAGTGGAGCCAAAGCCTCGAATTTTTTTTAAATTTTTAAGGGCACGCGTTCTCCTGGCATAAATTTCGGAATAATGACCACCAATACTGGATAAGAGGACATAAATAAATAAATTGATTATAATTTACATTATTTTTTTCACACTGTACGCGTACGCTGCTTGTGCTATTATGAAAATATGTTTTTAGTGGAACGCGTGACAAGCATTTTTCTCCAAATTCAAGCCCTTCTCTTTTTTTTTATAACTTTTTATATGTATTATTTTATTATTTTGAAATTATTCATTTATTTATTTATTCTATAACGGCAACATAATAGAAGTTTGGACGCAGCAAGTGCGTTATGGAAGTGAATTTTCATAAAAATGTTTTTACTATCAAATTAATGGAAGCATGCATCAATTTGGTTACCGGTATAACCAAACAATGTACCATATTTTATCAAAATAACTTATTGTTTGAAAATGTACAAAAAGTTTCCGAACATAAATTTAAAATGTTTCCGAGAAAACTGGTTTCCTAGCCAACAAACCTTACGCTAATAGCAAATTGAGTTATTGAAATTTGAAGCATTTAATGAAATGCCAGCAAAACGCATCTAATGCGTCTCAATTTTTTCTTACAAACGCATCATATTTCGATTAAAATGCAAAAATGCAATAGTATAAGGGTGTTCGAAAAAAATTGTAAGTATCACCAACGACTTATGGGCCATCCTGTAATTGTCAAAATAATTTTATAAGATTTAACTCAAGATACCCTATAATTAACGTATACAATTATGTTGAGCTTTACCATAGAAATGCGTCACCCTGTGTATATGTAAACAGATAAAAACTGAAACTAAACCCCGATATTGGTTCTAGGGGGCCTAGGTTGAACTCATTTGAAGAAATCTTTTTAAAATTCAAAAGTCGCTGTCTCCTCCTTAACAAATGTTTTCTACGAAAATTAGCTAAAAATTATAGACAGTTAAACCATAAACTTAACTAAACCTACAGCCAAAGCATCAGAGAAAGGGTCTATTGGAAATGAATTGTCTGGAAATATTTTATTAAAATGAAGGACAATGGCGGTTAAAGGAAAACCCCAAAGTTGTTTCTTTAAATGCCTATAACTTTTTTGTCTTTCAACTAACTTACAGACCTAAATTTTGGTACATGGTTCACTTTTTATTATACAAATACGCATTGGTTGCCCACACTTTGTTATTTCCGGAGATATCAAAAATTTCCAAAAGAAAACACAAAATTTTTCCGGAAAATCCTGGCCGATTTTCTTGGCTAATAAACTTACCCAAGTCACTTGCAAAAGGAAGGTACCTACCAAATGTTACTAAAATCGGCCCATTATTTTTTGAGTTATCGGTGTGACACACACACAGATATATATATATATATATATATATATATATATATATATATATATATATATATATATATATATATATATATATATATATATATAGGGGGTGTGGTCCCTTAGTCTGGTCATGCGCTGGTCGTTCCCTTGATTGATCGACGCATGACTTAGCTACTGGACTCCTAGAGGCTGTCTCCACGTGCCACCCCTGGCGTGACTGTCGGCAATGGGAATAACGCCCAGGGCTGATGGTCTACTTAGGTTTCACTGCCTCTCTTCGCAGGTGATAGTGGAATTTTCCTTTACGTGATAGTAAAGGTTTTTCACTCCCGAGGAGGTACCACCCCGGTGAAGTCCCAACGGACGTTTCCGGTTCTGGTGTATGACTCGGTTTCCCTTATAAACAAAAATGATGATGGCTGCTCCTTGTACAAAAAAATCCGGAGGTAAAATACCCCTCCGTTCTGATCTCCAAGAGAGGGGTGTACAGGGGGCGCCAGCATCAATATTTAACATATCCTTCTCAAATATATGTGGCCTAAATTCAAACCTGAACTCCGTCCACCATTTCCTCCAGGCTAATAGGCCCCAACTCCTCTTCCTCACCGAAACCCAAATCAGTGCCAAAACAGCCACTAATCACCTTAATTTCCCGGGGTATAAGCTCCTTACTTCCTTTAGATTGCACGGACGCGTGTGCGCATACGTTCGTAGCAATCTACCCTGCACGAGGTCACTATTCTTGGTGACTTCAATGTCCATAATAAGGAATGGCTAGGATCTTCAAAAACCGATCCACGAGGGAGAGCAGCGGAGGCCTTTGCAGTCAGCAACTCTTTAGCCAATATGGTTCAGCACCTACTTACTTTCCCCGCATCCCAACACACAGCTCAAATCCCTTGGATCTCTTTCTTATTACAAATCCTAAATGCTATAAAATATCAGTCACCGCCCCCCTCGGTCGCTCAGACCATGGCATGGTCACCGCTTCCTGCGCAATGCAACCCGAGGTCACACAGTCATCACACCCACGTATCGTTTGGCACTACAACTCCGCGCACTGGGACGAAATGCGAGATTACTTTTCCTCATTTCCATGGGCGTCTGTCTGCTTCTCTCATCCTGACACATCTGATATCTTACAAAACGTCACCGTAATTACAAGCTGCCATGGAATTATTTATTCCACGTACACAGAAAACCTCTTCAGCCACTCAAAAGCCCTGGTTCTCTAAGTCTTGTGACAAGGCGAGACTTGAAAAGGTCAAAGCTCACAAAACGCTTCTACACAATCCCAGTCAAGAAAACCGCCAAGCATTTAACGACGCAAGAAACCGCTATGTCCGCATTCTTTCTGAGGCAAAAAACTCGTTTAATAACCACATCAAAAACAAAGTTCTCTTAAGCTCCAACGGCAGAAAACCCTTCTGGACTCTTGCTAAATCTATTGGGAATAATTTCTGCAAGGGCACGTTCCCACCTCTTGTCTCAGGGGATGAAATTGTTGCTACCGCCCTGGGCAAGGCTGAACTTTTTGCCTCTTTGTTCACCGGCAATTCTACTCTCAACCCACCTTCAAATGTTCAACCATCAACAACCCTCAATGTCGCGCATAAAATGACGGATATCATTTTCAAAACTAAAAAGTTACGAAAGATGCTCTCTTCTCTTAATACCAGGAAAGCCTCTGGCATTGACGAGATCCCAGCAATTGTTCTCAAAAAATGCGCACCAGAACTTGCCCCTGTCCTGACTCGTCTGTTTCAGACATCTTACGATAGAGGCATATTCCCTAGTAACCGGAAAACTGCTCGAGTACAACCCGTCCCCAAGAAAGGATCCAAAGCGCTTCCTAACAACTACAGGCCTATTTCTCTCCTTTCAGTCATCTCTAATGTGATGGAAAAGTATATAAACACCGAATTACTAAAATTTCTTGAAAAGCACAGTCTAATCCACGACCGGCAGTATGGATTCCGTCAGCGCAGATCAACTGCCGACCTCCTTTCCTTTGTCACCCATTCTTGGAACAAGTCTATGGAACTACACGGTGAATCCCAGATTGTCCCTCTATACATATCCAAAGCATTCGACCAGGTCTGGCACCCAGCGCTGCTTAATAAACTTCCGGCCTATGGCCTACCACCAAAACTCTGTACCTGGACAGCAAACTTCCTCTCCAACCGGAGCATTTCTGTTGTCGTGGATGGCCATTCCACTAAACTATATCCAATTAATGCAGGAGTTCCTCAAGGTTCAGCTTTAGCCCCTACTATGTTTCTTCTCCACATCAAGGACCTCCTGTCTACCACTTCCAACCCAGTTCACAGTTACGCGGACGACAGCACCCTCCACTCAAATATACAATATTCTAAGCCTGTCTCTTTGGCCCAATTAGCAGAGCATCGCAGACTCATGGAGGGCTCTATCTCCGTGGATCTCCAAAAAATATTAGACTGGGGAAGTAGAAATCTTGTACAATTCAACCCCACCAAATCTCAGTCTTGCCTTCTTTCTCATAAAAGATACACCAGCCCTAGAACCATCACAATGAACAAACAAGTTAATTAAAGTAATGAGTCCTTTTTACTTGTTGGCATTTCTGTGGATCGAAATCTCAATTGGAACCAACATGTCATATCAATTGCAGAAGCGGCTGCTAAGAAATTAGGTTTCCTCTTCCAGGCTCGCAAATACTTTTCACCAGCTAATCTCTATATTTTATATACGTCACAACTAAGACCAAACCTCGAATACTGCTCCCATATCTGGGGTGCTGCTGCCGCTTCTATACTCGCTATCCTGGACTCCATTCAGAAGACAGCTATACGTCTCATTGGTGACCCTACCCTCACCCAAAGGCTGCCATCCCTTGCCCACCGACGTGCCGTTGGTGACCTCTCTCTTTTATAGATATCTGCACGGGCAGTGCTCAGAGGAGCTTTCTTCCATAATTCCTCCACCTGCTGCCCCCAACAGATCTACCAGGGGAACAGAGCGAATGCACCCTTTTACTGTCCAGGTCACCAGACATAGGACAACTTGTTATGCCCGCTCTTTTGTCCCGAGGACCTCCAAGTTGTGGAATTCCTTGCCGGCGCATGTTTTTCCTTCTCCTCCGAACCTCCAAACTTTCAAGACCAGAATTAACAAGTTGCCTCTTTCCTCATTGTCAACACCCACTGTACGATAGTATTTAGGCTGTAAGCCCTCGTGGTGTGTTGTTGAAATAATTATATATATATATATATATATATAGTATATATATATATATATAATATATATATATAT
>OZ023269.1:69956028-70191107 GCA_964006375.1 Tillus elongatus | reverse complement strand
GTATTTTATCGTTGGACTACACATAAGGTGCGACATTTATCGAGCCCAAAACTGCATGGTCAATATCTCTGGAAAACCCTTCCACGATTTCCAGGAGTTGTTCCAGGTGGTTCTTTGTGGAGGCCATCAGCTTAAGATCATCCATATACAGCAGATGATTTAGCCTCATTTGCTCCCTGCCATTGCTTTTGATACTGAAGCCATATCTGGTAGAGTTCAGGTGGTTTAATAGTGGATTCAATGCGAGGCTAAACCATAATGCGCTTAGCGACTCGCCTTGAAATATACCCCTTCTAATTGGTATCGTGCTGGTTACGATGTTGTCACCCGTTTGTACTCGTAACTGAATCTTTGTTCTCCAGGTAGGAATTGTGTGTTCAAGAAGCCTCAGGATGTAAGTATCGATCTTATACATCTTAAGCGCACTTATGAGCCATTCGTGTGAAACTGAATCAAACGCCTTTTTATAACCCACGTAGGCAGCAAAGAGATTTCTTCGTCTATTGTAAGCTTGATTGCACACAATCGAATCAATTATTAGCTGTTCTTTGCACCCATATATCCTTTGGCACACCCTTTTTGCTGCCTCGCAATTATGTTGTTTCGTTCGCAGTCCGCATATATGCGTTTCTCAAGGCAGATGTGATCAACTTATATAGGGTCGGAAGACAAGTTATTGGTCGGTATCTACCGGGGTCTGCAGAACAGTGCTGGTCCTTTCGTAGAAGATACGTGTCTCCTTGTGTGAAAAACAATGGCATCTTCTTTGGGTCAAGTATAACATAATTTATTAACAGCGCCAATAGATGATGTGTACACCCAAATTTCTTTAGCCAAGAGTTTTGAACACCATCAGGCCCGGGTGCCTTCCAATTATGAAGCTCTTAATAACCTCGGAGACTTCATCTGTGGTAAACGGCTCATGATGCATCTGTTCAGAACTCTGACAAGCTCTGTGTTCTTCGTTAACCCAGCTGGCGCTAATATTGCAGGAGGCTGTTGTGGCTCGTTGACGTTGCCAGAACGCTTCAATTTGTTCCTTATTTGGAAAAGTATCGGTGGCTGCATTTCTAGCTGAATTAAGCGGACAGTAGAAAGCCTTTCAGAGCGTTCAAACATTGTATTGTAGCACTTCCTGTTGTTGCTCGATTTATATCTCCTCAACCGTTCTGCATATACAGAAAGCTTCTGTTTTAAGATGTCCAAACATTATTGTGCACTGTGGTTGACTGGGTCTTCTGCTGAGTGTTGTCGAACTCGGCCTATTATTTCCTCTACTCTTTTCTGCAATTTTCTTGTCTGTACTCCCTCAATGTTGTACTGGGATCGGACCGTGCTCATAGACCAACGAGTTGGCCACAACAGACCAGATATAATATTAGTGGATAGGTCCTGCAAACAGTGACGCTGATTGATGTGGCCATTCCGAATACCAATAAGCCTTTCAGAGGTTTCGAACATTGTATTGTCGCATTTCCTATTGTTGCTTGCTTTATATCTCCTCAAGGGTTCTCAATATACAGAAAGCTTATGTTTTAAGGTGTAAAAACATTCTTGTGGTTGACTGGATCTTGTGCTGAGTGTTGTCGAACTCGGCCTATTATTTCCTCTACTTGTTTCTGCAATTTCCTTGTCTGTACACCCAATGTATTGCGTCAGTTGTCCAATTTCTTTTCAAAATGTTTCCACTTTACTTATCATTCTTTTTCCTACGGGGGCGCTCTTTGACGCGAGTCTGTGTTTGGACTTTCGATCAGAAATCCTAATGCCTAAAGTTTTAATTGCTGCAATAGCTGTACAGGAAATCAGCGTATGCATGTGCTCCAATGTGTTGATCCCTAAAGATGTGCGTTGGCAAAATTATTCTGTTCAAAAGTTCCAGTATAATTGCCAGCTTTCTAGATGGTCTTAGCCTAGGTAATGGTGGTCCAGTAAGGGGATTTATTTATTCATACTCCGCGACTGCACGTCTCATTTCTGTGGAAAATTTGTCGACGTCTAATTTCTGTGGACAATTTGTCGATGAGTTCCTCATTTTCTTGCGTACCCTCGATGTGTTCTTGTTCAGTATGTACAAGTTGCAGATTACTACCACTAAACAGCATATCGTTGAGTCCCCTGTATATGTAGGTACATTATGAGAAATTCGGTGTGAAGTTGTTGCCTATATCCGGTCGTCTGTTATCCGAATTGTGTTACTTTGTAGTAAATGCGCATAATGGTTTCATTCATATCCATAATCCATTTCATGCGCCGTCTTGGTAATCCCATCTGGGTGACCGCTGGCTGATTTTCCTGCGCAGCATCCTCAGTGGGTGGAGCTCTTGGTCTTACTAGGCTCCCTTGCTGTTGACTTTGGGCTGTAATTTCTTGCATGACAGGGGCCCGCCTCATCAGCACCTCGCCGCCGACGTCCCGCATGCTGTCATGTCCAGCGCCGGCTCCAGACACGCCTTGGCGAACCCCAGGCAGCGTAATTTTTCCGAACCTTTCGTTTTGCTCCATTTCTATGGGTGTGCCACCAATTAACTCTGGTGGCCCAGGTAGGGATGGAGAAAGGAGTAAGGTAATATGATTAAGGAAAAAGAGGATAAATAGGACAGCGGACAGCTGGCCTCGCTGGCTGTACCGTCTACGTCCTTACGAGTAGCGGTGAGCACACTGCTGGAAGCAGTACACTCACCGGCCAGACAGACTTGTGATCCTAGCCAGCGGCCCTTACAGGGTGCTACCGTCCGGGCCAGACGGACCCCGGTTTTTTAACGTGGGTGTTACTCCAACACCCCCCCCCCCCGGTCTCACCCGGGCTTGGGACCGGCGATGGCGGAGATATATTATTATTATTTTTGTCGCCGTCGTGTCCTAAGACAATTCACTCATATCTTACATTATCTGAATTATTATCTTAATTCTGATTATCGATTCTGAAACTTCAATTTGGCAATAAAATAAACGAATTTACAATAGACATATCTTTCATACTTGGAAAATGGAGATGTGGATTTGAGTCCCATGGTCAGTAAATGTGTTTTTGGTTTTAAATGTCATCCGACTATAGGACACATAGTATATTTATGTAGTGTTCTTTGCTATTATAAAATTTTCTTATACATTTTTATTTTCTACTCCATTAGTGCCGGAGTAATTTATGTTTGAAAACTTTTATGCTGTTATTTGTGAAGCGAAACATTTACCAGTACAAGATACGCTTTTCATCTTAACATATTTTTTAGTTTATAAAATCCATTGTGATGTAATTATACAGTCTGAATTTTATTGTCTGACCAAGAAATAAACATGGCATTTCTTATTATACATTCCCACCAGAAAATGTAATTTTGCTCGGAATCAAACAACTCCATCAAGTTTATTTTTTAACTTGCATAAAGGTCTGCATTTATCACACGTCATATACTGTTATTGAATGCGTGGTTTTTCTGCAATGAAGTAATTGGATATGCATATAAAATTTTAGTGGTTAATATACATTGTTTCCATTATCAAGTTATACGAATTATCCCGTTTGTTTTCCGTACAATTTATTGAACTAGACTAGTTTATATCAATCTTTCAATTATCGATACCACACACACACGCGCGCGCGCACACACATACACACACACACACACAAATAAATAAATAAATAAATAAATATATATATATATATATATATATATATATATATATATATATATATATATATATATATATATATATATATATATATATATATATATACAGTGTGGAACAGCCAAATGGAATAAATTCGATAACGGATAAATGAGGACGTGTTGGGAAAAACGCTTGGACACGTCGATTTGTATTTTTAACTGCGCATCTTTTTCAAGAAAAAAAAATTATTTAGGGTGCGTCATGTGACAGTGGCCAATACCAACTTTCTTATTTTAAATACAAGCCCCTGTATATTATTAATTTTTTGGATTCTTCAGAAAATTCTAGACATAATTCATGTACAATGTCCTATACCTATCTTCAACTGTTTCGGAAATATTAAGTATTTTCAGATTTATTACAAAAATTAACTCTAAAAATAGAAAATTATTTTATTTCACAAATTCTAATAAGAAATACTGATTATTTATTAATAATTTAAAAAAACAAAAAAAAATTAATGTCAATGTAGTAAATGTTCAAAATGCTCGCGACGAACATCTTGGCAACATGCTAATCTGGTATAGAAATGTCTTCTAACATTACTCAACATCTCAGGCGTGACTGATCTAATCGCAAGCGTGATTCGTCTTTTTAAGTCATCTAAGTTGAGGGGCTTAGTTTTGTATACAATACTTTTGACATATCCCCACAAAAAGTAGTCTAATAGCGACAGATCAGGAGATCGTGCTGGCCATTCTATCGATCCGCGCCTCCCTACCACCGATTTGGAAAAATTTGGTTCAGGTACTGCCGGACATTGATTTGGTAATGGGGCGGTGCTCCATCTTGCTGAAACCATATTTTATTGGCAGGAACTTGTGGGTTTGCTGGATCTGGATATAAGTTTGTCAAAGTTGGCACGACATTATTTTGGAGCAGTTCTAAATATTTATCCCCATTCAAGTTGCCATCAATGAAAAAGGGACCTACGATATGATTTCCAACAATTCCTGCCCAAACATTAACTTTTTCAGGATATTGCGTATGTTCCTCTCTCATCCAATGAGGATTCTCATTAGACCAATAGCGGCAATTTTGACGATTAACATGACCGTGAAGTGTAAATGTGCTCTCATCAGAAAACAAAACATCTTCTAATTGGATCACATTGTTATCTAACATTGCCATCATTTGTTCACAAAAATACGTTCTCCTATCGAAATCGTCCTCCATGAGCTCCTGAGTTGGTATCATTTTATAGGGATGCATTTTACTTTCCTTTAATGTTCGAAAAATTGCTGTGTGGCTAACGTTGAATAGTTGGGCTGCTTGTCGACCAGAAGTATGTGGGTTTTCTTGAAACTCAAGCGTAATATCCAATTTCGTATCATCACTTACTGCATTGGCAGCTACTTTTTTTATCTGTCTCACATGACCAAGCTCGCGAAACTGCTTTTCTATTTTGCTAATTGTTCCTTGGGATACAGGCGGCAAATTTGGAAATTTTTCGTGAAATAAGCGAGACACTTCCATCTGTGTCCGTGTGTTATCTCCATAACCAATCATTTGTAGAATGGTTATTTTGTGCATTTCTGTTAAATGAACCATTTTTCTGATATTATTACGTACAGTTAACGAAATTCAAACGACAATAGCACTGACACTAATCACTACTGTCATGCAGGCAGACAACAAGTTGCTAAGGCTACGAGTTTTATACGAACAGAAAGAAAACTGTTTTTGTTTCATTTCATATCAGTAAAAAGAAACGCAGGAATGGTTTTTGTTTACTTTCTCATTATCAAGAGCTGAATGGGAAATAAGTATTGAATGCAATGTAGCGAATTTGTGAAATAAAATAATTTTCTATTTTTAATGTTAATTTTTGTAATAAATCTGAAAATACTTAATATTTCCGAAACAGTTGAAGATAGGTATAGAACATTGTACATGAATTATGTCTAGAATTTTGTGTGTGTGGTTGCGTGCGTGCGTGTGCGTGCGTGCGTGCGTGTACGTGCGTGCGTGCGTGGGCGGGTGCGTGGGTGGGTGGGTGGCTGTTGGTGCGTGGGTGTTGGTGATGCAATGATTATGACGTGTGTGAGAATAGTACTCTATTGTGTAGTACTAATAAGCCAACTTGTGACTACTCAGGAAAAACTGATTCCAGCGCACCCTTCAGTATACACTTTAAAACTTATTTAAAACGAATTTGATGCCGTGGGCTAATCTTAGCTTGTATTGCAATAAAGAGTGATTCTGAGTTTCTTATTTTAAGGCGAGGCTGAGAATGTTGTAAATAGGAACCAGATGTTTTCAGAGCCCATTGTACTAAGGGAACACCGAGGATTTCTTACTGTTAACTCGGACATGCACATTTATGCTTTTTCCTCAGTTATAATATATGTATTTACTGTAAATAATTCGTTGTAACCTAACCAAAATTATGTAAATAATCACACACAAAAATATTTGATGTCTCATTTTATATTTGCAATTGCTGTACACATACACAATTTATATTTAGCTTCCAAACTTTGACAAGGTGAATGTAATTTTGACATTTTGAAAATAACCACTTATAATTTTTCCAAGACTTGCTTCATCTAAAATTTACAACCATATCCATTTCGTTTTCAACCACCTACATTATTTGTTGTATTATACCGCCTATACCTAAAGACTATACTTTTGGAAATATACACATTTATAATCGTATACCATGATTCACTTAGCGATCAGTGTAACATATTTTTTCCAGTTTCTTATTTGATTATATTAACCGATCAGATTATGGGATTATTTTGCGATTTTTTGAGAAAAAATATTTTAACAAACTTTGGTGCAAAAAGGTAGGAAATAATTAATTTGATATCTATATAGATATTTACATTTTCATAAATTGTTTTCACAAATGTCAAATGGAACTTTAAAATGACAGACTTAAATACCGTTGTTATTTCTGATAGCTTGTGATATGAAACTACGAGTATTTATTAATAATAAAAAGTCTAGACGCAGCAAGGGCGTTATGGTAGTGAATTTTCGTAAAAATGTTTTCAATATATATCTTTTTTTTACAGAAAGCTGGTATCAAATTTGGTTAGCAGTATAACCTATATAGAAGAAACGATGTACCATATTTCATCAAAATAAACTCTATAGTTTGAAAATGTACAAAAATCTTCCGAAAATAAACTTAAAACGTTCCCAAAAACTGGTTTCCTGTCCAATGAACCTCAGGTTAATAGTAAATTAAGTTATCGGAAGAAACATTTTATGAAAAATTGCTACGTAACGCACTTGCTGAGTCCAGAATTTATTTTCTTACAAACAGGCATTATCTTTCAATGGAAAATGCAAAATGTACAATAATATAAGGCGTATTCGATTAAGAAAAAAAATTGTATCACCAGCGACTTATGGGCCACCTGTGTAAAAATAATTTTATAAGATGCAGCTCCAGACACCGTATAATTAACGTATACAATTTTTCTCATACCTTGTATAATAATGAACATATTGAGCTTTACCCTAGAAATGCGTCACCCTTCATATACGAAAACAGATAAAAACTGAAACTAACCCGGATATGGGTTCTATGGGGCCTAGTTCGCGCTCATTTGAAGAAATCTATTCAAAATTCAAAAGTCACTAAATTTTTTTGCATTAAATGCCTCGTAACTTTTTTTACTTTTAACTTAGAAATCTAAATTTCGGTACATAGCTTTGTTATTTCCGGAGATATAGAAATTTTCCGAAAGAAAACACTACATTTTTCGAGATAAACTGGTCCGATTTTCTTTGCTAACGAACCTATCCAAGTCACTTGCAAAAGGAAGGTATACACCAAATTTGATCAGTTCCATTATTTTTCAAGTTATCGGTGTGACACACACACACACACAAACACACACACACACACACACACACACACTATAGTGCGAACATTTGTATAAAGTGTGCACATAAAAATGTATAATTCTTGTATAATTAATTAATGTAGATGTATATATATATATATATATATATATATATATATATATATATATATATATATATATATATATATATATATATATATATATATATATATATCATGTAGACAGACTGTGATTCTGGTTAGTAAGAAAAGTAATTGTACTTACATGAAAACATCTGCAGGAGATTGTAAATTATTGAAAAATGTATAGTTTTAAATAAATAATAATAATAATAACACACACACACACAAACTGATTCGGTATAACGTTGTTATTCTAAAAAAAAGTCTATCAAATAGTAGGTAAAAAGGGAGTACATAATATAATGTGCAGGCATGTACATAATACATACGTAAATGAATACTGTTTTTTAATCATTTTGGAGTCACAAATATGTACATAATATTATGTATGTACATTATATTCATTCCCAATCATTCGTTTTACGTTGTTGCACTTAACCTCGCGGTTGTTAGATCCCTAACTAGAACGTTAAGCGGGGACTTGTTGTAAATAAACATTGAGAGCTGATAATTTAAAATAACACCATTTTGCGCAAATTATAAAATGAGTATATCACTAAATCATAAATTAAAAAAAATAGACCATTAGACCTTAAACTTAACTAAAACTACTGCCAAAGCATCAGAGAAAGTTTCTATTTGAAACGAATTTTCTGGAAGTATTTTAGTAGAATGAAGGACAATGACGGTTGAAGCTGGAACTTAAGAGTTTGTAAAACACGCTGTTTGCGATATTTTCTGTGCATAGCCCGTATTAGTTTAATGTTATTTGCCTAAAAGTGGCCAAGTTTGACGTTTCGAATGGCGACTTTGACGTTTTAAGAGGAAAAAGTATAAAATTTTAAAAGTTTTCCGAGTTTTCTTGATCTTTTTTGCGCTAAAAAACTTAATCAACTTAAAAAACAGGTAACTAAACCTTTTGCATAGTACTCTTATTTTTTTACAATGTTGAAAGTAGTTATGCCACGGATACTAAGTTGGCCGAATACTGGATATCAGAGTTCCAGCCTAGGTAATAGTTTGTATTTTCATCACTGTGTAACACCTAACCTTGATGGCCCTAGCCGTCACTAGGCGGCTATATGGAAAAACGTGGTGACTAAGACCTAGTATGGCCCACTGGCTGTACACAAGGGTGGTCAGACCATCATTAATATACGCTGCACTGGTCTGGTGGCCTAAGGTGACACAATCCAGTGCCAAACAAAACTAGGCAAGATCCAAAGGATGGCTTGCCTGGGGATCACAGGGGCCATGTCTTCAACCCCAACAGCCGCCATGAAGGTGTTGCTGGATCTGCCACCACCCCTACACTTAGTTCTTATTGGGGAGGCCAGGCTAGGGACTATACAGACTAGCCTGCAATGGTAGACTGAAGATCAACCCAGGCTTCAGGGGCCACTGCAAAAATCAGGAGATCGTGAAGGAGCCCATGCTAGAAATGAGGTCAGACTTCGCGAACCCGCGAATCTGCAGGGAAACAACTTTACAGTGGAAATCCCCGACCGCGAGTTATTGCGGGAGGAGACGCCGGGCATACCACGGGACGCGCCTGTCTGGTTCACGGACGGATCCGGCCGGGAGCGTGGGACGGGAGCAGGTGTTTATTCGGAAGGACCGAGGGTAAGTCATGGTATTTCCATCGGAGCCTATGCAACGGCCTTTAAGGCCGAAATGTATGCCATTCTGCACTGTATGCGGGAGAAAAGGAGGAGGGGCTACACCAACAAGCGGATCCTCATAGCTACAGGCAGACAGGCAGCCCTCAAGGCCCTAAGTAGCCCACGGGTAAATTCCTGGCTGGTGAGTGAGTGCTGAGACGAGACGAGCGACATGGCTGGGCAGAATGAGGTCACCCTCATCTGGGTGCCGGGTCACTCGGGGGTCAAAGGCAATGAAGAAGCTGACAGTCTCGCGAAGAGAGGGTCATCAGAAGCATTTATGGGACCAGTACCGGTTCTGGGCGTGACAAAGAGCACTGCCAGAGGGGCCATTAAGTCCTGGGTCAGAAACCAACAGAAGGTGTACTGGGCAGACTGTCCAGGGCGCAGACATGGGAAGTCAATAGTTGACGAACGCAGTTCAAAGAGAGCTGTTGAGCTGCTAAATCTTAGCACAGAACAGCTCAGAAACATAACAGGTCTCTTGACGGGACACATGGCCGCCAAGAAACACCTGCATAAAATGGGGCGGTTCGAGGGGGACCTGACATGCAGACTCTGCGGCGAGAGGGAGGAATCAGCCCAGCACATCTTGTGCGACTGTAAAGCTCTGGACCGCAAAAGACACGCAAGAGACAACTGATCTACGGTCAGCCTAGACCGGAGACAGAGCAATATAAAACTTCATCCTACCAATTGCTGTGCAGACTAGTTCAAGGCACAGTGATTTTGGAATGGGTGGAGTAAAAAGACTAAGCGCATGCTCAATAAGCCAAAGGCTGCAGTGCTATCGGAGCGGTTAAGCCACGGACGAGCCCTGAGGGGAAAAACACCTCACCTTACTACATAGCACATCTCTTAACCTGGATTAGTTGAATTTTACTCCGTACTTGAGAAATCTGAGACCTTAAGCGAAACTGCAGTGGTAAATATTTCAACAATATGTATTCTGTAAATCTCATTCCATTGCTGGCTGCTATTGACGATGAAACGTAAATCTAAATTTCCATCACTACTACTGTAACAATCAGACTCCAATCAAATATTAAGTGTAAAGGTGAAAATTTCATATATTCAATTTATAGGGAGAGGAACAAATGTTATACTGAACGAATGTGGCAATCGACATACTTTGCTTGCTGGCAAACCATTTTATAACTTGCACACGATCTCAATCAAAGTTCCTAATTTCCATCCTCAGATTCTTGTAAATACAGATGCCGCAGGTTGCTACCCAGTCCAGCTAATGACTTGAGAATACACACGTTTATCTTAAACACGAAGCCACAACAACGCATAGTCGTTCATAGTTATATACAGTTGTTGACAAGACAAGAAGTCGTCATTTGCTATATATATATATATATATATATATATATATATATATATATATATATATATATATATATATATATATATATATATATATATATATATATATATATATATATATATATATATATATATATATATATATATATATATATATATATATATATATATATATATATATATATATATATATATATATATATATATATTGCTATGGTATTTTGTGTGGTTTCCTTTTAGCACTTTTAACTGTAGAGCATGAGAATTCAATTGCGTCTTTATTTAAAAAACGCTAATATTGATGATCCTGAAATTATGCCAAAAATTGTTTACTTACTGCTGTGATTTTAAATTTTTCTCTCACCTCATGGGTAGGGTTCTGTGCTTGGGCTAGCATTTTTGTTTAATATATGGTTTTTATAAATTATAGTAGTCCCGAGTGTTTGGAAGTTTCAAAAAAATTATATATGATTGGGTTCTTTTGATTTTACTTTTGATTAACGGTGAAAAATAGCGGTACTTTATCATATAACTAATATTTGTTTATTTGTTTGATTTGAGGTCATAATTAAACAGATTATGTAAGTACAATCTAGTATGATTTATTTTTGATTGATTAAATTCACAAATCTTCATTAAAAAAAGTTATATAAAATTTATCATCGCTGAGTGTCGATAAATCAATAGAAATCAAATTTATTTAAAACAATGAATTACCTAACTATGATTTAGGTAAAGGTAAGATGCTTACTGGCAATTAGGCCATTGCTGACCCTTTTTGCTCATCTAAACTAACTTCCACCTTGAGCTCGATCTCAACGACGACAGTGATTTTGAAAAATCATCCGCCGCCGGTGAGGCTCGAACTGTCGACCCCCGAGTCCGTATTGGAAAGTCTAAATCGACTTTCTCGCACGGCCACGGAGGCGCTTTAACTATGATTTAGTGATTCGGCCTTTATCTAATATCCCCCTTAGTGAGCTAAAGATACATTAAAATCATCAATGGGACAAAAATATTCTTAAAAACTATTCACACCATAGAAAAAAGTCTGCACATTTATTACGGTAAAGTTCATAAAACGACTTACTGAATGATGTCTTAATTGCTTCTTCCATTTGATGTGTACTTATTGCTTTCCATTTGATCTACTGTTTGGCTTTTGTAGCTTGCCTGTGATTACTAATTAATTTTCGTTTTATTTAAAACGGTCTTAGCAAACCGTGTACCAGGTATTCATTTTTATTTTCTTTATATAAAAATTGAATATGATTTTATTATGAGGCACTTGCCTTTCACGTTTAATTCTCAATCTCCATATTTACAGTGTCGTCGCACGTCAACGAATTTCAAGTTTGACTTGCCGCAGTTCAATTACGAATCGTCCCTTCCGACCTGCCGTCGTCTCCTTAAATAAACTACATCTGTGTTACAAAAAATATGTTCTCGCTGTACCTGGGTAAAACAAAGTTCATAGGCCTTGCGTTTTCCCATTGTCCAACTTTTTGTTCGTTGCACTCTTTTGAAACAACCACAAAAAAACTATCCTTATCAACGAACACTGCGTCTTTTCTTATAATTGGTATTGACAAAAAACTTATTTTTAACTTAATACTATACATTTACTCACTGCCTAAGGATAAAATAAAATCGTTATATTCTATTAAAACTCTATAAATAAAAACAAGGCTATTGTTCTGTGTTCTATTGTTTTCCAACGACTTTTGCTTAGTGAACTTAAAATGTACATGTAAAAAAAAAGAAATCATTGTTCTGTATTCTTTTAGCTGTCTTGCTATCCCTTATTTAAACCTAAAATATTTTACACTCTCAATTATACAGAGCATTTAAATATTAGGACGTATTAACTTTATGTACATGGCCCGATTTACTCCACAATAATGTTTCTAATTTTCTGATTCTATAGCAATATATATATATATATATATATATATATATATATATATATATATATATATATATATATATATATATATATATATATATATATATATATATATATATATATATATATATATATATATATATATATATATATATATATATATATATATATATATATATATATATATATATATATATATATATATATATATATATATATATATATATATATATATATATATATTTGTGTGTGTGTGTGTGTGTGTGTGTGTGTGTGTGTGTGTGTGTGTGTGTGTGTGTGTGTGTGTGTGTGTGTGTGTGTGTGTGTGTGTGTGTGTGTGTGTGTGTGTGTGTGTGTGTGTGTGTGTGTGTGTGTGTGTGTGTGTGTGTGTGTGTGTGTGTGTGTGTGTGTGTGTGTGTGTGTGTGTGTGTGTGTGTGTGTGTGTGTGTGTGTGTGTGTGTGTGTGTGTGTGTGTGTGTGTGTGTGTGTGTGTGTGTGTGTGTGTGTGTGTGTGTGTGTGTGTGTGTGTGTGTGTGTGTGTGTGTGTGTGTGTGTGTGTGTGTGTGTGTGTGTGTGTGTGTGTGTGTGTGTGTGTGTGTGTGTGTGTGTGTGTGTGTGTGTGTGTGTGTGTGTGTGTGTGTGTGTGTGTGTGTGTGTGTGTGTGTGTGTGTGTGTGTGTGTGTGTGTGTGTGTGTGTGTGTGTGTGTGTGTGTGTGTGTGTGTGTGTGTGTGTGTGTGTGTGTGTGTGTGTGTGTGTGTGTGTGTGTGTGTGTGTGTGTGTGTGTGGTGTGTGTGTGTGTGTGTGTGTGTGTGTGTGTGTGTGTGTGTGTGTGTGTGTGTGTGTGTGTGTGTGTGTGTGTGTGTGTGTGTGTGTGTGTGTGTGTGTGTGTGTGTGTGTGTGTGTGTGTGTGTGTGTGTGTGTGTGTGTGTGTGTGTGTGTGTGTGTGTGTGTGTGTGTGTGTGTGTGTGTGTGTGTGTGTGTGTGTGTGTGTGTGTGTGTGTGTGTGTGTGTGTGTGTGTGTGTGTGTGTGTGTGTGTGTGTGTGTGTGTGTGTGTGTGTGTGTGTGTGTGTGTGTGTGTGTGTGTGTGTGTGTGTGTGTGTGTGTGTGTGTGTGTGTGTGTGTGTGTGTGTGTGTGTGTGTGTGTGTGTGTGTGTGTGTGTGTGTGTGTGTGTGTGTGTGTGTGTGTGTGTGTGTGTGTGTGTGTGTGTGTGTGTGTGTGTGTGTGTGTGTGTGTGTGTGTGTGTGTGTGTGTGTGTGTGTGTGTGTGTGTGTGTGTGTGTGTGTGTGTGTGTGTGTGTGTGTGTGTGTGTGTGTGTGTGTGTGTGTGTGTGTGTGTGTGTGTGTGTGTGTGTGTGTGTGTGTGTGTGTGTGTGTGTGTGTGTGTGTGTGTGTGTGTGTGTGTGTGTGTGTGTGTGTGTGTGTGTGTGTGTGTGTGTGTGTGTGTGTGTGTGTGTGTGTGTGTGTGTGTGCTGTTCTTATTATACATATGCCACTGGTGTACAAAAGATTTATTAATTTGATATGATACGGACCAAAGTTATAGAGTCTTAAAAGTGTGAAAAGGTAGGTGTGTGTGATGTTGTCAAAAGCATTTGTTGATCTAGAGAGACAATTGCTGCACCCTCATTTTGCTTGTTTACATAGGTAATAATGTCACGAAATAGATGTAAGGAGTCATACATTGATTTGCCTGGAACACAGTAACTTTGATCCTCCTGAACTAAAGTATTTATTACTTTGGGAATTCTAACAGAAATTGACTTCGAAATGATCTTATAATCCGCCGTCATGACAGATACAGGTCGCCAGTTTTTTTAAAAGTAATGGGTCACTCTTCTTGAACAATAAAGAGATAACGGATGATCTTGCAGTACGTGGTAAGAGATTTTTACTAATTGCCTCAGTAACCATTTCGAGAAACCTATACTTTATTTTATCCCAAAAATGAAGATAAAATTCTGGTGTTAGGCCATCAATGCCAGGAGCCTTATTTTTATTAAGAGACCTCAAAGCCGCGGTAAGCTCTTCAATGCTTAGCGGATCATCTAATGACTGTCTATTGACACCAGTTAGTGTATTTAAACCGTCAAATAGAGAACTCGCCAAGTTAACATTACCACCCTGGTCAGTAAAGAGAGTCTCAAAATGCGCTTTTAGAAAAGAACATATTCCTATGGCATCTGTGACCGTAAGTTTCCATTTCGTAGTCCCTCGAAACGTTTCTGAGAGCTTAATATTGGACTTATCATCTCAGCCGTTGGCCTGTCTACGTGGTAAAGGTGAGAGAGACCAATTGAGTGAAGTTTTTTTCACTGTTTGCAAAGTATATTTGTTTGAGTTGTTGATTGATTCTCAAGATATCAGCAATGTTATCGTCAGTTATCTCATTCATCAATTCAGACAGAGACCTTTCAGTGGCAACAAAAAACATCATGTCATGACTACGTCTAAGGACCAAGTATTGTTCAGTCAATTCTTTGATACCAAGCTTAAAATTTTCCCACCAGGCTAAAGGACCTCTTTTAGAATCAGCAAGGAGTGATATTATATAATTGTTGATGCAGTCTATATAGTTTCGGTCATTTAAAAGGTTGTTGTCAAATTTCCACAGCTTTAGCTTGTTTTCCTTTTGAAAATTCAGCAAAACAGACAATGCAAGGTGGTCTGAAAAGGATGGCAGTAGTTTTGAAGATGACATGTGTGATAACATTCTTGGAGCAATATACTCGATCTTTTCTGGATTTCGAGCATTTGTTAGTGGCCACGCATCACGCAGCAAACAATTATCAACTAGGCTACTGAGTCTCCCGGACACCGCAAGATTTCTCTCCACAGAGTTCAACCTATCCCTCGCTGGAAGCAAGGTGCAATTGAAATCCCCGCACACTATATCATGCTCCGTGGCACAGATGTTCAACCGGCTTACGTAATCCTCTAACTTACTAAGAACAGAAAGAGCTATACCTGAGTCGTGTAAAATATAGACAGACAATACATGCAATATCATATTTTTGACTCCGAAAGTAGCTCTTTGCAAGTACCCGCGTATGCGCACCTTATGACTTCTCAGCATTAAACCTGAAGATACTTTATAACCGATTATTGTACCAGAGTAACTCTCCTGACAAGGGTTAATTAGAAAATTATAAGGGGAAAAAAGGAAAGGCAAAGGCGAAAAATTAGTCTCCTGTAGACAGGCTATATCGGGTTTTACTTCATCCAGAAAGGACAACAAGGTACACCACTTGGCCTCACTTCTAAGACTTTTTGTATCAAGAGTTATTATTTTCATATTTGACGCGAATATTATTGTATAGACGCCCTCGTGGCGCAGGTTGCTAGGTGCCAACCTGCTAAGCGAGAGGTCCCGGGTTCGATTTCTGGGCGAGCCAAGTTGACTTTGTCTCGAAAATTAGTAAAAATAGTGAATGATGGGAAATGAATGTGCTAATGGCCTGAGATGCCGCAGCCAAAAATATTAAAGAAATAAAAAATATTATTGTATAATTATTTTAATAAGTTGAAGCTTCCCAACAAGAGGCCTCTCATGTGTAATCAGTAGAAACATCCCTTTGTTGTGGCCCCTTGGCAAGTGCAACAGTTAATCTTTTCATTCTCTCTCTAAACGATCTTACCTCTATTAATGGATAGGCTTGAGTAATCAGGGAAATTAGCTGCTTAATTTCTGGCGTGAATTCTTGTGCAATAGAAAACGGATTTCCTTGACCTTTAACCGATACCATAAAATCTTTAAATTCTTCATAATTAAGAATACACTGCTTTTTGGCAAAGAAGTGTTTCAAAGGTTCAAAGGATTCGTGAGGTTCAGCTTTTTTCTTTTTGTGTCGCTTATGTCTTTCCTTTCCTTGTGAATTTTCCGAAACTGGCTCTTAAAACGAGAGGCTACGTTCTGGAAAAGTTTCCTCAATTTCCGGTGACTTTAAAGCTAAGCGTTTAAGTCCCTTAGGAGGTGTTGGGTTTACTTGAACTTCTAAGCTCGGTGCACCTTGAGCGAGGCCCAGTGGTGCTTTCACCGTCTCTCTCTCTCTCTCTCTCTCTCTCTCTCTCTCTCTCTCTCTCTCTCTCTCTCTCTCTCTCTCTCTCTCTCTCTCTCTCTCTCTCTCTCCTCTCTCTCTCTCTCTCTCTCTCTCTCTCTCTCTCTCTCTCTCTCTCTCTCTCTCTCTCTCTCTCGCTGTGTGTGTGTGTGTGTGTGTGTGTGTGTGTGTGTGTGTGTGTGTGTGTGTGTGTGTGTGTGTGTGTGTGTGTGTGTGTGTGTGTGTGTGTGTGTGTGTGTGTGTGTGTGTGTGTGTGTGTGTGTGTGTGTTGTGTGTGTGTGTGTGTGTGTGTGTGTGTGTGTGTGTGTGTGTGTGTGTGTGTGTGTGTGTGTGTGTGTGTGTGTGTGTGTGTGTGTGTGTGTGTGTGTGTGTGTGTGTGTGTGTGTGTGTGTGTGTGTGTGTGTGTGTGTGTGTGTGTGTGTGTGTGTGTGTGTGTGTGTGTGTGTGTGTGTGTGTGTGTGTGTGTGTGTGTGTGTGTGTGTGTGTGTGTGTGTGTGTGTGTGTGTGTGTGTGTGTGTGTGTGTGTGTGTGTGTGTTGTGTGTGTGTGTGTGTGTGTGTGTGTGTGTGTGTGTGTGTGTGTGTGTGTGTGGTGTGTGTGTGTGTGTGTGTGTGTGTGTGTGTGTGTGTGTGTGTGTGTGTGTGTGTGTGTGTGTGTGTGTGTGTGTGTGTGTGTGTGTGTGTGTGTGTGTGTGTGTGTGTGTGTGTGTGTGTGTGTGTGTGTGTGTGTGTGTGTGTGTGTGTGTGTGTGTGTGTGTGTGTGTGTGGGTGCGTGCGCGCGCGCGCGCGCGCGTGCGTGCGTGCGTGCGTGCGTGCGTGCGTGCGTGCGTGTGTGTGTGTGTGTGTGTGTGTGTGTGTGTGTGTGTGTACACGTGCGCGCGTGTGTCGCACCGATAACTCAAAAAATAATGGGCTGCTTGTGATCGAATTTGGCATGTACCTTTCTGTTGTAAGTGGCTTGGATAAGTTCGTTAGCCAGTAAGATCGGACCAGGTTTTCCTGAAAAATTTTGAGTTTTCATTCGAAAAAAAGAATTAATCTCCAAAAATAAAAAAGCTATGATAACCAAATTTGGTAGGTGGGTTTACAATATAAAAAGTAAACTCCACACCAAAATTTAGATTTCTGTGTTACAAGAAAAAAAAGTTATAGTAAAATATTTGGTGCCAGATCATTTCTATGAAAATTCACTTTCATAACGCACTTGCTACGTCGAGACTTTTTTACGTTATTTAGAATTTTAAATTTATTACAATTTTTTATATTTTGGTAGTAAACGTTTTGTGTATTGTTTTTTAGCGGCGTTCTATTTGATTTCCGCTGGCATGTTCAAACACCTCACCAACCTATAAATTTTGCCAAACTCCTGTAAAACTTTTGAGACGCATTTTCGTTTAAAATTGTAAAATCTTTACCGAAAATTTAACAAGCAATTGTACCAACACCGTGACTGATAAAAGTAAAAAATCGCCTAGCTAATGCCAATATTTTTCTTAGGTCAAAATTTGAATTAGCATTAGAAGCTTGTTAAGGACAGAAAAACTGAAAGAAGCAAAAAACATTATACAAAAAATAGATATAGATATACTTGGCATGTCGGAAGTAGGATGGCGAAAGAATGCAAACTTAAAAAATGGCAGTGCCAGAATGATATATAGTGGAGAAGATTTGTGAAGGAATGGAGTCTTAATCATATTATGGAACAAATTTGTCAATAAAGCGATCACCATACCATGTCAACGATAGGATACCCATGGTGACAATTGAAGTAAAGACCCAGAATATCGCGATAATAAAAGTGTATTTTCCGGCACCACAAAGAAGGAGGAGGAAGTGGAATATATGTATTTTAATATTAAAAACTGTGTAAGAACGTGAGGATAAGAAATGGAAAGCGCTGTAGCTGGAAAATTTGAATTTGAAGAAATTTATTGAAGGGGGAGAGGCTGATAGATTTATGTGACGAAAATTGTCTTATTTTTAGAAACACGATGTTGGAAGGGCCAAAGAAAAGACGATGTACTTACATGGAAAGCGCCAGGGGATACAGGAGGGTATTACATGGATTTTATCATTAATGTCAAGAAATGTATTTACGAGGAAACACAAACATGGGTGGTACGTAATTACCAGCTGCGTTCATACACATTTCGACTGTAACTAGAACTCCTCGTTCTGCCGAAGACAAGCAGCTCACCTGTTTTTTTTCCACGCATGGCTAGGACTTTTGATGGTTTGTTCGGAGCAGTTAAAATTCCTGTCTCATCGACGTTGTAGATGACGCTAGGTGACGTATTATGTTTTTCATAAATTGACTAGTAAGTCATAGAACTTCCCAACTACAACTCTATTGAACTCTTTTGCGCTCGCAAGATATGTCTTCTCAGGGTCTCTTAAAGAAAGCTGAGGGTGCCTTCGAAGGAAGCTGTACATCCAATCCATTCCTGCCATTTTCCTTTCTTTGTTGAATGTGTATGGAATACAGTTTCTTTCCTCTATCGCAAATGCTAATTTGTGCAGATCATGTAGTGTCAAGCCAAATAATCGCCCTTATAAAAAGAGAACATGTTTAACGATTTCTCTTTCTTCGGCCTCAAAAGATACTGTATGTAAACGACCTAATAGTTTTTTGCAGCACACTCAGCAGAAATGTTTTTCTGGCGAGCTTTTCTTAGCCTATCTTCTAGGGTGGATTGCGAAACATTGAAAGATGCAGATGCTTTCCTGTAGCCCATACGTCCTTCCAAAACTCCAGCTACTCACATCCTGGGGCAGATATAAGACAGTGACCATAATCTGGTACTAGCAAAGTGTAAGAACAATATAACAAAGAATAGAGGCAATATGATAAGGAAATGGATTAAGTTGGACCTGAGGACGATATTCATCAAATCATACGTACGGAGTGTTGTAATGTTTTGGTTGGAAACCTGGACTTTGACTAAGCAGGACATAAAAAGAATAGAAGCTTTTAAAATGTGGATATGGAGGAAAATGATAAAGACAGGGTACATGGATAGGACGATAAATGAAATTGTGCTAGAAACGGTGAGAGAAGGCACTTTTACAGGTTTTGGAAAAAATGTATCATCAAACAAAAACGTATTTTACCATTTCTAATTTTGCATAAGTAGAACACTTACAGGCCAGGCCACTTTCTATTTAAAATGTTAGGTAGTGAGCTCCATAAATATCCAATAATTAATGTAGGTAAAGTCTTTCGTTTGCTTATAATTGAATCACATATTTTACGCTTGGGTGAGTGCGTGCGCGCGCGCGCGTGTGTCACACCGATAATTAAAAAAATAATGGGCCGATTTTGATAAAATTTGGCAGATACCTTCCTTTTGTAAGTGGCTTGGATAAGTTCGTTAGCCAGGAAAATCGGACCTGGTTTTCCGGGAAAACTTCATGTTTTCTTTCGGAAAAAAATTGTATGTTCGAGAATAACAAAGCTATGGTAACCAAATTTGGTACGTAGGTTTACCCTATAAAAAGTAAATCACACACGAGAAATCAAATCTCTATGTTACAAGAAAAAAGTTATCGACATTTATTTAAGAAAAATATCCATTTCTATGAAAATTCACTACCATAACGCACTTGCTACGTCCAGAGTTTTAATCTATACGAAGAACATCGAAAATTGTAGTCTTTGGATGTTATAAACTTTTGCTTTCATTAGAAAACAGTTTAAGCTAACTAAAATATTGTCACCAAATTTTTTATATATTTTTATGTTCCCTATTATATTTAATACCTATTTGTCCAAACTGAATAGATATTTTGAACCAATTATAATTGGATAAAATTTTTAATGCAGGGGTCATCCAAGTATCAAGTTTAATTAGGTATATATTTTTTAAAACTGCAACCTCTTTTACTAAAAAATCAATTTTATTTTCATACAAACTTTCTCTTTATATACAAAGCAAATAAAATTATTAAAAACTAATCGATTTTGGATTATATGTTAATTAAACGATATAAGTAAAGTGGAACCTTCACATTTATTACTACATTTGCTTAAACAAAAATTAAATTAACTGGTTCGGCAGTTTTCGTTTGCCATGTGTAATTTTGTCTTTCACATACCCCTATAAAATAGTTACGTTCTTTTTAAAATTACGTCCAACAGCAAAGTGGCATCCGTCGGTAATCATGAATATATATATATATATATATATATATATATATATATATATATATATATATATATATATATATATTATTTTATAGCATACGCTGTATGTGACCTCCGCCGGCGCGGAAAAATTTATACGTTTATGCCATTAACTGTTCTGTACTATAATGATATGGCTTACATAAGTATATAAAGCCTTGCGTCAAGGTGTTTTGAGTACATATTGATAATTTGAATTCTGGGAGTAATACTTAAGGAAAATTCGCATTTTTAAGAATGCAATTCAGAGCCTTCAGTGGTAAGAACGTGTGCCTCTGAACCGAAGGGTACTGGGTTCAAGCCGAGGGTTCTCCTCTCAGTTTTCAGTACATACTGTAACATTAACATCAACCGATGTTGTGGCATTGTATTTGAACATGCTGAATGTCTGCACGTTCCTCCCTACGGAGGGGGCGGAAAGCCGTCGGTCCAGTGTCCAAGTGATGTTGGACAAGTTAAAGATTCCTACCCTCCTTAGAGAAAGGCAGAGGTTCGGCAAAATTTCCAGGATAGTGAGGTGAAACTGCTTACCGGTGTCGGTGATTGACCATAGTCTCGGAAATAGACCGACGTTAAAGAAACATAAAAACATACAAGATACAAGAATGCAAGTCTATTAATGTGCTATATAATATAACAAATGTTACTTTAACCTGAAAATATTAAGTTTGGTAGTAAACAGTATAACAGGTTTCTACAGAAAAGAAACACATCCATATATTGTGAACAAACTTGACAAAATCACCCGGTGATTTGGCAATGTTGAAAGGTGCGATTTTTACTTTATTTGTGACGATTTGCATACAAAATACCGTATATACATTATTTATCTACGTGCCACTTTCACCTTAATTACATAGACATGTACAGCCAGTTCCACATATACTCTGATTGACCAGGGTGTCATATTATACAATAAATGTGTATGTATGTATGTATGTATGTATGTATGTATGTATGTATGTATGTATGTATGTATCTATCTATATATATATATATATATATATATATATATATATATATATATATATATATATATATATATATATATATATATATATATATATATATATATATATATATATATATATATATAAGGTACAGCTGTTAAAGTGAGAAATTGAATTGATACAGGAGTTTTTTATGGTGGCTATAATTCATTCCGAAATTGGATCTAGCGGGTAGATGGCGGTGCTTGCGGTACCCCTCAGGTCTAAAAATACTCACACCTTTTTGTTCACGCCGTTAGGAAACTTTTGATTAGAAAATGACATATTAGGTGAAACTGGTTCGATTCGTCAAAGACGAGATATTTTGATATTTCACCCCTAAAAAAAGCCGAAAAGATTTTAGTTCGTGTAGAAGATAATCCAGAAATTAGCTTAAGAAGAATAGGTGCAGCTGCTAATGTAGCCAGATAATCGGTTCTAATGATATTTCATGACGAAGGTCTTTATCCATATCAACCCGCATAGTGTTTATTTCTAGCTGATCTTCCAGCTATACTACAACTTAGGCATTCATTCAGAAACAAACAAAATGCAGATCCAGTGTTTGCGAACAAAATACTTTTTACAGGTGACTACCTGAAATCCCTACAGAAATTCTCTACAAAATGGGTTCAGTGATCTCTTTGATGCTTTACCATTAAATTTAAGGCGGAATACGTATTTAATGCAAGACAGTGCGCCGGCACCTTCTCTGTTCAGGTGCGAAGTTACCTAAATAAAAGGTATCCCCAAAGATGGATAGGCCCTGGCAGCCCAATCCCTTGTCCAGCTCGTAGGCCGGATTCTAACTCATTACGCTTTTTCTTTAGGGTTATCATAAACAAGTTGTCTACAGTGAAAACGGTTGATTTTAGCTTCATTCAGCAAGTATACATTTTTTGTTAAAAAACAATTACAAGAGAACACTATATTTTTTTATTAACTAACTACCACGCTAACAAAAAAGTGACAGTATTTTTAAGATTTAAAAGGTATCGCAACCGGCGCCTTCTATTCGCTAAAGCCAAATTGGGAATTAATAATATTTTTAAAGACAGTACGTCCAATACTTGTGTAGATAACAAGGACAATCCAAATTTAATTAATCACTTTCACAGCTTGTATCTATCTTAATTTAGACGTTTGGACTGTGGTCATTTTGGCTAAATCGTAATATTCTGTGCCAAGAATCTACTGCGGCTGTGTGTACCAATATTTTTGGACCACCTGTATTGAACCGGCTGTGACTTAATTCGTTAAGGCGTTAGACTCTCAAATTTCGACACAAAGGTTTGCGGGTTCCAATCCCACCGTTGCAGATGTAAAAAAATCGACGGTGTCATTTGTACTATGGAACGCAACGAGAAACCAGCGCCTTTTCTCTTTCCCAAAAACAGCAACCATAGCAGACACAGTCATGGCTACGATGACAAAGCGACATCGCCTGTAGTGACTATATATATATATATATATATATATATATATATATATATATATATATATATATATATATATATATATATATATATATATATATATATATATATATTGAGAGATAGAGAGAGAGAGAGAGATTAAAAAACAAGACATTTTTTCTGTCAACTATCTTTTAGTGAATAAAAATACATTGTAACATTGGCCCTAGTTTGTAATAATCTAGTTTAATAATGGCCAATAACCTATATATACTTATTAAGTTCACATACCTACTTAGTCTCGCCGAGAGAGTCTACATATATCGATATACATGTTATATAGGTAAATAAATTTGTGACTTACTATGACATAACGGCACAGCGGGCACCTGTAACATACATTGAGAGAATCGGTCAATTGGCGATCGCCTAAACGTCAATCCTTCTCGGAAGGACCATCGCCGGCAGTCTGTCCTGTGGCATGCAGCACCGACTTGCTTCCAATGTATAATGTACTTATACGTTTGTAAGCGACGGGGCTGATGGCACCAGTGACGAGAGGATAACATACTATTGTGTTATATACTCTCGTTATGCCACAGCATAGATATATACTATGCTGTAGTTATGCGGTATCTGTGTGTGTCTATATATATATATATATATATATATATATATATATATATATATATATATATATATATATATATATATATATATATATATATATATATATATATATATATATATGTTCTTCTTGGGTGGTCCATCCAAGTCAGACCACTTCTTGGGTGGTCTCTTGTATCCTCCAGTCTGTCGGAGGTTGGAGGACGCTCCATCGGCTCGTACTCTTGTAATGTGTTGATAATGTTCTCTGAATTGTTGTTGATTATCGTTTAACTTAATCGTCATCTCCTTTGTTGCAGGGCAAGGCAATCGGAGATCGAGGTATTCTCTGGATTCGCGGACGTATCCAAAGGCAGCTCCGTTCTTTGGGTCACATCCTCGATACGCATGCCGGCAAGTTCCTCTTCGTCAGTGTGCTGGCGATCGCAACGTTCTCTGTCGGTCTCAAAAGTATCACCTTTCATTCTGATATAGAGCTTTTGTGGGCCGAACCTTCATCCACCAGCGAATCATCTCCGACGGAGATGCTCTCCACCCATCAAATGGTCGTGCAGACTGCTGTAGATCTAAATGACCCGCAGTTTGATCTCTTACATCCTCACGGTCTCCTGGAGCATCTGAAGATGATACAAAGGGCCACACAAGTTACTGTCAATATGTTCGATAACACGTGGAGCCTCAAGGACTTTTGTCAGTCGCCTAGCACACCAAATTTTGATGCTCATTACATCGAACAAATATTTGAAAAGATGATGCCGTGCTCAATTATTACACCTCTAGATTGTTTCTGGGAAGGATCAAAATTACTTGGGCCAGATTATCCTGTAACGATACCGTAAGTTGTTTAAATATTCTACAAAATAAATAATTTTTACTTTAAAATAATCGCCACAGAAATTATTTGTTTCAAAACGTACATATATAGACCCATCGAAGTTTTAGTGTATTTGAATATATAGGCTGGCCGTTTGAAAACGAGCTGGCGCCGTAACTGCCAGGCAAAGATTTTGTCGCCAAAACCTGAAACACGTCAAGTTTGCTTGTGAGGGGGACAATTTTTGACGCAAAAAGTATAGCCCAAACTTTACCCTCCTAAGCGGGGGTGTCATCCCTCAATTTTTTTCAAATGGGAATAGGGGTCATGATATAGGTCGCTGAAAAGAGCTTTTGATTCCCTATACATTGATATTTTATGTTTGAAATTCGGTCTATTCGTTTAGAATAGATGGGTTTTTTAAATACCACTAATTCATTTACCGAGAAATTCCTAATGCTTGAGTTGGGTCTCACCGAAGTCTATTACAAGATAAAAATGTTGTTAAAGGTTTGCGTAGGTAATAAAAAGTCATTTAGATTAAGGTGCTCCAAAAAAGACTCAGCAGAATATGTCTTGTGATAACGCGTTCTTGCTGAGGTTTTTTTTGAGAATCTAATGACTTTTTATTACCTACGTAAACCTTTAAAAACATGTTTATCTTGTAATGGACTCTGGTGAGGCCCAACTTAAGCATTATGAATTTCTTGGGAAATGCATTAGTGATATTTCACAAATCCATATCTTCTAAACGAGTAGACCGAATTTTAAAAATAAAAAGGCAATGTATAGGGAATCAAAAGCTCTTTTCAACGTTTTTTCGACAAAATCTTTTCCTGGAAGTCATTGCTGCCAGCTCGTTTTCAATGGGCCACTCTGTATATATTTTTTAATAAACATTCGCTAATAATTCGTATAGTCCACCCTGCACAGGCACAGGTCGTGGAATATTTGTCAAAAAGTTTGTTGTTTTTAAGCGATTCATTCATATTAATAAATTTATGTACTATTTGCTCATTATCGCGTGCCTGGAGCCTCGGTGATCTAGGGGTAAGAACGTGTGCCTCTGAACCGAAGGTACTGGGTCCGTTTCCCAGGGTCTCCCTTTTACTTGTTCAGCACACACTGTAATAAATTAACATCAACCGAGGCTCTGGCATTGTTTTTTGAGCAAGTTGAATGTCTGCACGTTCCGCCTTTCGAAGGGGGCGTAAAGCCGTCGGTCCCGTGTCCATGCGATGGTGGGCACCTTCAATATCCTTACCCTCATTACAGAATGGCGTCAAAGTGACGATTTGAAACGTCAAAATTTGTGATTTCCAAGAAGTCTGTTTAACTGGCTCTTAAATGTGTGTTTTTTTAACGCCGGTCTATTTCCGCAACTGCGGCCAATCACCGACGCCAGCGAGCAATTTCCCCTCACTATCTTGGAAATTTTGCTAAACCGCTCTCTTTGTGTAAGGTGGGCAGGGATCTTTAACCTGCCCAACATCGCATGGACACGGGACCGACGGCTTTACGCCCACTCCGAAGGGCGGAAAGTGCAGACATTCAACTTGCTCAAATAGAATGCCGCCACCTCGGTTGATGTTAATGGTACAATATGTACTGAAAAGGTGAAAGGGAAACCCTGCGAATCGAACCCGGTACCCCTCGATTCAGAGGTACACGTCCTTACCACTGAACCACCTAGGCTCAAAATTTATGTTTTAATAGCTAGTTTTTATTTGACTAAAATATTTGCCGAAAATTTATTTGGAATAGACCGTTTCTGCGGTGTTTTGGCAGCAGCTTAAATTATAGTTTGCGATTTAAACGTGTTATATTTTTAATTTAACACAACAGATTTGAAAAATCTCTCTTTAATGAATAAATTGATAAACGAACAAATCATATATAATCAGTAATTAAAACTCGAACGCAGCAAGTACGTTATGGTAGTACTTTCTCAGAAACTTTTTGTTTATATATATATATATATATATATATATATATATATATATATATATATATATATATATAATTCACCAATTGTTTTGACAAATTTCAGATGAAATATCAAATTGACAGACATATAACCTAAGTATGTCTGACTAGTAGAGAGCATAGTCTCTTCCAGAACAACTTTCGTGTAAAAATGTCTGCTATGTAAGGGCATCTAACTTTAACAGACTAACCTTATTTTAAAAGATTTTGGGCGAGTCTAAAACATGTAATTGTCACCTCTGTTGATTTACATTTAAAACAATCTGTATTTATAAACATGCATGTGTGTGTACTTATATTTATATGTTTGGTTTAGAATAACTCTGGAGCGTCTGGCGCTATCTCAACCAAAGTTGGTACACATACAACTTACAGAACACCCCTAGCAATCTCAGAAGTGTGGTGGCAAGGGGATGTCATGAAAAATACAGCTATTAGTGTCGATTCCGTACTTTTAGAGGTCGCTGAGATGAATAGTGACACTATGCCGTTTTAAAATTCTGTAGAGGTTGGACATCCCCTAGCATTTTTAGGGGTGGATTGGAGCTTTTTATTGTATTTTATTATACAATATTCTAAACACCCCATTATTGATTTTTTTGGAAATATGTTCTTTGTGTGTTTGGGGCTAAAGGAACTGCGATGTCAATTTTAAAAACAGTTTTTGAGTCTTTTAGATTGAGTACAATATCTGGAATGTTGTTCTTTATTGGTCGGTCAGTAATGATTTTCCGATTTCAGTATATCTTGGCCTGGTCGTCATCGTAGACTGGTGGAGGTTCATACTTATAATACGGTGTCATCTCCATTGTGGTGGTATGTGCATTTATTAGAGCCCGATGTACCAGTTTGGCGACGTGGTTATGACGATCCAGGTACATTTTAGGGGCCAACATCGAGCAACCAGTCACAATATGGTCAATGGTCGCTTCTTTATCGTTGCATAGTCGGCACTTCGTTGTATATACTTCTTCCTTAAGTATATGCCTCCGATATGCTTTAGTTGGGATGACCTGATCTTGAATCGCAGCCACAAAGCCTTCTGTCTCGATAAACAAGTTGCCATAGCGGAGCCACGCTTGAGAAGCTTGGGCGTCAATGTTATTTTCATCTAGGCCGTTTATATAGCGGCATGGAGAGGTTTAATCCTCCAATGGTGTTTCAGTTTTTCTGTTGTGGAGATCTTGCTTAGGGGGTCATAGTTTTTATCTGCCAAGTGCAGCGGTGTACCTTTGGTATCCATATTCACTGTGTAGACTCCTGGTCACCGCTTTCTCCAGGAAAAATTTCCTCAAGTTATTCACTTGGGTGTAGTGTCTGTTGACAACACTTGGTATACCTCTTCCCCCATTATTTGTTGCTAAGTGAAACCTCCCAATAGCGCTGAGTGGATGATGTGCACGATATTTTTTTAACTCCACCCTGGTCCCGATATCGATGCCTTCTAGCTCCATGTTCGTCCAGTTTATAACACCAAAACTGTAAGTTAAAATTGATGTTGCATACGTGTTCACAGCCATGGCAGAGTTCCGAGTATATAGTTCCGACCTTAGGATGCTTTTTAATCTCTGAAAGTAGGTGTCGGTTAACCTTTGTTTCGATATTTTTTAATCAATACCCCTCGATTGTAAATAGCCAAGGTATTTGTATTGCTCAGATTCTCCCATTCCTTGTATGCGCCCTTGCTCCGAGCTCACCTGGAGTCCCTCATGCTCACACCATTTCCCCTTTATCATGCTATTGGTCCTGCACTTATCCAACCCGAACTGCTTGCCTATATCTTTGCTAAATTTGCCCACGCATTCCAACAATGTATGCAGATGTTCTTTTCGACCTGCGTACAGTTTTAGGTCATCCATGTACCATAGATGGCCTAACTCGACATCAGTTGAGTCAAGCTGGTACCCCTTCCTATGACTGTTCAGGATAGATGTCAGGGGCTTAATTGCAAGGCAGAACCACAGCGGACTAAGCGCATCACCCTGGAAGATTCCTCGCTTGATGTTGATGTTTCCTGTCTGTATATGTTTTCGTGCGCTGCTTAGGAATAACTCGGTCGTCCACATATTCATCACATGTTGAAGAAACCCTACAATGTGTTCCTGTATCCCATACAGTTCTAGTACCTCCACCAGCCAAGAATGGGGTACACTATCAAATGCCTTTTGATAATCGATATATGCTGTAAAAAGCGGCCTTTTTTTCTGTCTGACGTTATTAGTAACCACAGCGTCAACTATCAATTGTTCTTTGCACCCCCTCGATTTCTTTCCGCAGCCTTTTTGCTCTTCGTCTAATAATTTGTTGTTGTCTAAGTGGCTGTATATTTTTGTCTATATAATAAAGGTAAGAATCTTGTAAGTTGTAGGAAGGCACGTAATTGGACGATATTTATTTGGGTCTGCTGTATGTTGGTCATTCTTGGCTGGCAAGTAGGTTATTCCCATTGTCATAAACTTAGGTGTAAGTTGAGGATTTTCTAGTAGCACGTTAAAACACCTACTGAAATGTTCATGCGTTGAGGCAAACTTTTTGTAGCAGAAGTTCTGGAAGCCATCCAAACCGGGAGATTTTCAATTCAGAGTTTTGTTAATAGCCTTTGTCACCTCCTCCTTATTGATTTTCCACTCTTAACATCGTCTTTAGGTTAGCCCCACTTGCTTTCTCATCATAAAACCATTTGGTTCCTTTATGTGTTATAGGTGACTCTCAGATGTCCTTCCAGAATTTGTTGATGGCTTCTGCTATTGGCAACTCTTCTTTTTCTTTCTGTGGGTTGTCGGTCTTATCAATGTTGTTATAAACATGTTTTTGATTTATGGCAAACTGGTTGTTCTTTATACGGCGTTTATTGCTTTTCTGGTACCTTTTGAGTTTTTTCGCCACTGCGGCTAATTTTTGTTTCAGTAGGTCAAGTATTTCTACTACGGTAGGATTTTCACTTGATTTATACTTGTTGATTATGTTCTTGCCTGCATTTGCCACTTTTCTGCTGCTATTGCCTCTTATGAACTGAGTGAGTATACCAATTTCGCTTCTCAGTTTTTCTGTAATGTTTTGTCCGTTAAGGGTGGTGGCTGTATAAGCCCATATATATATATATATATATATATATATATATATATATATATATATATATATATATATATATATATATATATATATCAGAAAGTCAAGATGTTCTATGGTTGTGTCTTCTCGTATTTTGCTAGAGATTATCTGATCCATTTGTCTTACGTACTTGAATGTGTCTTTGTTTGTTGTTAACCGTGGCAGTCGGGGTCTCAGAGTTGGTGGCATTCCATAGTAGAGCATGATGTGTTTCTCACACTCTTCTTCAGTTTCTGTTAAAACTGGTGCAAAAGTTTCCTGTTGGATGACGGCCTCTATTTCAGACTCGACAGGCCTCTCAATCAGTCCCAGTTCTATACCCGCTTCTTCTTTAATTTTGTTGATTACATCTGCCGGCAGACGGTTGTTACTAAAGATTGACCTGCGCTGATCCAGGATATTCTGTATTGTTTTTCTTCCTATTTGTGGAAACATGTCTGTTACTAGCCGATGTAGTTCCACGCTGTATGGTGTGTTAGCTGTTTCCAACTTTGTGATTCTATAGTAGCATCGAACTATGAATTCATTTATATCTTGCGGCCACATAATTCTTTGCCTTCTACGAGCTAACGGGGTGAGCTGCGAAGCATTCTCCAGAGCAACATCCTCGTCAGCGTGTGCTAAAGGGGGTTGCATAGCACTACGGTTTTGTATTGGTTGTCCATGTACGTTGCGCGTGTCTGCTGCAGGTATATCCTCCCGACGGTTCCGGATCCTGCGGCTCCGGCCCGCCTGAATATCTATTACGTGTTGTACGAACCATTTTCTCCAAATAAATTGGGTATACAGAATAAGCTTCTGTGGGCAGGTCTCCGATTACGCTTGACTACAGCCGCTCCTAACCTGGAGAACAGACGCTGTCGAGTGGCTGTCCATTCTGGGTCAGACGCCACTCTGCTGCTGGTTTTGTTCCACCCTGGGTATTTTATTTCCCCAGTGCCCTTCTAGGTGACGAGCTTTCCACTATTCGCAAAGGGAGGCGCCCGATGGAGGACCAGCATGCCCCCACGGGTTATTATTATTATTATTATTATTATTATTATTATTATTATTATTATTATTATTATTATTATTATTATTATTATTATTATTATTATTATTATTATTATTATTATTATTATTATTATTATTATTATTATTATTATTATTATTATTATTATTAGCAAAACTAAATTGAGGCAATAAAAGAAGAAATATTGTCTGTTGATTGGTAATATTTATACAGTATAGAAAATGTAAACGAAGCATATAAAGAATTTCAGAAAATAATTTCAACCAAAGTTCACAGTATCATGCCGCTAAAAGTTGTTAAAATCTCAAAGCATACTAAAACATGGATAACGCAAGGTATAAAGATATTATGTAAGAAGAAGAGAACGTTATATGAACTGCAAAAGAAAGGTGAGATTGATAAATCAGTATATACCAAGTATAGCAAACTCCTAAGAAAAGTCATCAGCACAGCAAAATTTCTGGAAAATGAAAGAAAAATAAATGGGTCTGATAATAAAACAAAAACAATATGGAAAGTCATAAAACAACAACAAGTTCACATAATGGCCGCCCTTCATCATGTTTGTTAAAATCGCCGATCTTTCGCATTGATTTTTGTCGTTGAAGTCAATTTTTCTGGCATTGTGCAGAGGTATTATTACACGCCCCCTGGCACAATGGATGAAGTTGTGACCTGTGAAAACCTTCATGTATAGTTTCGAGTTCAATTTTTTGAGAATTGTTCAAATTTTCCCCTGAGGATGACCTCTTTAAGTGTCGAAACGCGTCGGGAGTAAGAGAAATCTTAAGTAAATTTTGGTGTCTGGGGGAGAAGCCGCTACATTCAACGTTTAATTATAAAACCACAACACACAAATAAATGTTACCCAAAATTACAGACAATAAGACAAACAAAGTGAAGGTTTTAAATGAAGCAAATAATATATGTTTGCACGTGTCCAAATATCCAAGGTGCAAAACCTTTGCTAGATAAAATAGAAGTTAATGACAAAAGATTCTTTTTAACTCCAGTCACAGAAGATTAAATATATCATGTCATTATGGGACTAAAAAACACGACAGCAGAAGGATGGGATCAAATTCCTATGGCGATTCTAAAGAAAAGTTTAAGTGTATTGTCGGCTCCATTATGCCATCTAATTAATAAAACTTTAGAGACAAGTATATTTCCAGACAACCTTAAAATAGCCAACGTACGTACCCTATACAAAAAAGGTAATAACACAGGCAACACAGAAGATCTTAAAAACTACAGATATAGCAATTTTACCAAACATATCAAAAATTTAAGAGAAGGTATTACAAACACGAATTATGAAGTTTTTTGAACAAAACAATCTGCTTACGAAATATCAGTACGGCTTTAGAAGAGGGGAAAATACAATAAAATCAGCCTACGAAATAATATCCGCAGTGTATGATGCTTTTAATGATGCTCATGTGGTATATGGACTTCTTCTTGATTTAAGTATTTAAGTAAGGCATTTGACTCTATAAGGCATGATATACTGTTAGCAAAACTAGATAAATATAGGATAAGAGGTATTCCTTTGGAGCTTTCAGAATCTTATTTAGATAACAGAAAACATAACTTATATGGTGATGATGGCAAGAAAATAAGTTCCACATATGGAATCATAAATAAAGGAGTACCCCAAGGTTCAATTTTGGGACCTTCCTTGTATATAATTTACACAAACGACCTGCCAAACTGGATAGATAAAATGATCAACATGTATGCTGATGACACCGCAATTGTTTTTTCAGACCATAACACCCCCAGACTTAAGACTGACATACAACAAGTTTTGTCTAAAATACAGTATTGGTTTACAGTGAATAACCTGACACTGAATCTTCATAAAACAATGGTCATTGAGTTCAACACCAAAGCAAAGGAAGAAGAAAAAAAGAATATTGAACTGGAAGCATGAAAATCCGTTCCATTGGATTACCCAGCAAAGTTTCTTGGGTTAAAACTAGATGCGAAACTAGACTGGAAGAACCATATAGACGAATTGGTCAAGAAAATTAAAAAAAACACGTACCTTTTAAGAACGCTCGCTAAAGCATCTTCTAAAGCTACAGCGATTACAGCTTATAATGCATTAGTTGGATCTATATTGAGACATGGGATAATACTGTTACAAAGCACTTCAATAGATGTAGGTGCGGTGTTGCCACATCTCCAGAACTTCCCCAACATCTGGGAATTTTTGCACAATCTGGCAACACCGCCTCCCCACCCCCATGGGGGTGCCTGGGGTGACCCCCCTCAGGCGAAGTCTCAACCCTCTAGGACCAGAAATAACGAAGTTACCAACTTGTACCCCGTCGGAACAGATAACTGAGGTCTGCACAATCCGAACACCCTCTATATAGACCCTGTATACGCAGAGACCACTTACACCCTGTATACGCAGAGAGATCTTATATTACGAGAAACACCTCTTGTGTAACATAGGAGTGATGATCACATTTGGATCACCTGTATATACATCCCCCTGTATACACACGGGGCCGATCTGTATTCACAGAACCTTCTAGTAAAAGAAGGTCCTGGAAAATTCTGGAATGGAACGCTCCAGAAAGTGGTGGAAGGTACGGCGAGTATATAAACGCGAAAGCAAGCCAACACAGTTCAGTAAGATAATGTTTAAGTGACTCGAAGAAGCAGTAACTAGTGTGAAGTGTTAAACTGTAGTATCAGTGTAGAGACTTGTGTGCAGATTAGTAACCAGTGTAAAGCCAGATAAACTTAGTGTTTTGTGAGAGAGATATTCTAGACCTTTATTGTATCCATATTTAGACAGTCAATTAAGTGTTCTGTGAGAGAGACATTCTAGAACGTTTATTGTATCCATATTTAGATAGTAAATAAAGTTGTTTTGTTAAAATTTAAAGTCTCACTTATCCAGAACCCGGAGAAAACGCAACAATACTGTGGGGCGGTTCAGTAAATATGAATAAGCTGCTTTTAGCACAGAAGAGATGTATAAGCTGAATGTTTAACCTGAAACAAGATCATAGTTGTAGAAATTATTTTAAAGAAAATAACATACTTACCTGCTATGTCATTTATGTACTGGAGGCTTCACTTTTTGTGAAACAAAACATGGACATATTTTCTACAAATATACAAGACCATGACTACGAGCTACGTGGAAAACAAAATGTAAACCTGCCCAGAGCAAGTCACTCGACTACAGAAGAATGCAAAATTTACTTTAGTAAAAATTTACAAGATTCCAAAAACACTTAAAGATGAAACAAACGAGCATTTAAAAAAAGCCTAAAAATATATTGAAAGAGAATCCTATATATAGCATGGAAGAATTTTTCAATATGGACTTTTAATTTTGGATTTACTTTACTAGAAATGTGTTTTATAAAATAGGGATGTATTTATTATATATAGAATTTGTTTTGATTTACTTATATTGTACAAATTATAAGCTCAATACCCAACGGGTAATATAGTTAAATTGACTATATATATATATATATATATATATATATATATATATATATATATATATATATATATATATATATATATATATATATATATATATATATAGAGTTAATAAATGATATCTATCTATCTATCTATTATTATTATTTACAGAAAGCGGATAAATCATATGAGTCCGTGTCTGCAATGACAGGTGCGCACAACCAGAACACAGCACAAGTCAGAAAATATACAAAATGTAGAAAATCCAACAAAACTTAAAGACTAAGTCATATTAAGTCGCAATGTCTTTTAAAGGCATTCATTAAAATTTCACATTTTTATAACCCAATTGAATTTTTTTCAACTGTTGCAATAAAATGTTCTTGATTAATGTGTTTCCGCGTTGACCTGCAAACTTACTTAGCCTACAATTTGAATGATCATTAGAATCAAGGCTCCCTTGATGATGAAAGGTGAAATTTATTATTGAAAACAAACAATTCAAAATATCTCGAAAACGGCTAGAGTGCGGTATATGGAACCCTAGAATCATTTGAAAGATAATACAAATTTGCAGAAGAATATGCAATTACATACAGGGTGTGCTATTTAAGATAAGATAGTTATTTGTAATATTATGCATCAAAGATCACTAGAAGGTTACTGATCACCTGTATAACTTTACATTATTTTTTCATTCCTTTCGTTCCTCGTACTGAATACTTTGTTTAGTTAGATTTTTCCTACATTGCTGGGCGTAAGAAAAAAGCATTTTGGCATTTAGGCTTGCATTTTCGAAAATTGCTGTATTTATCAAATAGAGTGGGTTTTAAGTATAGGGTATCCTATTGTAACTTACCTTTATTTTATCTCTAGGCTAGCTGACCGGACAGACGTTGCCATGTCCAAAATTCGATATGTCAAACGACATTTGCGCACGTAGCGAAATAAATCGGAGAGAAAATCACTTACAGTTTTTCCTGAATTTTCCAGTTTTCCGGGCAACTTTTTCAATTTTTCTCTTCCTAAAAACCTTACTTGGACTATTACGAACATTTTAAAAATGAAATTAGGCAAATCGGTCCAGCCGTTCTCAAGTGATGCGCTTAGCAACGAACAGTATTTAATTTTTATTTACATAAATTACGAAAACCGAATAATATACTGGCTGTTCCATTTAAAAAATATGACTGATATTTATCTTTTTTCTGTGAACACCATGTATCATCGACAATATTTGCAGAAGATGCTCTTGAAGATCCTACATATGTTAGGAAAGAACAGAATTTGGAAATTCAAACAGGTTCCATTAGAGAGACCGAGACGCGTATATGGTGCCCCAGCCTGTATAGACACACACACACACACACGCGCGCGCGCGCACGCACGCGCACATATTTATATACATATACATATAAAAATGGAATGGTCTTGGTTTATCTCCTGTATAAGTAAATTTTTTCAAATGAAAATTTGCTAAAACGGCATTTGAAGACGCAAGTGTATAAAGCTGTCATGTAACAACAAGCCGATTTGGAGAAACATGAGTTTAAACTTCTTTTATTGAAATTTTTTTGCGCTATTTGTTTACTTCAAATATATTGTAAAATTTTTACATCTTCTTAAACCATACCATACCATACCATGTGTTTTAGAAGATATAAAATTTTGTAATATACATATAAGGTCACTTGAAAAACCCAAATCACCACAATACACCTCTTAAAGACCTGGGGATCGTTTCACTAACAAAGTTACTACTGGTAGTTAGGCAGTTTAGAATTTTTCATCCTCTGATGGCGTTTACTTTGTTAGTGAAACGATCGCCAGGTCTTTAAAATATATGTTGTGGTGATTTGGGTTCTCCAAGTGTACTGATCAGTGCTCATCACAGGGAATAGTCATATGTCGGGGCGTGATAAATTATCCGTTACACATATATTGCAGTTTTTAATTGGATGGAAAATTTTAATAAACAGGACAGGCGGAGGAAGAGTTTTCGTTGTGGACGGTCGCCCTGTATGGAGTTAGTGGCCGTATGGCCTTCGGATAAGAAAGTGCTTCGCGGCACCAACAATATAAAAATGGGTCGCCGTGTACGGTATAATTAGGGTTTGAATAGTTTGGTGTACTTAAAATTTTAAGTGGATAGTTTCGCGAGAGAATTAATTAAACGATGGTTTTTCCGTAGACGTACGTGAGGTGGTTTAACTACTGTGATAGTGAGTGTTTTAATCCTATATAGGGTTGACTTAGTCTATACATTTGGGATTATTTTTTACTCTTCCAGGTGAGTTGGTTTTTATGGCATATAATGTTTAAAAGGACCTAAAGGGATAGCTGTCTCGAGGATTCGAGATCTGTAGAGAGTATCAGTCTATACCGATACTCAAAATATCTATATATTTGAGCCGTAAGAACGCCAAGTCCAACTTTAGTAGGTGGTAGTGGATTTTTCCTTTAGGTGATAGTAAAGGATTTATTTCACGCCCGAGGAGGTACCACCCCTTACATCAAGGGGCCGGTGAAGTCCCAACGGACGTTTCCGGTTCTGGTGTATGAGTCGGTTTCCCTTATAAGCAAAAATGATGATGGTTCCTCCTTGTACAAAATATTCCGGAGGTACAATACCCCTCCATTCGGATCTCCGGGAGAGGGGTGTACAGGGGGCGCCAACATCAATATTTAACATATTCTTTTCGAATATATGTGGCCTAAATTCTAACCTGAACTCCGTCCACCATTTCCTCCAGGCTAACAGGCCCCAACTCCTCTTCCTCACCGAAACCCAAATCAGTGCCAAAACAGCCACTAATCACCTTAATTTCCCGGGGTATGAGCTCCTTACTTCCTTTAGATTGCATGGAGGCGTGTGCGCATACGTCCGTAGCAATCTACCCTGCACCAGACTCCCCAATTTAGAAGCTGGAAGAAAAGACATACTATGGATAAAACTTTCTCTCAGGGCTGCAACTAAATTCATCTGTTGCATTTACCGGTCACCTTCTGACAACAACTTTGTCCAGCTCTTTGACTACCTTTCTGAAAAAACCGACTATCTGATTTCTGAATATCCTTCCTCCAAGGTCACTATTCTTGGTGACTTCAATGTCCATAATAAGAAACGGCTAGGATCTTCAAAAACCGATCCACAAGGGAGAGCAGCGGAGGCCTTTGCAGTCAGCAATTCTTTAGCCAATATGGTTCAGCAACCTACTTACTTTCCTCGTATCCCAACACACAGCTCAAATCCCTTGGATCTCCTTCTTACTACACAACCTGAATGCTATAAGATACTGATATCTGTCTGGTCTGGTCTGAGCGCCCAAGGGGGGCGGTGACTGATCACCGCCCCCCTTGGGCGCTCAGCCCACGGCATGGTCACTGCTTCCTGCGCAATGCAACCCGAGGTCACACAGTCATCACACCCACGTATCGTTTGGCACTACAACTCCGCAAACTGGGACGAAATGCGGGATTACTTTTCCTCATTTCCATGGGCGTCTGTCTGCTTCTCTCATCCTGACCCCTCTGATATCTCACAAAACGTCACCGAAATTATCCAAGCTGGCATGGAATTATTTATCCCACGTACACAGAAAACCTCTTCAGCCACTCAAAAGCCCTGGTTCTCTAAATCCTGTGACAAGGCCAGACTTGAAAAGGTCAAAGCTCACAAAACGCTTCTACACAATCCCAGTCAAGAAAATCGTCAAGCATTTAACGACCCAAGAAACCGCTATGTGCGCATTCTTTCTGAGGCAAAAAACTCGTTTAATAACCACATCAAAAACAAAGTCCTCTTAAGCTCCAACAGCGGGAAACCCTTCTGGACTCTTGCTAAATCTATTGGGAATAATTTCTGCAAAAGCACGTTCCCACCTCTTGTCTCAGGGGATGAAATTGTTTCTACCGCCCTGGGCAAGGCTGAACTTTTTGCTTCGTTGTTCGCCGCAAATTCTACTGTCAACCCACCTCCAAATGTTCAACCACCAACAGTCCCCAATGTCGCGCATAAAATGACGGATATCATTTTCAAAACCAAAAAGGTACGAAAGATGCTCTCTTCTCTTAATACCAGGAAAGCCTCTGGCCTTGACGAGATCCCAGCAATTGTTCTCAAAAAATGCACACCAGAGCTTGCTCCTGTCCTGACTCGTCTGTTTCAGATATCTTATAATAAAGGCATATTCCCTAGTAACTGGAAAACTGCTCGAGTACAACCCATCCCCAAGAAAGGATCCAAAGCGCTTCGCAGCAACTACAGGCCCATTTCTCTCCTTTCAGTCGTCTCTAAAGTGATGGAAAAGTATATAAACACCGAATTACTAAAATTTCTTGAAAAACACAGTCTAATCCACGACAGGCAGTATGGATTCCGTCAGCGCAGATCGACTGCCGACCTCCTTTCCTTTGTCACCCATTCTTGGGACAAGTCTATGGAACAACACGGTAAATCCCAGATTGTTGCTCTAGACATATCCAAAGCATTCGACCAGGTCTGGCACGCAGCGCTGCTTAATAAACTTCCGGCCTATGGCCTACCACCAAAACTCTGTATGTGGACAGCAAATTTCCTCTCCAACAGGAGCATATCTGTTGTTGTGGATGGCCATTCCTCTAAACTGTATCCAATTAATGCAGGAGTTCCTCAAGGTTCAGCTTTAGCCCCTACTTTGTTTCTTCTCCACATCAATGACCTCCTCTCGAGCACATCCAACCCAGTTCACAGCTACGCGGACGACAGCACCCTTCATTCAAATATACAATATTCTAAGCCTGTCCTTTTAGCCCAATTAGATGAGGATCGCAGACTCATGGAGGGCTCTGTCTCCATGGATCTCCAAAAAATATTAGACTGGGGAAGTAGAAATCTTGTACAATTCAACCCCACCAAAACTAAGTCTTGCTTTCTTTCTCACAAGAGATACACCATCACTAGACCCATCACAATGAACAACCAAGTTATTCAAAGTAATGAGTCCTTTTCTCTTGTTGGCATTTCTGTGGATCGAAATCTTAATTGGCACCAACATGTCACATCAATTGCAGAAGCGGCTGCTAAGAAATTAGGTTTCCTCTTCCGGGCTCGCAAATACTTTTCACCAGCTAATCTCTATACCTTATATACTTCACAAATAAGGCCAAACCTTGAATACTGCTCCCACATCTGGGGTCGTGCTGCCGCTTCTACACTCGCTATCCTGGACTCCATTCAAAAGAGAGCTATACGTCTCATCAGTGACCCTACCCTCACCCAAAGGCTGCCATCCCTTGCCCACCGACGTGCCGTTGGTGACCTCTCTCTCTTTTATAGATATCTGCACGGGCACTGCTCAGAGGAGCTTTCCTCCATAGTTCCCCCACCTGCCGCCCCCAACAGATCCACTAGGGGAACAGAGCGAATGCACCCTTTTACTGTCCAGGTCACCAGACATAGAACATCTTGTTATGCCCGCTCTTTTGTCCCGAGGACTTCCAAGTTGTGGAATTCCTTGCCGGCACATGTTTTTCCTTCTCCTCCGAACCTCCAAACCTTCAAGTCCAGAATTAACAAGCTGCCTCTTTCCTCCTTGTCAACACCCACGGTACGATAGTATTTAGGCTGTAAGCCCTCGTGGTGTGTTGTTGACATAAAAAAAATAATAAAAAAAAACGCCAGTGAAAAATTTATTAGGTATGGAATCGCCGAATAATTAACATTTGTTTTCTTCGTATGGAATTTTTAGTGAGGACTTTATTGTGTGAGCCGTTGTGGTAAAACCGCTAGCGGAAATTAATTAGAATAATGGATTGTCACTTGTGTTCAAAAAAATGCCGAATTAAACAAGGAGGTTTGGTGCAATTTATAAAGGGCGCCTAGTATCAGAACTAGATTCCGGAGAGCAGATGTATAATCTACGCACTGGAAGTCATTCTCCCGTCAATAGAAAACTGTAAGTGTGTTCCATTTTACCTTTTGCTGACTGAATTTATATTCCGGGCTAATTGGGAGCTGTATCGAGTTTATTTATCATAAGTGATTGCCTCTACTGACTTTCAAAGTAACAGCAGTTTGCAGAAACTTAATTTGCATATTATTGTTGGCAGACTTATAACCTCCTTTTTTACAGTGTACATCAGTTAAAAATTGTTAAAATATTCACGTTATCGTTGGTGTTTTTGTATGGTGTAAATTATAGATTGTACTTGTAGAGAATTTTCATGTAAGATAATTTGCTTAAAAGTAATTTGGCAATATTTTTAAAGGGCCAGAAGTGTTCATGGACATTGCCTGTTGAATTTCTTATACCTATAGTAATACATAACTTCGTGGATATAGTATAATTAAGTTGTTTAAAGCTAGTAAACCTTTTAAGCTTTCTTTAAATTAATTTGAAACAGATTAGTTCCTAGTGGATTTCTTTTGCAAGTAACTATTGATTTTCTTTTAATATTTATTATACAAAATTTTGTCGATGATTTAGTACTCTTATTTCCAATGCAGGTGTGTGGGTACATTTTCCCTTGAAAATATATGGATTCAGGGGAGCAGTATTGAGCAATTTTTTTTTCTTTAATAGAGTAACAACCTGAATCTTTTGTTTAACATTTTTGTTATTGTTGTTTTTAACTCGCTGGTTAAAGTGTGCGTGCATGGTTGCATTGGGTTACTTTTCTTTAGTTTTAATGTAAACATCCTTATAGTTTGTCAGTGCACTCGGCGCAACGTCACATCGCAATAGTTTCTCGCTATTGACGTAACACCCCATATTTGGTGCATACAAGTACCTATATATACACTAGCTACACGTTGATCCTATACTTGCGCGATTGCGGAATTCCCAACGTTCGGAGCATTTTCGTCACATGTTACAACAGAAGCGGCGGTTGCGGTGAAGTGTACAAATTTACAGGCCTCGTAAATCTCGAGACATTTTGATTGGTTGTATTCATCTTAGATAAGCCATTTACCATTTGTAGTACAATCGTGTTCACCAATCTTATTTGAATTAAAATAACTGTACTGTATAAGTTGTTGAAAATGTGTTAACCATTTTTTTATCTGTCGCATTTCGTAAAAGGTTTAAGGATTGCTATACAAGCTTTTGTAAAAGTTACACGCTGTTTTAAATACCTATATTTATATTCCACGCATTGATTCTTGCTAATTCTGCTTGTTATATACCTGTCTTACTTTCTGTCTTTTAAAACATACTTATTGTAATCTTTGTTTCTCTTTTGTATAATATATAAATGTGAAGTTTCAAATTTTATGTGTGCGTATTATTCTCAACCTATTGTGTTATGTTGTAATTTCGTTAGATGTCTTGCTAACCTTTCACTGTCAAGGTTAGTTAGATAAGGTCTTCTTACTCTATTTTACTTGACTGTCGCCAGTCATATTTTCATTAACTTCTTTCGACAGTGTGGCGCTAAGATCTCTGGGTTAATAAGGTTAAGAACCCTACCCAATGCTGAGCAGCCGGCATCTTTTGTGACGCCACCCAGAGATTTTCTTTTCCTTAACCTACTTCCTAACGTCTGTTGATATATTGTGTTTGTATGAGCTAAAGGCGTAACACAATGGCACCCAACGTTTGGGGCCTTGAGTAATTATCGCTTTCAGCAGAGTAGCTGTTATTTAGTTGGTTTAGATAACGTGAATTACAGTAGCTTGGGAAATTGAAATAGTTAAACCAACATTGTGGAATACAATGTGAAAAGTTTGGAAAATATAATTGGATGAAAAGTTTAGGTGTCTGGTAAACAAATATTGAGTACTGAATTTTGAGAAATTGTTTTGCATTGATGTTAATTGAGCTTTAACTTACTAGATTTTTTTTCTCTTATAATTGTTTAATATTGCTTAGTCATTAAATGTTTGAGCATGGACGTCGAGAAGCTTGTTAGGGATGAACTTATTTATGAGTTGAGGGTTCGAGGTTATGATAATTTAGGTTCTGAGACGGTCAAATCTATGAGAAGACAACTGGCAGGTCTTTTGAGGACGGAATATTTTCGTGATGTGACTGAGTATCCAGGTGATTTTCAGCCAGAAGCTTGTGACGATGTAGCTACGTGTACCGGAAAAGTTGAACATCTTGAAACATATTCTGAGATACGTTGGTTTAAATAGGTCAGGAGCAGGGCATATAGAGTCTAAGTTAAAACATTTATACAGCAGATTACAGCGGATCCAGGTGGCGAAAACAGGTGAGGAGAAACCATTGCTAAACGCAATGTCGAATCTGGTTGCAAGACGTTCTAGGATTGAGGACCAGGTAGACCAGGTGGATGAAACGGCGCGAGTGGACTTACAGACGAGACAGGGTACAGTCGCGTCAAGTAGTATTTCAACATCTGTGGTAGATCCTGCTGTTAGCTCGAGCATTGTCAGTTTGCACAAATATCAGTATGACCCAAGGAAATGGGGAATTAAATTTAGGGGAGCAGATGGCTTGAGTGTTTCTGCTTTCCTGGAACAAATTGAAATCAAAAGAAGGTCCAGTAATATTTCTCAGGGGGAATTGTTGTCTTCCCTGTCTGAACCGTTGGAGGGTAATGCTTCGATTTGGTATGAGGTTGTTCGCGAGGAAGTGAGTTCTTGGTCTGCTTTTGAGAAACTTCTTAGGGAACAATTCCAGCCTCATTTTTATGGAAGAGACCTGTGGCAAGAAATTTGGAATCGACATCAGGGTGAGCATGAACGTGTGGGTGTTTACTTCGTGTGTATGCTGAGTTTATTCAAAAGATTACCAGATTCACCAACGGAGCAACAAATGAGTGCTAGAACATAACATGCACCCCTATTTTATACACAATCTAGGATTAGCGACTTACTCTATTGTTAGGGAGTTACAGGATTTGTGTAAGAGGTTGGAGCGCAATCGAGAGATGGCTCTGCAAAGTCACCCACCTCCGAAGATAAATTCAGGCTTGCTAGAACCAGACTTGGCTTACCAGCCAACTGCCTCAAGTAAGTCCTTCCCTAAGGTTATGTCTTTAATATCACAAGATAAGGTTAACTTACTGTTGGAATTGCCAACGATTAGGGCATATGTTCTCTCAATGTAAGGAAAGCCGAAGGACATTTTGTTTCAATTGTGGTCGTCCAGGGGTGATCAAGACAAATTGCCCTAAATGTTCGGGATACGACCAAAGCGGCGAGGCTACCGTACGTCGCAATTAGGTCCAAAGTCGGTAGATTTGACTTGGCCAGTCTGGCTAGACTTTGTTAGATCCTTCTGTAGAGGTGGGCATGTTAGTAGTGTGTTCGCAGATGTTTTTGGTGATTCTCGACCACATATCACAGTAGATATTTATGGTGTAAAATTTACTTGTTTATTAGATTCTGGTGCTTCACAGTCGGCAGTTGGTAAGTCGGGATTGAAGAAGATACGTGAGATGAAAGCTGCGTATGTGGAACACAGTTCTGGTTGTGTTACTGTTGCGAATGGAGCGTCATGTCGCACTACTGGTAGTGTTAGTTTACCGATCCGGTTCCAAAATAAAGTCGAAATTGTTAAATGTTTGATTGTGCCGGATATAGATGCGGGTATCATTTTGGGTGTAAGCCGGAAAAAATGTGCGAATGGTCTGACGACCGCAGCCATGAAAGAAGACAACACACACACATCATTTTGGGTATTGATTTTTGGAAACAGGCTAACTTGATTCCTTCGTTTCGTGGCAGTGATTGGGAGCCTGCTACTACTCAATGCTCAGTTGTAAATGCAGATGTTTTATCTAGTGAACAGCGAGCTAAGTTAACCCGGCTAATTTCGGACAATTTCGAGAAAATGGGTACCTCTTTGGGTTGTGCTAGAGGCGTTGAGCATGTTATCGATACAACTGATCAGTCACCTATTAAGCAGCGATATTATGCACTAAGTCCATATATGCAAAAAATTATGCACTCTGAGTTGGATAAGATGTTGGAGTTAGGGGTGGTAGAACCATCATCATCACCATGGTCGTCACCGGTAGTTCTTGTCAAAAAACCTGGAGGAGAATACCGCTTTTGTGTGGATTATAGGCAGCTCAATAAAGTAACTAAAAGAGATGCTTATGCCATCCCATACATGTCAATGATTCTCGACAGACTGAGAAATTCGAAATTTCTATCAGGTATCGATTTGAAGAGTGCCTACTGGCAAATTCCGCTTTCGGAAGAGAGTAAGGAGAAGACGGTTTTTACGGTACCCGGGCGTGGACTCTTCCAGTTCCGCAGATTACCATTTGGATTGCACAATGCACCAGCAACATGGCAGCGTTTTGCCGATGGTATTTTGGGGCATGATTTGGAACCTTTTGTCTTTGTTTACCTCGACGACATAATTATTGCCACTGCTGATTTTGAGACCCATTTGGAGGTTCTTCAGAAAATTTTTGACAGGCTGTTAGCTGCTGGTGTTACGGTGAATCAGGAGAAATGCGAGTTTGTTAAACCAGAACTAAAATATTTAGGGTACGTCGTTGATCAAATGGGTTTGAGAGTCGATCCTGATAAAGTTACAGCTGTGGTGAATTTTCCCACTCCAACTAAGGTGAAGGAAGTCAGAAGATTTTTGGGGCGGCCTGGTATAGGCGTTTCGTGCCAAAATTTTCGGAAAGGATTGCCCCCTTGACTAGGCTTACTAAGAAGCACGTTAAATTCGTTTGGGATGAAAATACTGAGAAATCTTTCCTCGATATCAAACAATGTTTAGTTTCTGCTCCGATTCTTACTTGCCCGGATTTCACTCATCCATTTATGCTGCAGACTGACGCTAGCCAGGAAGCGTTGGGTGCCGTCCTAGTTCATGAATTTGATGACGGAGAAAAGGTGATCGCTTATGCTAGCCGAACTCTTAACCAATGTGAAACTAAGTATTGTGCTACTGAGTTAGAGTGTCTAGCAGTACTTTGGGCAATCAAAAAATTTAGAGGCTATTTAAAGGGTGCGAAGTTCAAAGTTGTTACGGACCACGCAAGTCTCAAGTGGTTGGCAAATCTCAAGGAGGTCTCAGGTCGTTTAGGTCGTTGGGCTTTGCAGATGCAGTCCTATGACTTTCATATAGAGCACCGTAAGGGAAGATACCATCAAGTACCTGATGCGTTATCGCGCGCCGTTCCGGTAATCAGTGTTATAGAGGTAGGAAATAAGGATCATGATGATTGGTATCGGAGACAAAAGGAAAATATTTTATCGTCTCCCGATAAGTATCCCCTATGGAAGGTACAGGAGGGCAATCTGTTCAGGTTCGTAATTGGTAAATGTCCGCAATTTGATCCCAACTTTGAGTGGAAGTTGGTTGTACCAAAAGGACTACGGATGGCTGTGATGCAAGAAAATCACGATGATCCAACTGCAGGACATCAGGGTATTTTTAAAACCAAGTGTCGTATCAGTCAGTCTTACTATTGGCCTGGCATGTCATCCGACATCGCTAGATATGTCCGAACTTGTCAAACGTGTCAGGCCCAGAAATCTGAACAGCGTGCTCCAGGAGGTTTTATGGGGGGTCGGAAAATATCTAGACCGTGGCAGGTGGTTTGTACCGATATAATGGGTCCTCTTCCGATGAGTTCTAGACGTAATAGGTTCCCCCTAGTCGCTTCAGATGTCTTCACTAAGTATACGTTAATCAGCGACGGCTTCAGCAGTCACGCGTCACATTGAAGATGACGTATTTTTGGTATATGGTGTCCCGGAAAGTCTGTTGGCTGATAACGGCCGACAGTATGTAAGTAAAGAATTCAAGGACATGTTGTTAGGCTACGGAACTAAACTTGTACTGAATCCTCAGTATCATCCTCAGAGCAACCCTACTAAAAGAATTAATCGTGTCATAAAAACTATGATGAGGTCGTACATTGGCGAAAATCAACGTACCTGGGATGTCAACCTTCCCAAGCTTGGGTTTGCACTTCGTACATCTGTCCACGAAGTTACAGGCCATACTCCGGCTTATCTGAATTTTGGCCGAGAATTAAGGTTGTCCGGAAAATCGGTTCAAGGTAGTCATGACTTTGGTGATGCGCGGGTGATCGACGACCGCACGCAATTAGCCACTCATGTTAACCAGCTGGATCAGATTCATAGGCAGGTCGAGACGAGACTCGCAGATGCTTACAAGAGGAGTGCCCATAGATATAATCTACGTAGAAGATTTGTAGATTTCAATGAAGGCGATGTAGTCATGAAGCGAAATTTTGTTCTTTCGGATGCTGCGAACTACTTTTCTTATAAACTCGCGCCAAAATTTGTAAAGTGCAGAGTGAGACTTAAGGTTTCCCCGAATGTCTACCGGCTTGAAGACGTTCAAACTGGAAAAATATTGGGTGACTACCATGTCTCTGATTTGAAGCCTTGCGAGGAGAGGTGCGATGCAGATCAGTTAAACTTCGGATTCCGTCCCACTTTATATGTTGGTATTGATGTAGGTATATAGGGTTGTTTTGGATTTATATAAGGTCATATGGATATTGGTTGACGGGCTGTAGATGCATGCCTCTTGAATCGTGTTGGGATTTTGTTGAGTGGCTGAGCGGAGCTGTTTTGTGTTATTATAGTTGAGGTATATTTGGGTGTAGGTAGTGAATTTAAGGTTATGATTCTCTGACGGTGTTATCCATGAATAGAGAGTGGAAATGGTTTACGGTCTTGGCGACTGTGTATAATATAGAGATCTACTGGGAGACACAATTAGGAGAATCTTCAGGGTTTAGGTACAGGTTATATGAGGAGTTCGAGTTGTTATTCGACAATCCGTCGATACAGAGTGTTGAGCAACTTTGTATCTGGTTGATCTGGATCTACTTAAGCTGGAATGGTCGGCAGGACTCGAATGAGAAAATTTCGGTGAAATTCTCTGGAACTAAGGGAGGGATGTTACGGCCTGCAATTGGTGCAACAACTTTCTCTGATTTTTTTTTGAAATTATTAATTATTTTATATTAAATATATCGGTGCAACCACTGGTTAGTTTCGTAGAGGTGCTCCCTAGGCAACCCAAAATACAATACAACAAATAACTTAACGGTAGGACGCTGATAATCTGGAAAAGAAAAACAAGATAAGAAACGCCAAATTTATTAGGTATGGAATCGCCGAATAATTAACATTGGTTTTCTTCGTATGGAATTTTTAGTGAGGACTTTATTGTGTGAGCCGTTGTGGTAAAACCGCTAGCGGAAATTAATTAGAATAATGGATTGTCACTTGTGTTCAAAAAAATGCCGAATTAAACAAGGAGGTTTGGTGCAATTTATAAAGGGCGCCTAGTATCAGAACTGGATTCCGGAGAGCAGATGTATAATCTACGCACTGGAAGTCATTCTCCCGTCAATAGAAAACTGTAAGTGTGTTCCATTTTACCTTTTGCTGACTGAATTTATATTCCGGGCTAATTGGGAGCTGTATGGAGTTTATTTATCATAAGTGATTGCCTCTACTGACTTTCAAAGTAACAGCAGTTTGCAGAAACTTAATTTGCATATTATTGTTGGCAGACTTATAACCTCCTTTTTTTGCAGTGTACATATCAGTTAAAAATTGTTAAAATATTCACGTTATCGTTGGTGTTTTTGTATGGTGTAAATTATAGATTGTAACTTGTAGAGAATTTTCATGAAAGATAATTTGCTTAAAAGTAATTTGGCAATATTTTTAAAGGGCCAGAAGTGTTCATGGACATTGTCTGTTGAATTTCTTATACCTATAGTAATACATAACTTCGTGGATATAGTATAATTAAGTTGTTTAAAGCTAGTAAACCTTTTAAGCTTTCTTTAAATTAATTTGAAACAGATTAGTTCCTAGTGGATTTCTTTTGCAAGTAACTATTGATTTTCTTTTAATATTTATTATACAAAATTTTGTCGATGATTTAGTACTCTTATTTCCAATGCAGGTGTGTGGATACATTTTCCCTTGAGAAAATATATGGATTCAGGGGAGCAGTATTGAGCAATTTTTTTTCTTTAATAGAGTAACAACCTGAATCTTTTGTTTAACATTTTTGTTATTGTTGTTTTTAACTCGCTGGTTAAAGTGTGCGTGCATGGTTGCATTGGGTTACTATTCTTTAGTTTTAATGTAAACATCCTTATAGTTTGTCAGTGCACTCGGCGCCACGTCACATCGCAATAGTTTCTCGCTATTGACGTAACACCCCATATTTGGTGCATACAAGTACCTATATATACACTAGCTACACGTTGATCCTATACTTGCGCAATTGCGGAATTCCCAACGTTCGGAGCATTTTCGTCACATGTTACAACTGAAGCGGCGGTTGCGGTGAAGTGTACAAATTTACAGGCCTCGTAAATCTCGAGACATTTTGATTGGTTGTATTCATCTTAGATAAGCCATTTACCATTTGTAGTACAATCGTGTTCACCAATTTTATTTGAATTAAAATAACTGTACTGTATAAGTTGTTGAAAATGTATTAACCATTTTTTTATCTGTCGCATTTCGTAAAAGGTTTACGGATTGCTATACAAGCTTTTGTAAAAGTTACACGCTGTTTTGAATACCTATATTTATATTCCACGCATTGATTCTTGCTAATTCTGCTTGTTATATACCTGTCTTACTTTCTGTCTTTTAAAACATACTTATTGTAATCTTTGTTTCTCTTTTGTATAATATATAAATGTGAAGTTTCAAATTTTATGTGTGCGTATTATTCTCAACCTATTGTGTTAAGTTGTAATTTCGTTAGATGTCTTGCTAACCTTTCACTGTCAAGGTTAGTTAGATAAGGTCTTCTTACTCTATTTTACTTGACTGTCGCCAGTCATATTTTCATTAACTTCTTTCGACAGTGTGGCGCTAAGATCTCTGGGTTAATAAGGTTAAGAACCCTACCCAATGCTGAGCAGCCGGCATCTTTTGTGACGCCGTTCAGAGATTTTCTTTTCCTTAACCTACTTCCTAACGTCTGTTATATTGTGTTTGTATGAGCTAAAGGCGTAACAATATATATATATATATATATATATATATATATATATATATATATATATATATATATATATATATATATATATATATATATATATATATATATATATATATATATATATATAATAATAACGGCTACTTGGGGTGGCTGGGGGGTTAATACTAGTTTTCCCTAATGTGGGGAATTTCCGGGATAAATCCCGAGACGCGGCTTTCCTACAAGATCATGCTCGAGCACCAGCGCCTATAGAGTTTTCTTCAGAGAGTAGGCGCGCTCTCTCTGGATTCTTGTTCCCTTCCCAAGTCACTGTTGACGTACACACAAGCCCAGGGTAGGCTCTAGTGGAGACAGGGTCCTCTTAAGTTAAGACGAAGTCCCACGGGACGTCTGGTTATGGTCTTTATTAGAGATCTATTGGTAAAGTTTATTTGGGCTTATATTCTGGAGTGTTTAAATGAAATGCCGAGTAGATTAAAAGAAAATCTATTCACTAACTATTTACAAAAGAAGGCAGGGATCCTGGTACCAGGGAATTAACCAATTATGAGGAGGCAGGGGTGGTTATTTGGCTTTATTATCAAAGCTACGTGCGGGTTACACGGAGGGGTTAAAGCAGCAATATTTAGAAGGTGCGGGGCGGCGGTAAGGGTGGTGAATGATAGCGGGTACTCTATACGGGCATGCAGCATACAGGGTGTATAGGACACTACCTCAAGCTAAGCTAGCTGCGTACTAAAATATATTGTACTGAAATGTATTATCTACGGCCCACCATCCATACGTTTCTCACACGCGAACCTCGACTGCTCCCTGGCTACCCATGTATAAAACGTTCAATTTTTACATTTAACCGGAACCAACAGCAAAGCAAAGGGGATTTCTTTTCCGGAACGTCTGGCATCAGGACCCAACTGAAATATACACCGTGTCCCAAATCCTTAAAACGCCAAAAATACGACCTATCTAAAAAAAGATCCTAATTCTTAACTATCAAAACTCAACAAAAAATATGTACACTAAAAAAAACAGGCTTAAATTAAACTGTCTGGGGAAATATTATATAAACTTATTTTGTTACTTTCCTCACCTATAGTCCGGCTGTCTCTGCACCGTCGGGGTGGCGCTCCGTGAAATTGTCTCACTCACCTGCGATCCGCACTACACTTAATGTCTCTAAGTCCGATGTCGGTGCAGCCAACGTCGCCATGGCGTAAAGACGGCCGGGGATCCGCTGGATCCATGGTGCCTCAGCTGGTATCGGGCGGTAATGCCTGCCTTGACAGCAGTGCATGGCCCATGAGCTGGTTTCCGAATGACATGGCTCGTTGCGTTGAGAACATGAGTAACCCGCGGGACACACTGCGTAGCCTTGGTGCTACTCCTCGCCTTCGTGATCATCTGCGGTCTCTCCGAGTCCTGACATGGACACTAATTTAAATGGTTCTTCACAGCGGTTGTGGGTGTGTCCAGACTGTCCACACTTCCAGGATAACCTCTCGTTGCTAACGGGTAGGTATTCCGGTTTCACGGGAGCGGATTATTGTTCGGTGGGTTTCCGGACTACCTTTAAGCGTCGTTTTCATCTATCCTTTGCCTGTGCGGCTTCCACCGCCATGTGGTATACTTCGGGAGCTGCAGCCTCGCGCGGGGGTTCTCGCGGCAGTCGGCCTCTCATGGCTCTCGGAATCTGTAGGAGGATGAAACTTTTTCAGATCTTTAATATATATACACCTCAGCAGCTTGCCCTTGGTGTCGCGAAGGTCGTAGACCACCGGGGACACCACTTTGACCACCGTATAGGGTCCCGAATATTTCGCCGCTAGTTTCGCGGCAAAGCTACTAGTGCCCGAAGATAACATGTGTTCTCGGCGTAGCACCTGTTCACCGACTTTGCAGCGCCATTCCCCACGGCGCATATTATAGTGGTGACTTTGTTGGGTGAACGCTCTGGCCAGATTTAGTCGCACCAGCTCGAACGTTTCTCTGTGCTTCTTCAAGCGGTCATGGCGGTCTTGTACTTCTTCCGGCGTCGCCTCTCGGTCTTCTTGCTGACCTTCTAGTCGTAGTTCATGTTCGGCATGTACGGCTTTCAGTACGGTCAATTCTCGACCGAAATTTAGGAATGCTGGGGTGAACCCGGTCGATTCCTGTTTGGCCGTGTTAATGGCGAACCCCCGTTCAGACAGCCTTTCATCCCATTGTCGCTGATCGTGCTCGCAGAACTGTGCGATCATGGTTTTGAGGGTGCGGTTGGCCCTTTCCACCGCATTGGTCTGGGGAGTATACACTGGGGTTAATCTCTGGGTTATCCCCAACTCCTTTAGCCAGGCTTTATGCTCATGAGACACGAGTTGTTTCCCGTTATCTGAGATCAGGGTCTTCGGGCAGCCAAACTTGGTGATTATCATTTCAAATAATGCTTTGTTGACAGCGGGGGCGGTGGCTTTCTTCAACGGCCGACATTCAATCCATTTAGTAAAGCGGTTTTGGGCAACGATGATAAAACTGTGCCCCTTTTTAGACCGCGGCAGAGGGCCTACCAAATCTACGCAGACGGTCTCCCACGGTGCTTTGTTCGATGAGGGTTGCATTTTCCCCGGTTTCTGTTGTTGGGAGACTTTGAATCTCTGGCAGCCGGCTATCTGGGCAATGGTCTTGGAAATACCCATATGCCAGGCGGTTGGTTCGTCGTGGTTTACCCGTAGAATTCTTCCACGTACGTTTTTAGGGATGCATAGCTTCCAGGGGTTGCTCAGCTCGGGCTCGCTTAAGTTGGATGCGTCCGAAAAATGTCTGTATAACCTCCCACCCCTGATGGAATAATCAGGGAATGCTTCCGGGTTCTTTTCCACCTCGATTAGCTTATGCCTGTACCAAGAACAGCTCGCTTCCTCCTCCGTGAAGCAGATATTTTCTTCCGCGGACTCTTCGCGGTGTTCCAACGGCGCACGGGAAAGAGCGTCGGCTATCCGGTTTAGGGCTCCTAGTCTGTATTTTATTGTGAAGTCATATTGTTGCAGAAAGACACTCCACCTGGCTACCCGCCCCGTTGGGATTTTAACGGTTTGCAACCACCGAAGGGATTGGTGGTCCGTCAACACCGTGAAATGGTACCCTTCCAAGTAGGGACGCATTTTCTCAATCCCCATACTACGGCTAGTCACTCTTTTTCTGTCACGGAGTAATTTCTCTCAGCCGGGCTAAGCGTCCGGCTGGCATAGGCTATGAATTTTTCTGCCTCGTCGATGTTCTGAATCAGCGCTATGCCTAAGCCATTATCACTTGCGTCAGTCTGCAAGACGAATTCCTTCGAAAAGTCAGGACATGTCAATATATGCGTATCCGTGGGTAGTCTCTTCAGTTCCTGAAATGCCTGTTCTTGTTCTTCACCCCAATTCCAACGGTTCTTCTTCTTCAGTAGCTTAGTCAAGGGTGTCACCACCTGCGAGAACTGCGGAATGAAGCGGCGATATCAGGAGGCGACTCCCCAAGAATCTGCGGACATTCCTTACGGTTGGCGGTGTCGGCGTGGCCTTTATGGCTTATACATTTTCTGGGTCCATGCTGCAGCCATCAGCCGTGACCACATGTCCAAGATATTTCAGTGATTCCCGGCAGAGGTGACATTTTTTCGCGTTCAGCTGTAAGTTACTCTGTTTCAGCCTTCGGAACACTTCCCTCAGGTTCTCCAGGTGCTCCTCGAAGGTCTCGCCCATCACAATCACGTCGTCCAGGTAGGCGAAACCGTGCAGCTCCATATCGGGGCCTATTATGGTATCTAGCAGGCGTTGGAATGTCGCTAGAGCCGAGTGAATTCCGAAAGGCATAACTTTAAATTGGTACAACTCCGTCCCTGGGACGGTAAAAGCCGTAATTGGTTTACTTGGCGGCGTCAGGGGAATCTGCCAGTATCCCTGTTTCAAATCTAGGCTGATTATGTATTTGGCCCTACGAAGTTTATCTAGTATGCCGGATATATAGGGCAGCGGCAGGCGTCCTTGACGGAAACCTTGTTGACTTCCCTGAAGTCCACACAGAAGCGGTATTTTCCGCCCTTTTTCCTAACCATCACTACAGGCGAACTCCACGGACTGTTAAATGGTTCTATGATTCCTTCTTCTAACATCCTGTCAACCTCGTCATTAATAACCTGTTGCATTTTCGGATTTTGTGGGCGATATTTAATAGGTTCTTTCTTTGAAAGACGGATGTGATGTTGCACCCGGTCAGTAGGGCCCGATATTCGATCAAAATATCTAAGTTCCTCTTTCAAGCATTTATCTAGCTGGCGTTGTTCTCGTGAGGTTAATTCTCCCAAGATCTTTGTCTCCATATTATGTATTGGGACGGCTGGCGGGGGTGGAGCTGCTGACGTCAGTAGCTCCCTCTCAAGGTAGCTTCTGGAGGTCTGCAAATCTATGTGAAAGTTGTATTTGCCCAAAATATCCATTCCCAATACGATGTCTACCGGGAGGTGTGGCAAATATAATAAGTCAGCCTGTATCTTCTTACTACCCACTATTAATTGCGTCACATACATTTGTTGCACGGGCATTTGCAATCCCGGGATAAAACTCCCGCTTTGCCACAATGTGAGCAAAACAGTCGAGGTGCTTTTTGGCATTGGCTTCTCATGTGACCCGTCTCCCCACAGTTACAGCAGGTTGCATGCGTTACAGCGAAGCGAACCTGTTTATCCGCTTCCAAGCGTCCAGCCATGGGCGAAGCAAGGGGTGTGGGGCGGTTCTTAGGGGTGGAAGTGAGATTCCCTCCTTCCCGTCTCTCAGGAGGAGGCTTGTTAGGTTTCGGTGAACTCTCCTTTATCTTTCAATTTCTTCAACAGCGACTCAATGGCCTTTGTCTTTTCGATAAACGTGTGTATATCCGGCACGTCACAGTTCCAAAGCATTTGACGAAACTCCGGACGTAGGTTTCTTTGTAACCAGGTCAGTTATTGTTGCCTGGTGATGTTTCCATGTCTGCGGATGAGCGTTTGTAAATCCGTGATGTAGGCGAACACGGGTTCCTCGACTGTGCAGCCGACGGCTTATTTCAGCCTCCAAATCCACGAAGTAATTCGCTGGAAAATAAAAGCATTTAAAATCTTCCACAAAGTCTTCCCACGATACCCAGTACGCTTGGTACCACAACAAGGCTTGGTCCTCCAGGATGTGTGGCAATACGGGTAGAAGGCGATCCGGAGATAAGTTAAAGTTCAACCGAATCTCTTCTAAGCGTTCTAAGAATGCCACGGGGTCCGATTTTCCCCGGAAGTGTAAGTTCCATGCGAACACGTTGAGTGGCTCTGGTTGCCAAAACGTTGAAGTTGTAGTGACCGGTGGTATCGGCGGCGGTGGGAATGGCTTTTGCGCAGGCGGTGTCAGGTATTCGATTAAATTTCCCGTTGGCGGTGACGATGGCGACGGTAACACAGTATTGCTTGGCAATGAGGTTGCCTCGGTGTGTAGCTGTGTCCCGTCTCGCAAAAAACTAATTAGTTGTTTCCTCATTTCCTCAACGGTAGCCTGCGGTCGCCGACTAAACTTCTGCAACTCCATTTCTAATTCAGGCTTCTTAAGCCTGTATACCCATCCTACACGGCCATCAAATATGTCTTGGTCGGGTTTCTCTGGATGGTCAGACCCGACGGCAATATCTGCTTTCGGGTCTGACATTTCCCTGCTTATATAACAAAACTGTAAAGCGGAAAGATAATGTTGCGACGCTGTCAGGGGTGTCAAAATAGTTTTAGGTCGTCGTTATTCGGGTCCGTCACTGAGTTTCGCTTGATCAGTAGTAGCTTAACAGTAATAGGAAATTTAAAAACAATTACAAACACAACGGAAGAAATTCGGTAAATGCGGTATATAAAAAAAATCTCTACCGTTGTAACTAAAACACACAAAAAATAAGCCTGGAACTAAACTTGTTGATAGGAAAACAAACCATGTTACGTAGCGATAAAAACTTCACAGCAAACATTATATAAAACAATGTTAGCTATTAGTTCTTAAAACAAAGTTATAAAGTCCAAAAGCTGCCTACAAGGAATTCTGCCAGTGCATAAACAAAGCAATTTAATTATCGAGATTTCACAAAGCATTGACGATACGGCGATGGCTATCGTCGATAGCAATATTAAAATGAATTTGTAAACTCTGCCTCTGTTTTAACAAAAATATAATGGATTCTTTAGGATATTATATCTGACCTATAATTCCTAAAAATTCTTATCGCATTTCACATTAAATTATATACATTAAAATTTTCAAGTTCTAAAATATTTACAACTCCTTCATAAATCCACCTTTCTCTAATTTAACTAAAATATAACGGGTTCTTCAGGATATCCTATCTTATCTATAGTTCCTAAAAATTCTTATCGTTTTTCATACCAAATTATATACATTAAAATTTTCAAGTTCTGAAATATTTACAAATCCTTCATAAATGCACCTTTCTCTAATTTAAAATAACTTAGGTCGGGGCTCGGGGCTGCCATTTTTATAACGGCCACTTGGGGTGGCTGGGGGGTTAATACTAGTTTTCCCTAATGTGGCGAATTTCCGGGATAATTCCCAGGACGCGGCTTACCTACGGGATCATGCTCGAGCGCCAGCGCCTATAGAGTTTTCTTCAGAGAGTAGGCGCGCTCTCTTGGGATTCTTGCCCTCTTCCCAAATCACTGTTGACGTACACACAAGCCCAGGGTAGGCTCTAGTGGAGACAGGGTCCTCCTAAGTTAAGTCCCACCGGACTTCTGGTTATGGTCTTTATTAGAGATCTATTGGTAAAGTTTATGTGGGCGGATATTCTGGAGTGTTTAAATGAAATGCCGAGTAAATTAAAAGAAAATATATTCACTAACTATTTACAAAAGAAAACAGAGGGGTCCTGCTACCAGGGAATTCAGTAATTATGAGGAGGCAAAGGTGGTTATTTGGCTTTATTATTAAAGCTACGCGCGGGTTACACGGAGGGGTTAAAACGGCAATATTTAAGCGGTGCGGGGCGGCGGTAAGGGTAGTGAATGATAGCGGGTACTCCAAGCGGGCATGCAGCATACAGGGTGTATAGGACACTATCTCAAGCTAAGCTAGCTGCGTACTAAAATATATTGTACTGAAATGTATTATCTACGGCCCACCATCCATACGTTTCACTCGGCCCGGTGCGGAAGACACCCACCCCTGTTCCCGGATTTATACCCCCTCCAAACGGGGCAGCGGACAGCCCAGGAGGCCAGGTGCCGCCCGGCTGCTTCGATCCGGAATAGCGCAGTCGCTACGATACGAATCCACCACAGCCGAGGAATATCCTGGTTACAACCCCTTCTCAGAAACACGGCGACGACCACACGAAGGGTTGTTTTTGACTGTCACCGATAGTGCATTCACTACAACAATGACGAATCATCGCCCTCGTCCGGCCAATCGCCTCCGCGATCCCGGAGCAATCGAAACTTCGGATTGCAACCACTAGCCCTCAGAGCAGCCCGCCAACGGAGACAGGGGAGAAACGGTCCCCTCGAAGGTTTCCAGTGCCATGACGGAGCGTTCTACGATCCTATCATGGGGTCGCTATACGGTATCAGGCTTCCACCTACCTGGATTGTTCTCCGGCGACGATATTCACCAAACCAACACTGCGGCGGTGGCCCCGTGAACCGCTAACTTCACTGCAGTATTCCGCCGCTCACTGCTAAAGCCTCCTTGGCGCGGTCTTCCCTCCGTGACGTATATGTAGCTCTCCCTATTCGCGGCCAACGTACTCTCTTGATCACGGCGACTGTTAAACTTAACTTCTGTCTTCTGTCGGCGTTCTCTCCGGCACTCTGCCTTGCGCTTCCTTCGACGCTCTGGCCTTCAGCGGCTGCTGCGGCATTTGGCCAGTGAAAACAACCTCTGTTTTCCTCGCAGAGTATGTCAATTCTCCTGCCTGGTCGACTGTAATTGCCCCTCCTACTAATTCTTCTGTTTAACGTGCCGGATTTCGTATAATACTCTATTGAAAATGCTAGCAAATATTCCAGCCGTTGCAAATGTAGTAATTGCAGTTTATGATATATTATAATGTAGTAATTATGACTTAATTAGGCCAGATAACCCATCCAGGATTATCGACTTCCTGTATATATATATATATATATATATATATATATATATATATATATATATATATATATATATATATATATATATATATATATATATATAAAGGGTAAACAATTTACCAAAATTTAGGTCTGTAAGTTTAAAGAGAAAAAAGTTAGGCATTTAAAGAAGAAAAAAAGGCGTTTTCCTCAAAACTTAAAAAGTCGCGATTTGAAACGTCAAAATTGGCACCATTTAGGCAAAGAACATGAAAGAAATATGGATTATGTAAATAGTAGTCAGCAAACCCTTAAGTTTCAGCTTAAACCATCAGTACCCTTCATTTTAATAAAATGTTTCCAGAAAATTCATTTCTAATAGACACGTTCTCTGATGCTTTGGAAGTAGTTTTAGTTAAATTTATGGTTTAACGGTCTATAATTTTCAGCTATTTTTCATAGAAAAAATTCGTTATTGAGGAGACCGCAGCTTTTGAATTTGTAATATATGTAAATAGGAATGTATATATTTATTGGGTAGTTTTATTAAAGGCTGTGAGTATATCTTGTATGTTTTTATAGAGCGATAAGAAATGCGTTATCGCCGCCACCAAAAATATTCACAGTCCTACAGATACGCCCGTAAATGAATGTAGCAGTAAGTTTATTAAAAGCGATTTGTATTGTGTTAATGTACCTTTTAGAATAAAGCTTATTTGGGGTTACAAGGTATTTAATTTACTTGTAAAAAGCCACCATAAAACGTTACAGAATTCTAAAAAGATTTCTTCAAATGAGCGCAAACTAGGCCCCCCAGAATCCATATCCGGGTTTACTTTCTGTTTACATATATACAGTGTGACGCATTTCTAACGGTAAAGCTCAATATAATTGTTATTATGCAAGATACGAGAAAAAATTGTATACGTTAACTATAGGGTGTTTCGAGCTGAATCTTATAAAATTATTTTGACAACCACAGGCTGGCCCATAAGTCGTTGGTGATACCTACATGTTTTTTAACATTCCTTATTGCATTTTTCATCGAAATATGATGCATGTTTTTACAAAAAAATCGAGACGCAAGTTAACTTTCTTGTTAACACACTTGACTTTTTAAAAGAATTTATTGATTATAGTTACATAAAATACTTATGAATAATAATAAAAAATGATAAATATAAATTATGACAAGTTAAAAGAGACTCAAGCAATAATAATGTAGGAATGTCCGTCCGTGGTCTGGTAACTTCCATATATAGTCTCTGGTGGGGCGTGGACCGAGAGGCGGTTTCCACCTAAGTTGCAGTCTTGAAGGTGACCCTAGCAGGTGGCTGGTTGCTGATTTGAAGGTCTAGTTGTTTACCCATTTATGAATAGTCTATTATTCTAATTGCGCTGCTATTAAGTAACCCATTCGTCAGCGACCTTGGGTGTTGAATCGGGATCTGTACTTCTTATATACATTGTATGAGTTGGCTATTGTTATCTCCTCCATCCTTTAGAGAACGAAGCCTATGGTTCGTTCCGAATAGTCATCGGGAATCCAGTAATTGGTTTGGAGTCAGCCGTTTTCGTTTTTGATTTCTGCCAGATGTATCTTGAAGTTATTGTGATTATTGTTATTATTATCACAATGTATAATATAATTGTCCATACACTAGGGTGGTATATGGGCAATTCGATGGTTCCTGGAATTTTGCCATTGATGGATTGTAACTGGGATTTGATATTGTTCAAGTCGTGCAGTTGTACATTTTCTAATTTTAGTTCTGGTAATTTGTCTGGGAATATGGGTTCTTTATTTGTTACCAATTCGATGTTTGGGAGATTGAACGATTGTTGTGTTTCCGATGCCATTTGTACTGAACTAAATCTTTCGTTATTGATGATAAGTTGGCATTTGGGTTTCAGAGTCGCCAGTTTTGTTCCGCTGATTATTTTGGTTTCTTCATTTTCTTCGCAGCTCAGTTTGATTTTCGTTTCTTCGGGTGCCACTATTATGTATTGGGTATTGCCATATTTAGAGACTGTTGTTTTTGTTATTTTGACAAGTTCTTGCTTGCAATTGTTTATCGGTTTCTGGAAGTTTAATTTCGCATGGGTTGTTTTCGTTAAGTGCTGTCGGGTTGTCATTTTCACAAAAGTATGTTTGGTCTTTTAGATTCCTACACTTTTCGTTTCTGTAAGCGTAGTGTTTGCTGCTAAGGATTAGGTACTTGGTTCTAGGGACAATCATTCTGAATGTATACGGATTTTTAGGGACTGGTAATGCATACAATTGATAATAAATATAATCTGATTTGTCTACTAAGGGTATATCTATTTGGAATATAATTTTAAAATCAATTTGAACGGTTTTTATGTTAAATATTTTTTCATAAAGTGAAATGTCGGATTTTGTTATTAATGTTGATTTTGAGATATGGTTTTCAATATTTTCTAATTCTTTTGATATAAATTTCGGTTTCAGTATTGACGTATGATATGTGTTCAATTTTGAAAAAGTAATTGCATTTTCTGTTGTTAATATCATGTTTAGTACATTATTTAACAAATAACTGATTTGAGTGAGTAATTCCAAATGTTTAACTCTATGAAAATTTGTTAGTTGGTCGCTTTTTAGACTATCTATTGTATATTCCAAATCGTTTATTCTCGCTTCTATGGCTTCTTGGTTATGGTTCAGGTTGTCTATTGTTTTATTAAACTCTGTTATAGCATCTATCATTAGGGATGTCTGTGAACTAAAAAGTTGATGTATTTGATTTTGATCTTTCCTCAAAATTTCAAGAGCTTTATATATTCTGTCGCCGTCATCTGCATCTAAGTTCCCAGTTATTGATTTGAATATCGATCCTAGTCCGTTTATTATACCTCTTTTGTTCCTAATCGTTCTTGGAAATATTCGATAAAATGTGTCATCAATATTGCTGATGGTGAAATTGATTGTTAAAATAAAATTTTTGTATTCTAACTTGTATTCTGCATTCATTACGCTTATTATGTTGTCAAAGTAAGTTTTTAGTCTGTTAAAGTCGTCGTATAGTTGTCTTAGGTGATGTATATGAATCATTCTCCATTTATCGTTTTCTGAAAAGGCTTGTCCCAGTTTGCGTGGCAGTATGCCTGGATTGTCTGTTAGGTCTTCTAATTGTGGTTTTACTCTGGTGAAGAGAATGAACCTGCAAGGTGAAGATTACGTAAATTGGTGATCGTCTGTTCGTCAGTTTTGTCGTTTAGTATTATGGATTTATTAGCCAGTTTCTTACGTCATGTCTCGTTTGTCGATTATCCGAATATCTAGGTTCGACTTAGCTAGGTGATATAATCGGACTGTTTGTTTAATCTATTTAGTTGGAACGAATTATTTTTTTCGTTGTTGCAATATTGGCAAGCTCTAATAAAAGCTTTGATTTTTTGTTTCATTTTTGGAAAAAGGAATTTAGTTTTCATTCTTAAATATGTCTCCTTTGCATTTATGTGATCTCTTTTACTTTCGTGAAATAAAACTATTGCGTCGTTAATTTCATTGTCGTTTATATTCATGATTTTCTCTGGTTTATTCATATTATTTAATTTTGATTGAGTTTCCATATTTACAGGATTTACTTCCGACTTGTAAACTTTATTGTGTAAGAATTTCCTTTCGTTATTGATTTCTGATTTTATTATTTCTGAAATTGGTTCCGTACCTATTTGCCGATGGTAGTCCTGTACCTGAATCAAATTATTACTTAACTTATCAATTTGCGTGGTGCCTGTATATTTTATTTTGTTCGGAATAACCGCCTTGTAACAAGGTGCTTTTGTATTTGGGATAAACTCTTCGATTTTAACGGGTTGGTCGATTTTAATGTGTTCTTTACACATTGAATATACATATTTCATTATACTGTCTGCATTGCTCTTTTCTTGTCGAGGCTTGTGCAAGAAATCTAACCTAATTTTATCTGCAATATTTTTTTGTACACTCCCCGTATAATTCCTATTATAATTCTGGTGATGAGAAGAATTATCTAATATCCTATTCGTTTTATTTTGAATTTGATCCGTTATATCTTTTTGTATCGTCCTCGTATCACTCACATTTTTATTTCGACGATATTCATATGTGTTTAATGAAACTTGATCCCGTTTACATTTATTATGGGTGAAAATTTCTCCTGTGTCCTTTGTTAGTTGTAACCTTCCATCGTCATCGTTTAATGGCTGATTACGCTTTCCTAGGTCGAGTTCAAGTGCAATAATGCTTCTGTCTATTGTATTACTTACGTTAAGGTGATTCATTTCATCATTTGCTTTGATGCTCCTACTTATCCGATTGTTATTGCTACTACTATTACTACCCATTTTGTCTTCATGACCCCCTTGTATAAGGGAAGTTTATCTTAATGCTTCGATTTTTTAAATTGAGTCTCTGGTTTTTAAAATCAATGTTCGCTTGATTTTTTATCAAGAAGTCAATTCCAATAAGAGCTATGAAATTTTTGTTAAATTCAAATAGGCAAAACTCTTGTTCACTGTCCGTTAGTGAGTTTAAAATTATTTTAGCTCGATTATTATGGCTGGAGTAACCATGCGCACTTTTTATCAAAAACGGGTGATCGTAAATCTTATTATAAAAGTTTTTATATGCTATGGACGGGTTTAAAAGGCTCTTAGTACTACCGGAGTCGAGCAGTATTTTTCCGGGTAGTTCTTTTATTATTACGTAGGGTAATTGGGATACTGTGTTAAAATTATTAATCTCTATTACGGTTTTGTTTTTGAGCTCCCTGCTATCGGAAAATTTTGATGCTGTGCATCGTATAATTCAGAGGGCGATTGTTCATTATATGTTACGTCATAATTTAATTCTGCTGGTAAGAAATGTTGTCTTTGTTCTAATTCATTGAAAGGAAAAGAATTATTCGTTTCGTTATAGTTTAATTCTTCTGGTATGAAATTTTGTCTTTTTTGAAAATTGTTGGAAGGAAAATTGTTTCGTCTATTTTGTGAGGGTTGTTGTCGTCTGAAATTAGCATGTCTCGTGTTGTTACTGCCGACATCCATAGCCTGTGGATATCTTCTAGTATTGTCATTAGGGTTGTACGTCGGTCTTCTCATTGAGTATTGATTTAAAGGGCTCCCCTGAAATTGTGGGTGAGACATTTGGGGTCTGTTTGAATTATAGTTAAAAGGTGCACGATAATTTTGTTGTTGGAAGGGTTTTTGAAATTCAATATTGTTAAAATTTGGGGTATTTCTTTGGAAAACTGGTTTTTGTTGTTTGTCGTGCCTGTTATTGTTATTATTGTTGAAATTTGACCGTTGTAATAATCTGTCCCTATATTCATAATTTTCCTCTGAAAATATAAATTTTAACGCTTGTTCTATGCTGTCTGGTCTAGTGGACCTGACCACCATACCAAGGGGATTTTTTAACCCACCGATAAACGCTTTCAGTGTCTGTTGACTGTACATGTTTTGTTTTAATACTAAAATTCACTCGTTACGTTCATTAGATATTAAATTAGAGATGAGTAATTGTTCAATGTGTCTGCAACGATTACTAAACGCTAAGGCATCCTCGTTATGTCTCTGTTTCAGTGTCAATAATTCGCCTAGTAAGCTGATTTCATCACGCTGGTCAGTAAAGTTCTCAACAATTGCCCGTCTTAAGTCTACCCATGTGTTTATAATTTTAGTGTTAATAATTAACCTGGCTTGTGCAATAAGTTTCCTTTGAATGTAATTTAATAGAAAATGGTTAAGATATAAATTTGGATTATCTGCATCATAGAATTGGTTCATTACTAGATCACAAGCTTTTAAGAAGTTCCCTACATTTTCAGGCTGTCCGTTAAATTCGGGGATTGCTTTAAGGTAAAACTCTTGGAATTGATTTGCCATATTTAAATTGTTTATAGAATTATTTATATCGGGTTGTTCTACAATATCAATTTCGCCAATACTAATATTTCTTAATCTATATTCCAAATGTTCTAAATTATCAATATCGCTATCAGACATATAATATTATCAATATATGAGGAAATACAGTATATATATATATATATATATATATATATATATATATATATATATATATATATATATATATATATTGCTATGGAATGCGATAGGCCAATAAATATGTTAATTCAATAATTATTGTTTAAAACACATAATGTTTGAAAATCTATTCATCGATAATTTTCTATTACTAAAATTTATAAAAAAAGGTATATTCAGATAATTTACCATTTACATGTAAACTGACAACTTAAAATAATAGATACTTTAAAACAGCCAGTATATATGTACTGTGCCAAAAAATAGAGCAAGTAATAGAAGAAATAGTTTTATTATAAGCGAGATAATCCAGGCACCAGGTTGTCAAGGAAAAAAGTCAACAAAACAAGAGATTTTAGAGAGGTGTCAGGGGAAAAAGGAGATGTCAAGGAATTTTTAGGAAGATTGAAAATATAAGTGTTTGGTTTTCTTTATGAAGATAGATAGAAGGAATTTTGAGAAGATTGCAAAGATAAAGTGTTTGGTTTTGTTTATGAAAATAGATTGAAGGAATTGGGAACATTGCAAATATAAGTTTTTGGTTTTTTTATAAAGATATATTGAAGGAATTTGGAACGTTGCAAATATAAGTGTTTGGTTTTCTTTATGAAGATAGATTGGAGGAAGTTTTAAAGGAAAACATAAGAATGTTAACCAGTATTCGAGAGTTTGTAAAGTTGAAAGCAAAGTTATCTAGACAGTTTTGAACAAGAAGTGAAATTTGATAGGAACATTTTCAAGTTGTGTTAGTGAAGCAAGTGTCACAACAGCGTTTAGAACAGTTTTGAAACTTAGGTACGACGTCTATAAAGGTTTTTCTTGGTGCCACAGTTGATACAAAAGGTTTCTAATCACAAGGATTAGGAAGCCTTACAGAAGCAGAAAACAATTAAAAAGGTCAATGGTAAAGCAGATTAAGAAGAGAAATATTGAAATAAAATAAGGGTACCATCATTAAGTAAGTAGTGTTTAATTATTTAAATTTATATCGAGTTAGAAAAAGTGCACTTTGTAGGGTAGATGTGTAAATAATATAGTATAAAGTAAAGTTGTTTGAATAAAAAAAAATTGTTAAATTTTATAAGTAATTATAATTGATTTTGAATATTCTTTTGTTTTGCTTTAACTTTGATAAATTTAAAAAGTAAGTACCTTGAAGCACCCCTGAGCATTAAGAACTCATAGCTCTGCTAATAGTATAATAAAAAGATATATAATAATACCATAATAATTAATAATATCGTAATAATTGGCGCAACCAACGTGAGACGTGAAGAAAGGTACAGAAAGAACTGGGATTTTTCAAAATTTAATATTCATAGGGCAAAATTTAGTAGCACTTAAAATTTGATTGAATATAAAGTATTACAAACAAGATATTTTGATCGCAAACATATTTCAACAGTTGTACGTTTTTAAGTTGCATAAAATTTCATTTGTGTGTTGTTTTCTGAATATTTTATCACCAAATATATAAAATTTATAGGGCAGAAGATCTGTAAATACATTGCGTTTACAGGTAATATTCAAAGTAAGTCATTTTGCTGTATAAAATATAAATTGCTAGACAAATAAAACTAAAATTATGTCAGACAAGAAAACGAAAAGGGGTCCCATCAAAGAAACATTTACCTTACCAACACAAAAAGAAACTGAAGAAGCTAAGATGTTGGAAGCTACAGAAACCACGTCGATGACATTGAGGAGTGCTAATGAAATGGTAATACCGGAACAAGAACAGCATCTGACTGTAGGAGATAGTGCCATTAGCACAAAAGAACAACAAAAACCAGAGGCAGAAATGGATCACTCGATTATGATGCAAATACTATCAGCTGTAAAACTAAGTCAAGAAAAAATAGAAGAAAAAATAGAAGCAAACAACAACAAATTGCAAGAAAAGTTAGAAGATTTGAAACACGAAATATATGTAATGGTTGAGAAACAGATAGAAACTGCAGACAGAAAGATCCACATTTTACAAGAAGAAATGAAAATGCTAGATGGAAATATTAAGTTGGTGGAGCAAAATGTTTACGAAACACTGGACAATAAATGGGAAGATGTAAAAGAAAATATCCAGGTAATTGAAAATAAGCTCGATTTTCACCAGCAAGAAGACAGAAGAGAGAAAACAGAAATAATAGACAAAATTAATAAGGATATAGGTAGAGTCACGGGAAGGTTACAAAATATTAATGAAAATTTGCGAGAAATAGACAACATATTTAATCAGAAGGTAAATACAGTAGAACAAAAATTAGAACAATACAGAAGATCGATGGGAAATTCAGATGGATCTATTAAATACATAGTAACTCCACAACAAGAGATTGGCATAACTTTCGATGGGGACGTAAAGAGAGTACACCCCAAGGTATTTATCAAAATCATAGAGAATCGGATTAAAAACAACACAAATTTCGAGGATGCGAAAGAAGTATTACGAAAAAATTTAACAGGTACAGCTGCTATTTGGTTTGCTGTACGAGAAATGGTAATAAATGACATGGAGACGTTTAAACAAGAAATTTTAGATCAATTTTGGGGACAGAACCAACAATCAATGTGCAGGGAACGCCTGTATTTCGGAAAGTATAACAGTTGGGGAATCAGCCGTAGTGCATACGCTCTACAGCATTATAACCAAGCACAACATTTAGAACCACCACTAGAGGAGAAAGAGATAATAATGTGTATAGCAAGACATTTCACACATGAAATAGAAAATGCAGTGACAATGCAGGATATATCCACATTTAAAAGAATGAATGAGTTTCTGACAAAAATAGATATCAACGTGGCAAGACACAACAGAGAGAAGGAACAACAACAAAGATGTTCAGACAACGGGACTGCACCTAGGCAAAATTACAATCAAGTACCAAGACAAGAAGGACAACGATATCAAAACAACGAATATCGAAATAGAAATGGATATCAAAATAACATGCAAGACAGAGAACGCTGGAACAATGGTAACCTAAGGACAGAGCAAAATAGACGGCACTACCAGAACCAAAGACCTATAGAACATAGGACACCTGAACCATCAGCACCACCACATTCAGGAGAACCAACAAGAGCATCATCACAGCTAAGAGAAAAAAGATATCAGACTATGGCAATTAGACCGGAAATGAACATGGCACATGCTCCGGATTTTCAGAACGGCACAGGTCAAATGTAATTATATCCAAGTATGAACACCCTCTAGAGTTTATAATGGAAGACGACGCAAAGAACATGGAAAATGACAACGGTTTAAATTTTTTAAATGGCATGATAAACCAACAACAAAAACAAATATTAATAGACACAGGTTCAGAAGCATCACTCATCAAACGAAGTTTAATAGAAAAATGTAAGCTACAGCAAAATATAATAAAAGTTCCAAAGACAACACTAGTAGCAGTAAACGGAAGAAAAATATTTGAAACTAAAGAATCAGTAGCAGTAGAAGTTATTAATGGATCAGCAAAAATACAACTTCAACTACTTATTGTAGATAATCTCAACAATGACATGGTATTGGGGACAGACGAGATGGATCGTTTAAAGGCAATTATAAATTATGAAGGAAAAACTTTCATCATACCCGAAAAAAAATAAGCTTAGAGATATACAGTTGCAAATATGGGGAGGAGGAAGAGAAGAAATGTCACTTCATTACAAATCAATTACAGAATCATATTAATTACAAAGATGAAGATGACAAAGTAGAAAAATTAAATGAAGCATTTGCAAGAATAAAATGCGAAGAAAATTTTGAAAATTATATATATAGGCTCATGTACAAGAACAAAAACTTGGTCATTAGCGAAAATAGGGTAGCAAGCAACTATGTCCACAAGATTGAAGTCAAAGGTATAGAAAGTTTTAAAGCTAGAACATATCCCATTCCATACAGTTATCGTCAAGAGGTAAACCAAGAGTTACAAAATATGCTACACAATGAAATAATAGAGAGAAGCAATACAAGATTCATAAACCCACTAGTTGTCAAGAAAAAGAATGGAGAACTTCGCCTATGTCTAGATGCAAGAAACCTAAATAAATACAGCGTACCTCAATATGAGGCACCCATGAATATAGATGCCATTTTTGGAAATATAACAGAAGCCACAATTTTTTCTAAAATAGATTTAAAACACAGTTTTTGGTTAATACCACTTCATATAAACTCGAGAGATTACACTGGATTCAGCGTAGAAGGTGTTGTGTACAGATTTAAAGTAGTCCCATTTGGCTTACAGAGTGCCAGTTCAGCGCTTGTAAGGGCTTTACACCAGATATTAGATAAATATGAAAATTTTACACTTCATTATATAGACGATATATTGATATACTCCAATAACAGTGAAGATCACATGAAACATTTGGACATAATCTTAGGAACATTGGAACAAGCTGGACTCAAGATAAATCCAGAAAAATGTCAATTTTTCCAAAAACAAGTGATATTTTTAGGATACAAACTGACTCCAGAAGGATTAGAAATGGATGAAGAACGCATACACGTAATACAAGATTTTCAACGTCCAACAAACTTAAAAACGCTGAGGGGATTTTTAGGCCTTATCAATTATTTTAAGCGATTAATGCCAGATATCAGTAAGAAAACGCACAAGTTATTGGAGTTACTGCGTAAGGGAGTTCGATGGAAATGGACACAGGAACACGAAGAAGCATTTCAAAATATCAAAGACGATTTTCAAAAAGGATTGAAAATATACCATCCTAGGTATAGTCAGCCATTTATACTATTGACTGATGCATCTAAACATAGATTTGCTGGTGTACTAGTACAGAAACAAGATGAAATAGAGGTACCCATATATTTCGTGTCGAGAATCACAAAACCATACGAACGAAACTACAGTGCAACAGAATTAGAACTGGCAAGCATAATATTTAGCATACAGAAACTTAGATTTTACCTAATGGGTGCTGAATTTTTAATAAGAACTGAACATGCCGCTTTAACAACCATAATGCACAATCGATATGGCAACAGCAGAGTTCATCGTTGGGTACTAATATTGCAGGAGTATAAATTCCAAATAGAACATATACCTGGGAAAGAAAATGTATTATGTGATTCTGTATCCAGAGAGGATGGTAAAGCTATAAAAGACCCTAGAACTTTGCAAATTGGTGTCAATGTCATGAAAGAACAAACAGGAATATTTTCTTTACAAGAAATTAAACAAGACCAACTCAAGCTCAACCAAAAGGAAAAAGAAGGTAGTAATTTTGAAAATCAGATATGGTATAAGAATATGGGGGATCGCGAAGTCTATGTTATCACGGAAGAGATGGCAAAGAAGATATTAAAAACTCTACACGTGGATTATGGACATACAGGTTCTCGTAAAACATGGCTACTGTTCAGAGAAAATTACATCTCAAAATCAGACACATCCATTGCCAAAAAACTCACAAGGAGTTGCCATGTATGTCAACTTACCAAGCACAAAAATGTTAAAAATGAAAACATAATCAAGACAATAATAGCTGAAAATAGCTTGGACATCATCGCAATAGATTATATTAGTGAATTAGTAGAAAGAAAAAAGGGAAATAAACATATATTGGTAGTTGTTGACATTTTCAGTAAATATGTTAAGCTGTATCCGAGTAAAAGAACCAATTGTTCAAGTGTAATAAACAGCTTGACAGAATATTTTCAAGAAGTTGGGACTCCAAAAAAATGTATCCTCGACAATGCAACATATTTCCAAAGTACCAGGTTGCAGAATTTTTGCCAGCATAACAATGTTGTGTTAAATTACACCAGTATCAGACATCCATGTGCCAACCCAGCAGAGCGTTATATTCAAGAAGTAATTAAGTTCCTAAAAATATTGTGCATAAATGACCACAGATCGTGGGAAGAACAAATTCCCTTAATAGAACAGTTTTTAAACAGCACACCAAACACAACAACAGAGCAAACACCAGTGTTTTTATTAAAAGGAGAGAGACCAGAACGTAGATGGGAAATAACAAATAGACAAAAATGGGAAGACATTTTGGAAAGAGTGAGACAGAAAGTAGACAGGAACAAAAGAAAATGGCTGCACCGAGAACAAAAGAAGGTGAAGAAAAGGACTAGGTTTGAAAAAGGTGACTTAGTAGTGATACGCAACATACAAGTAGCAAATCGACGAGAAGACAAATGTGCAAAACTTCAACCCTCATTTGAAGGACCTTATAGAATATTAAATGAACAAGGCACAAATAGTTATATATTAGGACACACTGAGAACGAAAACATTCGTGGCATTTTCAATATAAGCCATATTTTCAAATATATTCCTCAGCCAAATCAAAACATTGGGGAAAATGCATAACAATTGTCTAGCAGAAATAATAAAAACATGCATAAAATTTACCCATAATATATAGAATAGGTGTAAATAGTTAGGTAGATCATTATTTGTAATTTTCCAGTTTAATTTTACACATTCTGTTACATTTACCAAGATTTAATTAGTATTAGGGTTACTAGATTAGTTTTTTGGTAAACAAAGTCAGTATTTTTATTTAATTTCAATCATCCACGGCAATGTGAAGAGGCAACAACCTTAAAAGCAAAATATATTAGACACACATATTATTTAAACCAGAACATTTTAGAACTTATCTGATAGAAAATTATCTCATAACAGAATTTGGGGATGTTGCTATGGAATGCGATAGGCCAATAAATATGTTAATTCAATAATTATTGTTTAAAACACATAATGTTTGAAAATCTATTCATCGATAATTTTCTATTACTAAAATTATATAAAAAAGGTATATTCAGATAATTTACCATTTACATGTAAACTGACAAAATTAAAATAATAGATACTTTAAAACAGCCAGTATATATGTACTGTGCCAAAAAATAGAGCAAGTAATAGAAGAAATAGTTTTATTATAAGCGAGATAATCCAGGCACCAGGTTGTCAAGGAAAAAAGTCAACAAAACAAGAGATTTTAGAGAGGTGTCAGGGGACAAAGGAGATGTCAAGGAATTTTTAGGAAGATTGAAAATATAAGTGTTTGGTTTTCTTTATGAAGATAGATAGAAGGAATTTTGAGAAGATTGCAAAGATAAAGTGTTTGGTTTTGTTTATGAAAATAGATTGAAGGAATTGGGAACATTGCAAATATAAGTTTTTGTTTTTTTTATAAAGATATATTGAAGGAATTTGGAACGTTGCAAATATAAGTGTTTGGTTTTCTATATGAAGATAGATTGGAGGAAGTTTTAAAGGAAAACATAAGAATGTTAACCAGTATTCGAGAGTTTGTAAAGTTGAAAGCAAAGTTATCTAGACAGTTTTGAACAAGAAGTGAAATTTGATAGGAACATTTTCAAGTTGTGTTAGTGAAGCAAGTGTACAACAGCGTTTAGAACAGTTTTGAAACTTAGGTACGACGTCTATAAAGGTTTTTCTTGGTGCCACAGTTGATACAAAAGGTTTCTAATCACAAGGATTAGGAAGCCTTACAGAAGCAGAAAACAATTAAAAAGGTCAATGGTAAAGCAGATTAGGAAGAGAAATATTGAAATAAAATAAGGGTACCATCATTAAGTAAGTAGTGTTTAATTATTTAAATTTATATCGAGTTAGAAAAAGTGCACTTTGTAGGGTAGATGTGTAAATAATATAGTGTAAAGTAAAGTTGTTTGAATAAAAAAAATTGTTCAATGTTATAAGTAATTATAATTGATTTTGAATATTCTTTTGTTTTGCTTTAACTTTGATAAATTTAAAAAGTAAGTACCTTGAAGCACCCCTGAGCATTAAGAACTCATAGCTCTGCTAATAGTATAATAAAAAGATATATAATAATACCATAATAATTAATAATATCGTAATAATATATATATATATATATATATATATATATATATATATATATATATATATATATATATATATATATATATATATATATATATATATATATATATATATATATATATATATATATATATATATATATATATATATATATATATATATATATATATATATATATATATATATATATAGGAAATAAAGGAAGAAAACAACTTACAGAATCGATGCTATTGCTGCTGTCTTCATGACGTCTCTCTTGATCGGTTCTTTGGCTGTTAAGCGTTGAAACGCAAAGAATCAATATACTTTTGGTTCTTCAGCACTATCCTACCGACTGCGCCAGTTAACTTTCTTGTTAACACACTTGACTTTTTAAAAGAATTTATTGATTATAGTTACATAAAATACTTATGAATAATAATAAAAAATGATAAATATAAATTATGACAAGTTAAAAGAGACTCAAGCAATAACAATGTAGGAATGTCCGTCCGTGGTCTGGTAACTTCCATATATAGTCTCTGGTGGGGCGTGGACCGAGAGGCGGTTTCCACCTAAGTTGCAGTCTTGAAGGTGATCCTAGCAGGTGGCTGGTTGCTGATTTGAAGGTCTAGTTGTTTACCCATTTATGAATAGTCTATTATTCTAATTGCGCTGCTATTAAGTAACCCATTCGTCAGCGACCTTGGGTGTTGAATCGGGATCTGTACTTCTTATATACATTGTATGAGTTGGCTATTGTTATCTCGCAATAAGTGCGTTTTAGTAGTGAATTTTCATTAAACGCTTCCAAATTCAATAACGCAATTTGCTATTAACCTAAGGTTCATCAGCCAGGAAACGAGTTTTTTCGAAAATGTTTTAAGTTTATTTTCGGAAAATTTTTGTACATTTTCAAACAAGTTATGTTGGTAAAATATGGTACATTGTTCCTACTATATAGATTATACCGGTGACCAAAATGATTCTTGCTTGCATTAAAGAGACATTTTTCTATTAAAAACATTTTAAGAAAATTCACTTCGATAGCGCTCTTGCTGCGTCCAGACTTTTTTTATTTACAAATTGTATGTACCTACATGTAAATACGAAGTTACTATTATAAGCCGCTTCATTGAAAATTATGAATGAAACCAGTAAAGTAACTACACAAATGGAACTTCAGAACCTATGAAAAATTGTACCATATCTACACCTATTATCATTTGAACAATCAAACATTATGCAAATTCTCCCACTCATTATTGATATTGGTTTTTGACTCATTATTGTTTCTATACAAACACCTAGAATTAGGTAATTATTAAAGAGAAACTTAGTTTACATTTAAACATTTGTTATACCGAAGCGTTATACCATTACCACCCGCTAGTCCCGTCAGTACTTCTAGAGGCGGTGGATTGCTTGTGACACGTAATTTAATAAAATGTCATGTTATTATTGATAGTAGTATTTGTATTTATTGACAGCTCAGACTTATAATAATATTGCATTTATTGTCAAGTCAGACTTATTATAATACATATAGGAGTTTAAAATTAGTTCTAACATTTGTCAATAAATTATAAATTAAATAACCGCATTTGATATTAACCGTAACCATAAATTTGGACTCGTCAAGATCAAACTTAACTACGAGCTACCATTTTTTTTAACTTACTTGTTTTGCCCTTTCTGCTCTCTTAGCACAAAACAACTTTTCTGGTCTATTAAGCTTGATAAATTTGGTTTATCCTATAAAATATTTTATTGTACTTTTCCCTGGACTCATCAACAAGCCAAAATTTATTTAAATGCCTATAACGTGATTTTTCTTCAAAAGAAAATGTTAAGTTCAATCAAAATAAGTTTGTTTACTTGGAAAAGCTGGTCTCATTGGGCATATAACTCATTCAAGCTGTTTTCAATAGGAACATATATTTAAAAAATGTTAATACCAAAATTTTATGTTAATCTTAATCGATATTTCGTCGTTCTTTTACACACTTTTCTGCCACACGCACGTGTCGACACCAAATGGACACCAAAATAGTGTTGGTCACCCTTGGCACGTCAAGCAATGATGGACAACCCGAAGATGTCACCCTGGAGATTTACCTTTTCGAGCGGCGATCTGATCGGCTAGAGAGGCCGCCTACCCTTTCTCGACCCCTAGAGCCGGGAAGACGTCGGAATCAAGAACTCTGCAAAGGTCTCATTTCATCGATGATCGTGCTATAGTGCAGTTCAATAATCAGTTAGAGTCCTTCGATGTCCCCTGGGCATTGGGCAGGCAGGCCCGTAGCAGCCACGTGACCTTCTGAAAAGTGTTGGAAACCGCGTGGACCATAGGGCGAGGCGGTGCCTCGTTCTCATTTAAGTGCTACAAACTGCGTGTACCAGACAATGAGGCTGCTCCTTCTTCTCCGTCTGTTCAACAAGTCATTTACTTTGCGAAGAAGGGCTGTTCCCAAAGCACATCGAGCTGTTCCTCGTTCGACCCATCAACGACGTCCTAGGCAAGAAAGGTATTTTGTTTGTATTACACCGCTTCACTTAAATTATTGTCTGTGTAACATTGCCCATTGTGCAATAAATTCATTTAATTAACCCGCGTTAATGTTTTCTTTGCCATCTAACCTCTAATGTACATGCAACCGTTCAATTAAACGTAATCAATTAAAGCTATCGAAGAACGTATCGAATCAACGGTACATTTTGTTTGGTCCATCGACCGTGATTGTTTTTTCTTTTTATTCATTCTTACTTTTCTTTCCCCAGGGCTCGTCCGTGGCCTTGCCGCTCCGATAGCACTGCAACCTTTGGTTGATTGTGCATGCCCTTAGTCTTACTCCACCCATTCCAAAATCACTGTGCCTTGAACTAACTAGTCTGCACAGCGATTGGTAGGGTGAAGTTTTATATTGCTCTGTCTCCGGTCTAGACTGACTGTGGATCAGTTGTCTTTTGCGGTCCAGAGCTTTACACTCGCACAAGATGTGCTGGGCTGATTCCTCCCCCTCGCCGCAGAGTCGGCATGCGAGGTCCCCCTCGAACCGCCTCATTTTCTGCAGGTGTTTTTTGACGGCTATGTGTCCCGTTAAGAGACCTGTTATGTTTCTGAGCTGTCCTCTCCTAAGATTTAGCAGCTCCACAGCTTTCTTTGAACTGGGTTCGTCAATTATTGACTTCCTATGTCTGAGCCCTGGACAGCCTGCCCAGTACACCTTGTGTTGCTTTCCGACCCAGGACTTAATGGCTCCCCTGGCAGTGCTCTTTGTCACGCCCAGAGCCGGTTCTGGTCCCATAAATGGTTCTGCTGACTATCTTCGCGAGACTGTCAGCTTCTTCATTGTCTTTGACCCCCGAGTGACTCGGCACCCAGATTAGGGTGACCTCATTCTGCCCAACCAGGTCGCTCGTCTCGTCTCGGCACTCACTCACCAGCCAGGAATTTACCCGTGGGATACTTAGGGCCTTAAGCGCTGCCTGGCTGTCTGTGGCTATGAGGATTCGCCTGTTGGTGTAGCCCCCCCTCTTGTTCTCCCGCACACAGTGCAGGATGGCGCACATTTCGGCCTGAAAGACCGTTGCATGGGCTTCGAGGGAAATACTATGACTTACCCTCGGTCCTTCCAAATAAACACCTGCCCCCGTCGCACGCTTCCCGCCGGATCCGTCCGTGAACCAGACGAGCGCGACCCGTGGTATGCCCGGCGTCTCGTCCCGTCGTGCCTCGTGGTTGGGGATTTCCAGTGTAAAGTTGTTTACCCTGCAGATTCGCGGGCTCGCGAAGTCTGACCTCATTTCAAGCATGGGCTCCTTCACGATCTCCTGAATTTTGCAGTGGCCCCCGAAGCCTGGGCTGATCTTCAGTCTACCATTGCAGGCTAGTCTGTATAGTCCTAGCCTGACCTCCCCCATAATAACAAAGTGTGGAGGGGGGGGGGGGTATGCGCGCATATCCAGCAAGACCTCCATGGCGGCTGTTGGGGTTGAAGACATGGCCCCTGTGGTGCCTAGGCAAGCCATCCTTTGGATCTTGCCTAGTTTTTGTTTGGCACTGGATTGTGTCATCTTGGGTCACCAGACCAGTGCCGCGTATGTTAGCCCTGTACCTCATACCCCCCTCCCGAGAGCCTCCCCAGCAGGCCGTCCACGACTAGGCACCAGAGCAAGGGAGACAGAACGCTCCCCTGCGGACACCCCGCCGCGACCCCCGCCATCAGAGTCCCTACCGCGAGTGAGGTGAACACCGCCCTGTCCCTGAGCAAGGAACTGATCCACCTGCAGCATGTATCCTCTGTTCCACGCTCCCTGACAGCTGCCAGAACCGATCCGAATTAGGTGTTACTGAAGGCCCCCAGCGCCACCTCCCTGTTCTCCAGCGTATGCTCCTGTTTCAGCACCAGTTGGTGCAGTGCTGTTTCTATTGAGAATCCTGCTCTGTATGCATATTGTCCGCAGCGAAGGGGATATGCTTCCAGTACACCGCCTCTAATGTGCTCGTCGAGCAGCCTTTCCACTGTTTTTAGCAAGAAGAACATGAGACTTATTGGCCTCAGGGACTTTGCCTTGTCTGTTGGACGCCCAGGTTTAGGAATGAATACAACCCTGGCCAATCTCCATGCCCTCGGAATGTATCCCACAGCCAGGATGGCCCTCATAATGAGGGTAAGCACCGGCGCCAGTATATCTATCCCCTGTTGGAGCATGATGGGCATTATTCCATCAAATCCCGGCGATTTGTATGGCTTAAAGCTGTTAATGGCCCATCTCATTTTGCTCCAAGTAACCACCTCTTTAGCGGCTGTCCAATCTACTCTAGATGCCCGCCTATAAGGCGCCTCTATTTCTGAGTCTTTCCAGTCCGGAGGTGATTGGTTTATTATGTTACAGCCGGGGAAGTGCGCCTGGAGTAAAATTTCCATAGTTTCCTGCCCCGAGCTTGTAAAGCCTCCCGTGGATGTTCTAAGGGAGCCTATGTTGGTCTGAGTGCCCTTGGACAGGATCTTGTGTAGTCGAGCACCCTCGGACGTGTTTTCCACTTCCTCGCAGTGCCTCCTTCAAGACTCCCTCTTGGCGTCCATCAGTCTTTTGTTATAGGTCGTTAGGGCCTGTATATTCATCCTATGCTCCCGACCTTTTGGCCGCGTTATACACCTTACGAACCTGCGTCCTCCTTTGCCTGAGGTCCTCGTTCCACCCCGTGACGTTTCTGGTGGACGCCCTCATTTTCAGGGGGCAGTTGGCGTTATAGGCCGAGGTGATTGCGTCTCGCAATTGGACTGCTGCAATCTCGAGGTCTATTGAATTGTCTATGGTACTCTTACCCACTCCACTCCACCTCTACGTCTCAGATGTAGGCTTCCCAGTCCGCCTTGCGAGTGCGTATCGTTCGACCGACAGCGCCTACATGTATGCAACCCCTGCATACACCAGTCCATTTAGGCAGACGTATACTAATTTATTGGTCGAGTGTAATTCATCAGGGAAGTGCTGAAAGTTTATGCAATAGGCAATTTGCTTAACACCTTTGCGTGTTGATATAGTATACCTATGATTAAGTTAAAAGAACCCTTGCTTTGAATTTATAAGATCATTTTAAGCAAACCTAAATAGCCAAACTAACAGATCTTTTATGATATTTGAAAAAAATTAATAAAAGGCACCTAATAAGAGTTATCCATTTGCAATAACAAAGTAGTATTGACGCAGCAAGTGCGTTTTGGTAGCGAATTTGTTGTGGTAGCGAGTTTTAATAAAAAAATTGGTAATCAAATAGGTAGCAAATAAAAGTATTAAAAAAAGTTTTTCATTCATTTCAAATCTTAAATCCTTCCCATTCAACTAGAATCTTAAAAAATCTTGATACATATATAGTGAAGCCTTCAGAAGAGCACACATTTATTCCGATACTTGAGAAAAATTTATAAAAGGCACTTGATAAGATTTGTTGATTCGTAATAAGAAAAAAGTGTTGGCGCAGAAAATGCGTAATGGTAACAAATTTACATAACAATTCCTGTTAAACAGTAAATATTTGTTAAAAAACTTGTATGCAGCAAGTTACTTGTGTAGCGACTTTTATTTAAAAAGCCTGGACGCAGCAAGTGCGTTATGGTAGTGAATTTTCATAGAAATGATCTGGCACAAAATATTTTATAACTTTTTTTTCTTGTAACATAGAAATATCGTTAACCTACCTACCAAATTTGGTTATCACAGATTTTTTATTTTTTATGATAAAATTTTTTTTCAAATGAAAATTCAAAATTTTCCCGGAAAACCTCGTCCGATTTTTTTGATTAACGAACTTGTCAAAGCCATTTACAAAAGAAAGGTACGTGCCAAATTTTATCAAAATCGGCCTATTATTCTTTGAGATAAAAAATTTTTTCGAATGAAAATTCAAAATATTCCCGGAAAACCTCGTCCGATTTTCCTGACTAACAAACTTGTCAAAGCTATTTACAAAAGAAAGGTACATGCTAAATTTTATTAAAATCGGCTAATTACTTTTTGAGATAAGAATTTTTTTCGAATGAAAACTCAAAATTTTCCCGGAAAACCTCGTCTGATTTTCCTGACTAACGAACTTATCCAAGCTATTCACAAAAGAAAAGTATATGCCAAATTTTATCAAAATCGGCCCATTATTTTTTGAGTTATCGAGGTGATACATATATATATATATATATATATATATATATATATATATATATATATATATATATATATATATATATATATATATATATATATATATATAAACATATAAAAATTCAAACTGACCCCGGATATGGGTTCTAGGGGTCCTAGATATATATATATATATATAAACATATAAAAATTCAAACTGACCCCGGATATGGGTTCTAGGGGTCCTAGATCGCGCTCATTTGAAGAAATTTTTTCAAAATTCAAAAGTCGAGATCTCCTCATTAGTGAATTTTTTCTAAGAAAATTCACTAAAAAATAGTAAATAGTAAATAAAAGTATAAAAAAATCTACATACAGCAACTGCTTTGTTGCAAAGAGTTATAAAAATATTTCAAATGTTAATAAGCGAGAATCTTGAATAATCTTGATGCATAAATAGTCACACCTTTACAAAAGCACACATTTATTCTGATATAGTTCAAAAAATTAATAAAAGTCGCCTTAATAAGGTTTGTCTATAACAACAAAAAATGTGGCCTCAGCAAGTGCGTTATGGCAGCGAATTTTCATAAAACATACTTATATATATATATATATATATATATATATATATATATATATATATATATCTCTGTGTGTGTGTGTGTGTGTGTGTGTGTGTGTGTGTGTGTGTGTGTGTGTGTGTGTGTGTGTGTGTGTGTGTGTGTGTGTGTGTGTGTGTGTGTGTGTGTGTGTGTGTGTGTGTGTGTGTGTGTGTGTGTGTGTGTGTGTGTGTGTGTGTGTGTGTGTGTGTGTGTGTGTGTGTGTGTGTGTGTGTGTGTGTGTGTGTGTGTGTGTGTGTGTGTGTGTGTGTGTGTGTGTGTGTGTGTGTGTGTGTGTGTGTGTGTGTGTGTGTGTGTGTGTGTGTGTGTGTGTGTGTGTGTGTGTGTGTGTGTGTGTGTGTGTGTGTGTGTGTGTGTGTGTGTGTGTGTGTGTGTGTGTGTGTGTGTGTGTGTGTGTGTGTGTGTGTGTGTGTGTGTGTGTGTGTGTGTGTGTGTGTGTGTGTGTGTGTGTGTGTGTGTGTGTGTGTGTGTGTGTGTGTGTGTGTGTGTGTGTGTGTGTGTGTGTGTGTGTGTGTGTGTGTGTGTGTGTGTGTGTGTGTGTGTGTGTGTGTGTGTGTGTGTGTGTGTGTGTGTGTGTGTGTGTGTGTGTGTGTGTGTGTGTGTGTGTGTGTGTGTGTGTGTGTGTGTGTGTGTGTGTGTGTGTGTGTGTGTGTGTGTGTGTGTGTGTGTGTGTGTGTGTGTGTGTGTGTGTGTGTGTGTGTGTGTGTGTGTGTGTGTGTGTGTGTGTGTGTGTGTGTGTGTGTGTGTGTGTGTGTGTGTGTGTGTGTGTGTGTGTGTGTGTGTGTGTGTGTGTGTGTGTGTGTGTGTGTGTGTGTGTGTGTGTGTGTGTGTGTGTGTGTGTGTGTGTGTGTGTGTGTGTGTGTGTGTGTGTGTGTGTGTGTGTGTGTGTGTGTGTGTGTGTGTGTGTGTGTGTGTGTGTGTGTGTGTGTGTGTGTGTGTGTGTGTGTGTGTGTGTGTGTGTGTGTGTGTGTGGCGCGCGCGTGCGTGCGTGGTGCGTGCGTGCGTGCGTGCGTGCGTGCGTGCGTGCGTGCGTGCGTGCGTGCGTGCGTGCGTGCGTGTGTGTGTGTGTGTGTGTGTGTGTGTGTGTGTGTGTGTGTCCAAATTGTAATTAAAATTTTTAAAAGTTTTTGAGACCATTTCAGTTCCAACCTTATTTATCTGTCAGTTTATTATTAATAAGCGGACAATTTAATTTGTTATCAATGAATATTAAAAAAATGTGAGAAATGTTATATGTCGGGAGAACTGTCCACTGAGTTTATAATGAATTAAAGTATTACTAGGTATTCCAAAAACAGTGAATGCGCGAAAATGCAACCAGCATAAGAAAATAAGCACAATCATGTGGCTAACATTCTGCTACCCGTAATAAAAAGTCTGGACGCGACACCGTGCGCTATGGAAGTGAGTGTTCATAAATGATCTAAAATTTTTGTTATATATATATATATATATATATATATATATATATATATATATATATATATATATATATGTATATATATATATATGTATATATATATATGTATATATATATATATGTATATATATATATGTATATATATATATATATATATATATATATATATATATATATATATATATATATATATATATATATATATATATATATATATATACTATTATTATTTTATGACAGTGAAACATTTTTAAAACCTTTCTCCCTCGATAAATTTTGAAAGATAAATTTGCCACCAATAAAGGCATTAAAAAATAATGTAAGACAGCTTTTTTGAAAATATTTGGCAATAAAATAAGAAAATAGAAAGTTTATGAAAATCTGGTTTTTCTTTAAATCAAATTGTTTTAATGAAAAAAAAAATGAATAAAACATATTCGATTTTTTTACGACAATGACAGAACTGCCTGTCATTCTCCATAGTTTCTTTGAGTGTGGACATCGTAATTCAGGCTTACAACTATTTATATATTCTTCAAAAACAACGATTTATCTATAAGTATATTTATTTATATCTAACTCAACATTTTTTTTACACAAATAACTTTAAAGGCATGACCACATATTCAATCTCTAGTGATTTTTTTCTTCATTGCCTATATACATTTATAAAAAAAGAAGTACTTAACCTTCTGCCCTCGCAACCATAAATTTTCAAACAATTGTGCAGCAAAGTAGATGCCATCAAAGATAACTCTCTTGAAAATAAATGCGTAATAATATGTGGCTTCACTTTAAATCACATTTTTGTGATAAAAATATGGAATAAAATCCTATATCAATCGATTTTTTTTCATTAGAAAATTACCTTTTCATTAAGGTGAGTCAGGATTGACTTTCATACATATTTACATTAATCACAATCAATTACCCATAAGTATGTTTATTTGTATGTAATAAAAAAAATTGGCATTTTTATTTCAATATCGCTTATGTCACATTTTGTAACTAAATATGGAGCAGAGATCAATATTAGAGCCAGTCGGCCAGACAAATACTGAAAAAAGCGGTATTCTCGGTCGAATCGGCGCTCTATTGTAGTGTCGACTTTACGATGTGTCGGCCCAACGCACTGTCGGCCCAACGATACGCCACGCACCTTGCGAGGGTCCCGGTACCATACCGGTTGTCTTTCGACTTTGGCGATTTCAAGCCGGATGTTTCTGTGGTCTGAGCTACCCACTTCCCCAGACACAGCCCAGCTCTTAACAAAATCGCCCAGAAACTAGGTGGAAACTGTTAGATCTAAAACTTCCTCACGCCGTGTTATGACGAAGGTCGGTTTATTACCTCTACTCAATATGTCTAAATTAAATTTCATAAAGAATTGTAAAAGTGCCTCACCCCTAGAGTTTGTGCCCGAGCTACTCCACAACTCATGGTGCGCGTTCGCATCCATGCCGATGATGGTCTGCCGTCCACCTGCTCTGATACCCACCATCAGCTGCTCCAATTCGTTGGGTGGAGCAGTGTCCGTGCTGTCCCCTGGCAGATAGGCTGACGCGACAGTAATGTCCCTCGGCCCATTCGCTCCCCCACATCGGATTTTGATCGTTGCCAGGTCCCTGGAACAGAAATTCATTAAAAGCAGAAACTCTATCCCTTCCCTGACAAAAATGCAGGCCCTCGGGTTCTCGCTGGATCTGCTGTGGATGAGCTTTCCAGCAGCCCCGCCGAGTCCCTTTATCCCTCCTTTATAGGAGTACGGTTCCTGGTTGAGGGCCACATCCGTGTTCCTCAGAGCCATCAGTACTCCGGCCGTGGCTGCCCTACTGTGTTGCACGTTGACCTAGAAGGAACCTAAGTCCCATTAACCCCTAGGTGCTTCCCCAGTGGGCGGAAGCTAACCCTTCCCAGGCCCCAGAATGCCTTGAAGGAGGTTCCTTCAAGGGCTCTGTAAGACGCCTGGTCGATCGAGAAGGCGAGAGTCTGTCCTTTCTCCTCTGCCTTCCTGCTTAGAACCGACCAGTGTTGTGTCCCCAGTTAGGGTTCTGGATCTTCAGTCTACTGATCACCGTCTCCTGCGGGACGGTGTCAGGGATCCGTACGAGGACCTTGCGTCTCTTTGGGAGTTCTTTGGGCTCGACGGCTGTCAAGTCCGCCCCCTCCCAAATCTGACCGAGGCCCCTGATCGTTTCCGGCAGCCAGTCCCGCGACTGCGGGCCGGCACAGGTTATCCAAAGGATGCCCCCTGCCAGGCGCGCCCGGTGGAACTGAGGCGGGTTAGAGTCCACCGCAGCTACCACCGCAGCCTGGATCAGGTCCGCCTTCCCCTGGTCTAGCCTGACCTCAGGATGGCGTCTGTCAATCACCGCCATCCCGAGGCCCTCCGCAGCCTCCCTATACGAGCCAGTCTGCGCCGGTGTTCCGGCCTTGGTCCTTTTGGGACGTCTCTCTGTAGTAGGCGTGCTAGGGCCAGAGCGCGGCGTCTTCTGACTCGCACTCTCCTCTAGCGCATTTACAGGTGCCCTGGCCCTTTTGGGACGTCTGTCTGTAGTAGGCGTGCTAGAGTCCGAGCGCGTCCTCTTCTGACTCGCACTCCCATCTTCCGCCTTTACAGGTTTCTCGACCGTCCACGTCCCGGTCGCCATTTTCTGCGCCCTCCGGCGCTTCTTTCTTTGCGCCCCGGAAAGACGCTTGGACTGCCGGGGCAGTCCCTCTACCCCTACAGTAGCGTCCTCACTGGTGGTGGGGCCCCCAGAGTCTGCGGACCTCGCCGTTCTCCGGTGGGACTCAGCCTCCAGCTTGGGTGTCGGGGACAAGTCCCCGATCCCGCGTATCTCCGTCGGTCGTGAGACCTCCAGAGTACGCGGACGCTGCCGCCCCTGGCTCGTCTCTGTTTCCGGAATAAACTCAAGGCACGAGTCTGTAGCCGGAGCCACTCCTCGAGCCTCATTGGTTTTGGTTCTATATATGTTTATAATCTTCATGTTGTTTCCACGAGAATGGGGGAAATACTGTCCACACCATCAGAACCCTCTGTGCGGTGCAAGGCGGGTTACTCTGGAGGGTTGCCCGGTACTCCAGAGGTTCCGTTCACGACACCATCACCCTGGTGCCATCCATCCCTAGGCACGGGTCACGTGACACGGTAGATTGGGGGAGTTTACTTCGACCTCCTTGTCTAGATCCGTGATGTTTAGTTATCAGCATGGTCACCTCGTGCAGGATGCGCCACTGCACCGCGCAAACTTCATCGAAAGTTTAGGTTGTTGTTTCCACTTCCTCAGCTTCCCCCTGGAGTCCTTTGGCCCGCGACTCCTTGACCTTAAGTCTGACATATAAGCATTCTGATTCCGGCTATCCGAGAATGATAGGTTAAGGCACACACATGTGTTTTTGTTAAGTTATGCTGGCTGCTGCCCGCTAGCCGAATGTGAGGTTAGGACTTTTGATTCCTCATGCTGAATGTTAAGTCTTGTATGTCATAGGCTATGTTTGTTGACATCAAGTATGTGTTGCCTCTGTGACGTATAGGACTCCGATTCCCGCTAGCCGACTGTGTTCTTAGGTTATTGGTTGCCAAGCAACAGTCTCACAACGTGTTGTATATGTCAAATGTCTGTACACATGCTTGTTTGTTATGAACTTACCATGTGAAAATTTGTGGTTATGTTTATTTTGTTGCTAAGGTTAAGTGCTGTATGTTTGATGGTGTGTTTGTTTTAGGGTTGCTATGTTACTCAGTATTGGCGGATTTTAAATTTTATCGAAAAGGTCTGTGCATGTGCAGAGTACATGCATTTGCTGGAGCTATTATTATTATTATTATCATCATCATCATCATCATCATCATCATCATCATCATCATGATCATCATCATGATCATCATGATCATCATCATCATCATCATGATGATGATGATCATGATGATGATCATGATGATCATGATGATCATCATTATCATTATCATTATCATTATCATTATCATTATCATTATCATTATCATTATCATTATCATTATCATTATCATTATCATTATCATTATCATTATCATTATCATTATCATTATCATTATCATTATCATTATCATCATCATCATCATTATTATTATTATTATTATTATTATTATTATTATTATTATTATTATTATTATTATTATTATTATTATTATTATTGTTCATTGTTCACACTTCCTTTAAAGAAGTGGGCATAAAGCAATGACACATCGGTCCAGGACAAGATGGCCAGCTTAAATGTATGTATTAAAAATACTGATGCGTGTCCCCCATTACCCTCCGGAAGAGACTGCAAGCATCCAGTACAACCGATTTCTGAATGGGTAGGTATAATTTCCATTCTAGGCCCAGTTGTTCAAGGCTCTTCTTCAGGCTTTTTGGTATTTCGCTTGTGGCGCCGACAACAATGGGGACCACCACAACCGTATCCATATGCAACATCTGGAGAATCTCATCACACAGTGGTAAATATTTATTAATTTTCTCCGTGTATGTTTTTTGGATGTTACCAGGGAGTGGTATCGCAAAATCCACCAAAAACGTCTTTTTGTCTTTCTTGAACGTCAGAACGAGATCAGGGTTGTTGTTTGGGATTGGTCGATCTGTTTGTATTTTTCTGTTCCAATAAAGACGGATTTCTTCATCTCCACAGATGTTTGGCGGATCATAATGGTAATATGGAACAGTATTTGTAAGGCCCATGTATTTCTCCCGCAGCTTTAGGTGTATGATCCTCCCAACTCTGTTGTGTCGATCTAGGTAGGGCCCCGGAGCCAGCACTGAGCAGCCCGCAAGGATGTGGTCCACGCTCTCCTCCATCTTGTCACACATGCGACATTTGACGTTTTCTAACCTTTCTCCTAGAACTCGTCTTCTATATGCCCTTGTTGGAATTACCTGGTCTTGTATAGCTGATATGAAGCCTTCGGTTTCAACATTAAGGTTACCCCAGCGTAGATAAGACGTAGACGCTTGTGTGTGCATGATCTCTCCCTCCATCACAGTCAGGTGTTTCCCATGGAGTGGCTTGCTTCTCCACTGTTGCAGCTGTTGTTCGGGGGTCGTGGACTCGGCGAGAGGGCAATAGGTCTTATCGGCTAGTCTTAATGGCGTGGCTCTCCTATCAGCTTTGGCAACAGCTAGATGTAGATCGCTGGTTTCTGCCTTTTCATAGAAATAATTTCTTAGGTTTTCCAGTTGCTTATGGTGTCTAACACTCACATCCGGAATTCCCCTGCCTCCGAACTTTCGCAAGAGATAGAATCTTTCAGTAGAGGATCTTGGATGATGAGCCCTGTGGTTTCTAAATTCCTTTCTTATTTTTATGTTCAGCTCATTTAGTTCGGTGTTTGTCCATTTTATGATACCAAAGCTGTAGGTTATGGCAGATGTTGCATATGTGTTGACTGCTTTTGCCATATTTCTCGCCGACAGTTTAGTACGGAGAATGGAGCGAATTCTTTTAATGTAGACTTCTTTAGTTGTTTGCTTTGCTATATGATGGTCTATATCCCTGGCCTGAAGGTACCCCAGATATTTATATTTGTCTTCCTCCTCCATTCCCTCTATGATTCCTTGATTCCTATAGCTTTCATATCCCTCGTGTCTTGTCCACTTACCCTTCTCCATGCTGCTAATTTTGCATTTTTCTAATCCAAACTTCATTTGGATGTCACTGCTGAACCGGCAAGGTAAGGAGATCTTTTAGATGGTTTTTTGTTTGTGAATAGAGCTTCAAATCATCCATGTACCACATGTGACTGATCTGGCAGTTATTATGTGGCAAGGTGTATCCCTTGCTTTGGTTGTTGAGCATCTTTGTTAGTGGGCCAAGTGCTAAACAGAACCAGAGAGGGCTAAGGGAGTCTCCCTGAAATATCCCTCTTCTGATGTTGATGGTTCCTGCATCCAAATGGTCCTTCGGTGAGTTGATGACTACCCGTGTCTTCCACTGTTCCATTGCATGTTTTAGGAATCCACAGATATGATGCTCCACCTTGTAAAGCTCCAGAACCTCCGATAGCCAAGAGTGAGGAATACTGTCGAACGCCTTTTGGTAGTCGATATATGCAGTGTGCAAAGAGCCTTTTGTTCTCTTTGCGTGATCCATTACTGTGGCGTCTATGATTAATTGTTCTTTACGACCCCTCGATCCTTTTCGACAGCCTTTTTGTTCCTCATCCAGCAGCTTATTTGTCTCAAGATGATCGTAAACTTTCACAGCTATTACTGATGTTAATAATTTATATATTGTGGGGAGGCAGGTAATTGGTCTATATTTGGCCGGGTCATCCGTATATTCAACAACCTTTGGTAGAAGGTAGGTGATGCCGCTAGTCATGAACTTTGGCATCAACTCTGGTTGTTCTAAGAGGCTTGTAAAGCATCTGGCCAGCTGGTTATGGATCGACTTGAGCTGTTTGTACCAAAAGTTCTGCAACTTATCTGGCCCCGGCGCCCTCCAGTTCGAAGTTTTGCTCAGTGCCTTCTCTACATCATCGCGTGTTATTTCCCATGTTAGCATGGTACGGAGTTTAGAAGTTGTCTTTCTTTCATCATGTAGCCATTTTGTTTGTTTGTGATATACCGGTGTATTCCAGATGCTTTTCCAGAAGTGTCTTGTATTTTCCCGCGTGGGGACTTTGTGTCCCGTTGCTGGTGTCTCGGGATTATTCAGGTTTTTATAGAATATCCTCTCGTTTCTTGTAAATTCCCTGTTATGCTTTCGCCGAGTGTTACTCTCTACTCTCTTTGTACCTCCTGAGCCTTTTCGCCAGGGAGGCCAATTTTTGTTTTAACAAATCAAGCACCTCTGTTGTTGTGGGGTTTTCCCCCGATTTCTCCCTATCTATGATCTTTGTTGCCTCTCTCGCGACTTTCTGGCTGATGCTTGGCTTTAGGCTCTGGGTGACGACTCCTATTTCACGTCTCAGGTTAGCAATTTTGTTGTCTAGGCGCCTTTCCCATGGTGGTATATGGGAAAGGTTTTTTATTCCGCGGCTCTGGCTATTCGTGACTTTCTGGCCATTCAGTTGCAACACTGCCACAGCCCCTGCGTAGACAAGGTCATGAAGTTCTTCTAATTTCATGCCTGGTGTTATTTTTGACCCTATTATTTCATCTATAATGCCGATTATTATTATTATTATTATTATTATTATTATTATTATTATTATTATTATTATTATTATTATTATTATTATTATTATTATTATTATTATTATTATTATTATTATTATTATTATTATTATTATTATTATTATTATTATTATTATTATTATTATTATTATTATTATTATTATTATTATTATTATTATTATTATTATTATTATTATTATTATTATTATTATTATTATTATTATTATTATTATTATTATTATTATTATTATTATTATTATTATTATTATTATTTTTTAAATGGCGTCAACTGAAGTAGTTGAAGAAATTCGTGTGTCAACAAAACCGTGTAAAAGGTGCAATAAAGTCGCAGTTCAGGGTGGCTTGAAGTGCATAAAATGTGGCATAGTGTATCATAAATGCTGTGTTAAATTAATGAAGAATATAGAAATTATTGATGAAAAGAAGATAATTTGCTGTGATGGAGCTGTTCAAACGGGAATTTCTATACCCGGATCACCATACGATGGTAATGGAGATAATGCATATCAGGTTGAGATAAAATACTTGCTTGAAATAATTAAACAGAAAGATGAAATTATTTCATATCAGTTGCAACTAATAAATACACTGAAAGAGAAAAATTCTGACGTGTATAATAATAAACTGATTCAGAAGAAAAATGAAAATGACCAAGCAGAAAAGAAAATTGATTTACAATTACCAAGCAAGAAAATTCATTCTGTAAAAAACAACCGTGAAGATGACAAAGCAAAATCGAGTGATACAATAGAAATATTGGTACAAGATGATAAAACTTATTGCCAGAAAACAAATGAAGAAGTCAGTCCTCACTTGCTTAATGAAAAATGGACAAAGGTGGTTAAAAAGAACAAAAGAAGGATTCATTTGGGTACTGCTGCGGTTGAGGGGACAGCTTTTAAGGGTAGAGAAAATTTCGATCAGAAAAAGGCATGGCTGTTCATCTCACGAGTGAGAGACAGTGTAAATAGCAGTATTGTCTCATCTTACATTGCCAATAAGCTGGAAATAGCCGAGGAAAGTGTCTCAATCAAGGAAATAGCTAAGAACTATGAAAGAGAAGATAGCAAATGCTTCCAAATAGGCGTGCCGTTTGACAAAAAGGATCTGCTATATAAAAATGATTTTTGGCCCAGGGGTGTACGATATAAAAGGTTCCGATTTGATTGGCAAAAGACGACATTATAATCCAGTTGTGAGTGATGGAGATAATGGATTTGCTGAGAAAAATAACACAAATTTTTTATAAGCAGGGAAGCAGGCAAGTGCCTTGGACATAAATGTGCATTACAACTGGAGACCGAAGAGAAAATATATTTATTTTTGCAAAACATACAATCGCTACGGTCTAAGACGTTACAAATAGAGGCTCAAGTACAAGGAAACCCCTATTTTAAATGTTTAACGGAGCATTGGTTACACAATCTCGAAACGCCAGTTATCAATGGCTACTATATGGCCTCTTGCTTTAGCAGGCAGATCATTCAACATGGTGGCACATGCATATACACCCGGAATGACGTGATATCACAGGAACTCTTAAGGTACAGAAACATGAGCGTAGAGCTGCATTTCGAATGTTGCGCAGTTGAAGTGAAACAGCTCAAAACGATAATTATTTGCTTATACAGAGCACCTACAGGAGACTGTGAAGTGTTTTTTGAAAAACTACAAGAAGCATTGCATGATCTTAGAGTTCAAGCTCTTAAAAATACTATAGTCATCTGTGGTGATATGAATATTGATTTAATGTCAAAAGAAAGTACAGAAATGCAGAAAAGTCAACGATTGTTGGAACTTATGTTATCATCTGGGCTGAAGCAAAGAACTTTTCAACCAACCAGGCTCACCTACTGGAAAAAATCATTGCTAGATCAGGTATTTTCCAGCATAGACCAGACCAATATAACTGCTGTAATGGATTTGGGCCTATCAGATCACCTAGGTCAGACTCTGGAATTGGAAGTGAGCACAAGCAAAAAGTCATCCACAGGTAACTACAAGCTGCAGCGGGTGTATACACAAAATAAAATTTCAGCCTTTCTTGAAGAATTGCAACAAGAAACGTGGAGTCACATATATTCCAATTCAGATCCAAACCAAGCTTACACTCAATTTAGTAACACTGTTAAGTTACTTATAGAGAGAATATTTCCAATAAAAAAATTACCACAACGGAAACCGAAAGGCTGGATTACACAAGGTATCCGCAAATCTTGTAAAACAAAAAGATTGATGCATGAAATGATGACCAAGGGTGAAATTGACAGAAGCTTATATAACAAGTACACGTCAATACTGAAAAAGGTAATTATCCAAGCAAAAAGAATGGAAAGTGAAGCGAGAATAAGCGCATCATATAATAAAATAAAGAGCACATGGGAGATAATAAGCGAAAACTCTAACAAGCGGCCTCGAAACAAACTTACATTCTTAAAGGATACTCAAGATCCAGAGCTTATTAAAGAGGCTTTAAATGAGGCAAATAAGATATTTTTATGTATGTGTCCAAATTTAACTGGAGCAGTAGGAAACACGAGCAAAATCATGTTTCACAACAGTTGTTTTTTCATGCATCCAACGAGTGAGGAGGAAGTGATCAATATAATAAGGGCATTGAAAAGCACCAGAGCAGTAGGCCACGACGAGATTCCAATGATTATTATCAAAAATACTGCAGATTTGCTGGCGGCACCTTTAACTTATCTGATAAACTTAATGATTGAAGGTGGCGTGTTCCCAGATGACCTCAAAAAGGCTAAAACACTAACTATATATAAAAAAGGAGATAGTGATGATTTAAATAACTACAGACAGATCTCACTGCTTCCTAACTTCTCCAAGATATATGAAAGAGTTATAAATAGTAGACTACTAAATTTCTTTGAAAGTAATAATCTATTAACAGAGTCTCAAGGTGGCTTCAGAAATAAAAAAAGTACAGTACATACCGTTTACAAGGCACTCTGGGAAGTAGATCAAGCTTTCAACAAAAATGAATCATCAGTTGGTGTCTTTTTAGACCTAAGAAAGGCCTTTGACTCTATTAAACATGACATCTTATTTGCCAAGTTGGAGAGGTATGGCGTGAGGGGACAACCACTGTCATTGATAAGGTCCTATCTTTCCAACCGTATGCAGTGTTTGGTATATAGGTGTCCAGAAACAAAAATTGAAATAAGGTCTGATTACCAAGCAGTCTCAAGGGGTGTGCCACAGGGATCGATAATCGGACCTCTGCTATATATAATATATACCAATGACTTACCCAATGCTATAAGAGAAAAATTGTTCATGTATGCTGATGACACCACCGTAATTTTACATCATTATAATAAAAATCAATTAGAGCAAAATATCAAAATGGTCATACCTGAGCTCAGAGAATGGTTCCAGGAAAACAACCTGAATATAAATATGAATAAAACTGTAGTGGTGGAATTCAATAAAAGGGCCAAAGAAACAAGTGATAGTGTCATTGCTCTAGATAACACCACGAATATAAAACCATCATATGCAGTTAATTTCTTGGGGGTTGAGGTTGACTCCAGGCTGGACTGGAAAAAACATATCGACAAGGTGGTTGCAAGGGTTGCCAGGTATACTTACATGATAGGTACCTTGGCATTTCTAGTATCGAGACAGGCGGCGCTGGCTGCATACCACGCTTATGTTGAGGCCTCAATACGGTATGGCATAATACTGTGGGGAAACTCTGTGGATATGCAGAGGGTGCTGCTAGTTCAGAAACGATGCCTAAGAGCGATTTTTAATTTGCGGGTGGTGGATAGCTGCAGAAGATTTTTTAGCGAACACTGTATACTTACCTGCCACTCGATCTATATATTGGAAGCAGTGCTGTTCGTCATAGACAACCCTGGGTTATTCAAGGCGCACCTACAAGAACATGAACACCAGACAAGATCAAAAAATAATTACGCTATCCCAGCCTCAAGATACACAAGACTGCAAAGGAATGCCACACATAGTGTCATCAAGATCTACAACAAGGTACCGGTAGAAATTCGTCAACTCCCTAGGCAACAAGTGAAGCATAGACTGAAAAGATACCTAGAATTGTCCGCATTTTATGAGTTAAAGGAATATCTGTTGGACGATATTGTGGGAAAAATTTAGTCGGTGTTGACTTGCAGTCAGCGCCCATGATGCCACTATTGGAATTTTTGTATTGTTTATACAGTTTGTTGTTATATTTTTTGTTTATCTCTCTACGTATTATTTTATTTGTGCAAACTTACTCTGATTGGCTCTACGCCCTAAAGGGCATTGTATTAATGAGCTAGTAAAGATTATTATTATTATTATTATTATTATTATTATTATTATTATTATTATTATTATTATTATTATTATTATTATTATTATTATTATTATTATTATTATTATTATTATTATTATTATTATTATTATTATTATTATTATTATTATTATTATTATTATTATTATTATTATTATTATTATTATTATTATTATTATTATTATTATTATTATTATTATTATTATTATTATTATTATTATTATTATTATTATTATTATTATTATTATTATTATTATTATTATTATTATTATTATTATTATTATTATTATTATTATTATTATTATTATTATTATTATTATTATTATTCTTGTTGTTGTTGTTGTTGTTGTTGTTGTTATCATCATGTACTCTGCGCGCGCGCGCGCCCACACACACAGGGAAGGCTAGCCAGTTGATAGTTGAAATGGACAGAGATAGAGACAACTAATTTGTTTTATAGAAAATCTACCGAAGTGGTAGCCCGGATTCGAACGCGTTACCTCTAAAGAACTGACAAATAGTCCAATGAGGTATATATATATATATATATATATATATATATATATATATATATATATATATATATATATATATATATATATATATATATATATATATATATATATATATATATATATATATATATATATATATATATATATATATATATATATATATATATATATATATATATATTGCACTGTTAAATCGGCTATATATACCACTATCATATGAATTAATATCTAAATTGCTTAAAACATACGTCATATATGTGATATAAAAGTAAAAGTATTAAATAACACAGTCAATGCATTTATTGTGAGATATATATGTATCTAAGCACCGTTGTACAGTTTGCAATGAATATAGGAGTGATAATATTACGGTGACCTAGATAGGATATATTATTACTAAATTAATACTAAATTGGCTGTTTTAACTTCATACAATTATTTATTTATGTAACAACAGCTTCTTGAGTAAATAACGTACTTTGCAATAGGTAAAAAATCCAGTTTTATATATATATATATGTATATATATATATATATATATATATATATATATATATATATATATATATATATATATATATATATATATATATATATATATATATATATATATATATATATATATATATATATATATATATATATGAAGGGTTACCCATTAAGAATGGGGCTTTAAAAAATACAAACACGCGCGCTCGTTTGTTGTGTACCACGTGTTGGTTCTCACATGTGTCGATTTCACTTGTGGAATATACGAGGGTTGATCAAAATGCATGTAAGAAAAATAAAACAATTGATTTACATACAATATAGAATTTATTAGGGTACAACCCTAGGCTGTTCATATTGATACATAAGTGACATAGTAAATTATATTATTACATAATGGCTGTATATACTGATACATAAGCGACATAGTAAATTATATTATTACATAATGGCTCTAACGATCCCCGTTAGAGGTTTATATTCCAATACACTGTCGTGAATAACTAAACAGTAAGCTCGTGTGTTATTTGGAAAATTGGGTGAGTAGGTATAGATAGGGGGTTCTGGAGCCACCGCCCACCGTCCACCGCCCACCACCCGCTACTGAGCATGCGTGTGACGAAACAAATATGGCGATTGTATTGAGGATGACGTAATCTACAAATTAAGATAGCGTAATCCAAGATGGCGGCCAATATGGCCGACCGGAAATGAAAAAACTGCGAAATTTAAAATTTTAGACGGTAGGTGACGCCACTAATTAAAGTAAGAGGCTCCGCCATTTTGATTTTTGCAAAAAGTGACGTAACAAATATGTCGGTTAGCGCAGGCGCAAACCTAAATTTTTAGTTTTTGATTAAAGTCCTAAGTGTGGGGTGTCGTTTTACTCGGCTTGGCAAGCAGAATTCGAAAATGGTATTTGCGCAGGCGCAAACCTAAATTTTTAGTTTTTGGTTAAGTTCTAAGTGTGGGGTGTTGTTTTACTCGGCTTGGCAAGCAGATTTTAAAAATTTTAGAATATGTGAATGACCGGCATGCTCGATATGGCAACATAGCAACAACTACATGTGTAGAACAACCTTGACACGTGACAGGAAATGAGTCATATGTTTACCATCTCAGTCAGATGATATTATTTAAAGAAAGCAAGATGTTAGCATTTTAAGGTTGAAAATAAAACAACTGATTTAAACACAATTAATTTTTTAGGATAAATTCACAAGACTTACATACTAAAATATTACATAATGGCTCTTACAATGCCAGTTAGAGGTTTATATTCAAATACACAATCATGAATAACTAAACAGTAGGCTTTGGTTCTATTGGGAAAATTGTTTTTACTCATAAACTCCACTTTGATGTCCACTGTTGACGACTTGATTGTCTCATTCTGGTGCTGACAGTCAATTACAAATAGAGCTCGATCTTTAAACTCATCATAATTTAGGAGAGGCTCTGCTATGTTTTTATAACAAAAAGTTTTTTGAAAATCTGTGTACATCTGGTAAGCTTCAACATATTTAGATTTTTCGAAATCCATATTCATAGATTCATAAGGGTAGCATTCTGAATTGAGGAACACTCGTAGATCTACCATACCAATATTATCAAAAAAGTCACCTTTATTGCTTACATTATCTTTTCGATCTGTTTGAAATGCTATAATCACATATCTAGGTCTTTCTAAGTTTGTTGCAGTTTTAACAGACCATACATCTTTATTAATATCTCTAAGTGCTGGTAGCTCATATATGTCCCATTTGCGGTATGCTAGAAATATAGATGTGTCTTTTGCAATTTTATCCATCAGTTCCAACTTCATTTTATCGTTTGGAAATACATGTTTAGCTTTTAAAAACATGTTGGTTACAGTTATTTTAGATCTTGCACTACCAGTACTATAATAACTGTTGGCATCACTTCGAGCTCTTGTAAATCGGAAAGTATGTTTACCGCAGAGAACTCCTTTAAAGTGATGGAAGAAACTGAAGAGGTACCAAAGAGGCAGGAGCAAGTGAAACTTGTTATCGTTTAAGGTGATATGATCTGACGATACATTCACTTCGGCGTTGCTAAGAGATTTGGCTTCATTCTTGCTAAACGAAAGCAGGGTTTTGATAGTTGTTGTGGTGTATGGGTCTCGTACTCGCTCCACTTCCTTGTTATTTAATTCATACGACACTGATTCAAACAGAGCGGCTCCTCCATTATTTGACATATAACACTCACCATCGGCATTTTGTATTGCTAAAGGTTCCAGAGCACCTTCGATTATTAGAACCGACTCTGCTAGGCATACAAAGGCATCTTGCTGATTGATGTTTATTTCGACTTCATCACTGTTACCAAAGGATTTAGTTGACGAATAGTAAGACCGAAGCTCTTCTCGATCAATGGAATCGTCAAACTCGGGGTCTTTGAATATTTTGAGTTTTGATGACATGATAACCAAGACTTTTAAGGAACTCAATATTATCGGAGCGAAGTGTACACTTTGAAGTGGTTGACTGTACTGAACTTGTTTTAGTAGATTCACTTGCTTTTATATCCTTAAAGACTAGCATTCTAGGTAATCTTTTTAAGGTTCAGACGAACAGACACCTCTTCACCTTGAAAGTTTACAGGAACTGAATCTTGATCCACGATGTCGATGCTTATATTTGAAATCTCTTGCTTGTTCACTGGTAAATAAATTAGATTCTTAGGTTCGATGTCGATTGCATAACCAGGATCAACCATCGGGGCAAACTCATATAACGTATGTGAAGGTTTCTCGTTATAGTAGGAACCAGACACAATATTAGTTTCTATACGAATCTGTTTAACATCTACTATTTCAACAGGCAAATCAGATTCATGGTAGACACCTGGTCGAAGAACTTGCTTTGAAAATCCCAGCATTCGCCCAATCGAATCATCAGCTTCAAAACTGATACATGTGAAACATTTTATTTCACATCTAATGGTGTTCGGATTAGGTCTTAGAATCAAAGCTAGTTGCTTTTGTTCATGTGTCGCTGCAGCACCAACAAGCTCATTTTGAAGCAAGTTTTCCAAATGTGTTATTTCATATGCACCAGTAGGTATCGTGATGGTTCTCCAAGCACCTCCTTGTTTTACATAAAATTTATTTTTACCTTTATATATGTTAGGTATGTTGTTGTATGTGTGAAAACCTATCAAAGCAACAGCATAACTACCACCAGGATCCAATTCAATTGGTGGATCGTAGTCTGTTGACAGATGGGAGCTGCGGTCTTTCAACACAAAGGTTTGCGACATGACTGATACACAGAGGTTACTGTTTGAGTCTTTTATTTAAAAATTTTTAAACATAAGTGACCACAATTATAAGTATTATATGTTTGATACACATCATGATTATACATTAGAGTATAGTCTTTAAGGTACTGTTGCAACTCGACTGGTGGCTTTAAGTTTCCATAGGAGTCAAAGTACTCGACTGTGTTACCACGTTTCCTAACTGCAACCCAATGACTACCAGGCTCCTTGTTGGTTTGTAAATTCATGATAAACGATTCATTTTTACGTGGTCCATTTCGAGGTAGACTATCTCGCATGTATACACCTCTAAAATATGGGATTTTCATTTTACCAGCAAATTTCAGAAGATCTTCATCTGTTAGAGGTCTTGCTGGCAAACGACTTATTCGTTTTTTGGCTTTTGCAGATACAAACCATAGCCACCACGTTGTTTCTTCAGATATAGACCCTTGCCGAGTCTCTTGCATTTCGGTTTTAATTTCAAACCACTACCTCTCTTACCCATTGCGATAGCCTCCATTGTTTTGTTGTGACGTTCTTCTTCCTTCAGTTTGTGTTTGGCCGCTTTAGCATCGTTTACGGCTTTAGCAATACCAGCAGCACCACCACCCAAAGCACCAAGAGCTGATAGACCACCAAATATAAGAGGTAACAGTGGTAGGAAGCCTCCGCTTTTAGGTATTGGAATAACTCGAGGTTTCAATACATTCTTACGCCCACCAATCTGTTTAACAATTGCATGAGCGATATCAAACACTGCATTCTCTGATGGAATAAGGTTTCTGTCTTTTATAACTTCTCCAATCAGACTAAGAATGTTTTTAAAAGGAACTTTCTTCTTTGGTTTTGAGTTGGTTACATCAAGACCCATACCAAGCTTTCTTTTAACTTTCATGGTGTTTGTAACGCTCCAAGCGGCTAACTTTTCACCAAAACTTGCGTCCTTTGATTTAACTCTCTCCCAAGCTCGATTCTCCAACACCTCGTCGGCTCGATGTCTATCACTTAACTCTTTTGATTGAGAGTAAGCGATGTCGTGGTCTCTACAAGCACGGTCTAGCAGATTGATACCTTGATCACCTCTGGCAAGACGTTCTTTAAGTTTAGTACCCGGACCACAAAATTGATAACCAGGTATGTGTAACTCAACAGGCAGCTTGTTAATAGCTGTGTTTACAAGACCTTCACCCTGTGACACCAACATTGATACTAACTATATGACTCACTTGCATCTGTCTATATATGTTTATACTTACCGAAAATATAGTTTAGTTTAAGTCAAGATGCGTACCATTAAACACGCTTCTGTCTTACCTATTACAAATATAGACGATGTTGTTGATACATCATCAGAACAACAACGAAAACATGGCCCTCTCTTGCCAAACACAGTTAGATGTATCATATGTGGCCCGAGCGGGTGTGGCAAAACAAATGTTATGCTAAGTTTATTGTTTGAACCGAATGGTTTAAAGTTTGATAACGTGTGTGTATATTCAAAGTCTTTATATCAACCTAAATACAAGATGTTAAAGGATGTGTTGAAGGCAACAAAAGATGTTGGTTACTATCCATATAGTGAAAACGATGAAATATTAGATCCAGCAGATGCCTTGGGTAACTCTGTGTTTATATTTGATGATGTAGCTTGTGACAAACAGGATAAAATGAGAGCATACTTTAGTATGGCAAGACATAAGAATATTGATTCGTTCTATCTCTGTCAAACATATACTCGAATACCGAAACATCTAATACGTGATAATGCCAATGTGTTGATTCTCTTCAAACAAGACGAAACCAATTTAAAACACATCTACGACGATCATGTAACGACAGATATGGACTTTAAACAATTTAAAAATATATGCTTTGAGTGTTGGAAAGACAATAAGTATGGTGTGTTGGTGATTGTAAAAGAAAACGAAGTACACAGAGGGAGATATAGAAAAGGATTCGATAGCTACATATTAATCTAATTGACTACAACCAACAACAAGAAAGAGATGTCTAGCAGGACAACCAACTATCTAACAAGACAGACAACCTGTCTAACAACCTGTCTAAAACAACCTGTCTAAAACAACCTGTCTAAAACAACCTGTCTAAAACAACCTGTCTAAAACAACCTGTCTAAACCAACCTGTCTAAACCAACCTGTCTAAACCAACCTGTCTAAAACAACCTGTCTAAACCAACCTGTCTAAAACAACCTGTCTAACAATCTGTCTAACAACTAGATAGGTAGACATACCACCAATTCGAAGCTAGTACACCTTAAACCACCAAACTGTTTGCATCTCTTAACACGATCTGAAACAAATAACTTTAGCAAGATGGAGATGATGGGTAAACAAGAGAGAAAAATCAAGAAAAAGATTTTACAACTTGCCGAAAACATTCGAAAAAAACATTTAATGCTTAAGCTTGGTAGAGTTGAGAATGATGAGGTCCTACAACGTTTATACAAACCAATTGTTGAACCACTAAGTGAAATATCTAAAAACACATCGGTACTTAAACTGCAACCAACGGCTGAACAAATCAAAGAAGAAGAAGCTTCTGCTGATGTACCAGAAAAGAAACCCAAAGTTGAGTTCCTTAAAGATCATGAAGTTTTTGAAGCAGAACCAGAGGTAGAGACAAGTTCTGATGAGGATATTCCAACATTTGAAGAGCTTGAGGCAGATCTACAAACTGTCACAAACAACCCAGCATATCAAGAATTTTTGGAGCAATATCCTGAACGAGTTCGGTATTATGTAGACAAGTATTTTACTGAACCACCGAGGCTTGCTACTATTGATCAAACGTATGGTGCTCGCTACGCTAAAGATACTGGTAGCTGGAGTCTTGGCAACAAACACTTGGACTTTACTGATAATGACATACGACTAGGTCAAAGGAGATATCCGCAAACACAAGGTCTGCTAGAATTGATATTTATGAAAACACCTAGAGGGTATACCTATGACGATCTTCAACACTATAGAGATATTCTAGAAGCAACTAGTGTTCATAAAATGAACTACGATCCCAACGCACGAACCAAGGGTTGTTCCTCGGAAAAGTATCTGACTCTAATAAAACCAGTTATAAACCCACGAGGACGAAGATCCTCAACTCCTCAAGGTTTTGGCTACGACACACATCTTAATGAAGAACAAAAAACCGAACCTAGAGCTCAGAATGTAAGCAACAACTATATGATACAAAATAACAAACAAATAGAATATGTCTATTGGGATGATATAAATGAGTTGGTTGATAGACTTAGACTTTTAGTAGCTTCTCAAGTTGCTGGTAATAATGCTCATAACAACGAAATTCAATCAATCATTGAAGAATTAAAGGAAGTCAGTGTTATTGCTTAGTAAACCTAGATATATGTCATACATACATACCTATTGCTTAGTATAAAAATGTCTATCGATAAGTTCGGACGTTCCCAGTCCAACAAACGCTTTAAGTTTAAAATCATCGAAAGAGAACTTTTCCCAAGAACTACAAGTGGTGACTTTGATTTGCAAAGCCATAGATTGTGTAACGTTGGTGATCCAATCGATCCAACAGATGGTGTAAATAAAAAATTTGTAGATGCATGGATAGATGACTCAGAAAAACAAAGACGAAGTGACAGAAAGAATAATTGCCATCTTACTTGAAGCTGTGCACAAACCAGAGTTGGTTGATTTAAAAAACGAATTTGAAAATAAATTGAAAAATTTAGCTAAGGACATAACTGCTCAAGTTTTAAAAGACATTGATCTGTCAAAGAATAACAAGTTAAAGAAGAAGTTGGGTGAAATAGACAACAAACTAAAAGATTTACATAACAAGTGGATACTCTTAAATCCGTCATCACCATGAAACGGAAAATAGTTGAACCATCTGATGCTAAGAAGCAAGTAATAAATGAGTTATACACACCAGCACGAATCAACTTCAAACGTAGACGTACCATAATTAAAGGTTTAAATGACTTGTGGCAGATTGATTTGGCAGAGTTTCAAGACTATCATCGCGAAAACTCTGGTTACAAATACATTTTAGTGGTTATCAATTGTTTTTAAAAATATGTGTGGACTCGTCCGCTTAAATCTAAAAATGCTGAAGAGGTGACTAAAGCTATGGCTGATATTTTAGCTAATAGTACAACGCCCTCTAACGTTCAATCTGATCTTGGTAAAGAGTTTTATAACTCCAAATTTAATGCCTTAATGAAAAAATATAACATCAATCACTATAGCACTTATAGTGTGAAAAAGGCTGCAATAGTGGAAAGAGTTATACGTACCTTAAAAGAGAAGATCTACAAAAATTTCAACTTGTTTGGCTCCTACAAGTGGTTAAATACACTACCTGATGTCACTGCTAACTACAACGCAACAATTCATAGAACAACTGGTGTAAAACCTAAAGATGTTAATAAGAAAAATGAAGAAGCTATCCGTAAACAAACATATTCAAATATTAAAGTGTTTGATCAGAATAAATTCAAAGCGGGTGATGTTGTACGTCTAAGTAAAGCAAAAGCTCAATTCGAAAAGGGGTATACACCTCGCTGGTCAACAGAGTTATTCAATATTGTTAGTGTTCATTTCACAAATCCAGTAACATACTTTCTTGAAGACATGCAAGGCAAGCCTATCAGTGGAGGATTTTACGAGGAAGAACTACAAAAGACTAAACAAACAGACATCTATCTGGTTGAACGCATCTTGAGGAAGAAAGGCAAGAAACTCTATGTAAAATGGTTGGGCTTTGATAAATCTCATAATTCTTGGATAAATTCGGATGATGTTAAATAAACTTACTTATATATTTAGTGTATTAATATACTTAGAATAAAATAAAAGTCGTTATTAAAATTAGTGTGTTTTATTTTTCCATATTGTTACATACATACATACAATTAAGTCAAGTGAAAATTTAAAAATTCTGGCGTAAATCAATAATGTCCTGAATAAACTTCTCCTGTGGCACATCAACTATCTGCAGATCATTTCTATTCATCTTGAGGTATTTTACTTCGGTCTTTATTCCATTAAAGAGATTTATAGAATTTGGATCATACAACATGTTTAGAACCACTTCGGAGTCGGGATGTTTATTTTTAAAGTTTCTGACGGCTCTTCTAAAACTCTTCTTCTGGGTTCGTATAGCATGATACGGGTACTTAGCGTCTTTCTCATTTCTTGAAAGTAAACCAAACATACTGATTTTTCCGGGATTGCTTGGTTTTGGAGATATATCTTCAATGTGTTCTGTAACTCTAGCATCTGCTTCTCGCATACGTTGCACTTCATCCTATATCTCCATTAATTTCACTTCAATTTCTTGAAGGTTTTCCTTGTATTTTTGATTAAATTCGTTTACGAAAAAATCAAAAATAATTTGGTTGCACTTTTCATAGAAAGGATTAGATATCCAACAGGCTAAATTTAATATCAAATCTTTACAGACATATGTACCAGATATCAAGTTGTTTTCAGTCTGTGTTCCACCAAAGTCCACCAAGTATGTAGCGGTTGTAGGTGTTAGTTGAGATGTTGCTTCCGGCACATCTAGGGGGCCGGAATTCCGGCCCCCTAGATGTGACTCTAAGTGGACACCTTCGGTTGAAATATTTAGGTAATCGGTATTCTGGCTACCTAAATGTTTCTTCACCTGACCGTTGTAATAGGTAATCAACTCTTTAGTTTTCTTATTTTCCAACCAATGTCTGAATCTTTTCTCACCATTTTTACATAGTTTAGTTGCATTAAAATAACCAGTGTTTTTATCAATAATTAATTGAAAGTCTCCAAATAAACCATACCAGAAGTTGTCTTTAATTTGCTGGTAGCACACATCATTTAATGTAGCCATTTTAAACACACTACTAAACACTTAGATACTCAAGAGCAGACTGAAGCACGTCTTACTTCTAAGAAAACTAAATTTTGAATGAGCTTCAGAGTATGTGTACGACAATTTATAGATGTTGACCCCACTCTACGGCTTAAAACTGTGTTTATTAATGTTTATTTCCAACCACATTAGCCGCTGCAACATCCATCCACTTTCAGCTTCTGCAAACTCCAAAGCTTTTGTATAAATCTCGTTGCTGAATTCCTTAAATATATTTTCAAACTCAGTTGAAACTGTGACATTTTTGTTTTTAGTATTGAATGACTTCATTTCTTTTATATTCCGACTTTGGAGCACATACAATCCAAACAATTCCAAGTTCATTTTAATTTGATTATGTTTAGCTAGAGAAGCTTCAATTAGATGAAACACTTTATGTTTCACAGTATCCATGGCTAAGTTTATGTCATTACCATCTAAGTTAATACGATAGGTGGCCACTCTATTTTTAAAAGCTTGAGCAAGCATATGCACTTGTTCAACTTGCCATGGCTCACATACTTTTGCCTTGTGAACTTCACTACGTAAATGTCCAGAAAATTGATTCTTTTTCACTTGTATCGAGCATGACTCACAATATCTCATCTTAACTACAGATGGTTAACTAATGAATAAAACACATGTGTTTCGTTTAAGTAGATATATTAACAAACATGTTTACGATACATATCCTTAAGTACAGTGTAATGTTTAAAACAAAAGTAAATTAACATAAATAATGCAAGACACATAAGAAAACCTGTTGATATAAACATGGAAATATAATTTGAGGTAAACAGGTAAGAATTATTTAATACAAGAGTTCTCCAATCAGATGTCTCACCACGTGTACCATCATCAAACAGAAACATAAGTTTGTAATGCACCACTTCAGACTTGCTTTTGGACATGTTGTACATTGAAAGTTGTATAAGTTCATCATTGTTTAGATATGTTGTTGCTGTAAGAGCTGACCATATCATGCAGTCATCGGTGTCGAAACAAATTCGTACTTCTGTTACATTGGGTGGTTTGTAAATATACAACACATTTTGACATAGTGCTGTCAGGATGATGAAGCTTGCTTTAAGATGAGTCATTATATATCGTGTGTATTTCTTTGAAACGATCAAGTACTTGCTTCTTTGTAAAGTGTAAGCACTCTAACATACTAACTCGGAATGAGGATTCATAGTCTTTTAACATGGCTTTTATAAGCTTTATCACCTCCTCGTCACGTGGTAGCTCCTTCTTATTAACACATTTGAGAACATCAGCAACACAATAGAGGAAATCACTAAGTCGAATATCAATGTTCAAATCGGTTAGAAACTTCAGCTTTTCGTTGATGATTTCAACCAGATCTAGTAGCCGTTGAACTGCGTCTTCGGTTAAATAAAAAGTAATAGAATCATCTGAGATTGATATACCTTTACTGTCTACTACTTTAATAGGTTTGATGGTACATATTCCAATATTTTCAGGTTCGATCTTATTAGCTTTGGTAAAGTACTCTTCAGCTGTGTTTTTCAATGTTGAAATAAAATACTCCCATTCCCATGAGCCAGATGAGATTGTTATATTTGTATTTGGTGCATATAAGCTTGTATTTATAATTTTAATTATTGGAATCAATCCGGCCACTTTTGATATACCAATTGCAACACTTAGAGCTGGAGTAATGGCATACCTTGTTTCCAGTAGCATTCTACTTTCTTGCTTAATATCACTAATATTCTGACGTAGAGCTGCATCAATTTGGCCCCAATAACAATCACAAACATTGCTATTAATAGGTTCGTCGTTAACATCCATACCATACATGTTGAACAGAACAAATACACTAATATATAACTACTGGGTGCAGACTACAGACAACAACTGATGTACTTGCTTGCTACCTAATGTTTATATATACTTATACCCCCACTTTTGGCTTGTTATTGAAACTCATTTAACTGTCATCGGTGTTGTTGCTATGGCATGTTTGTTAGAACAATATTTGTCGAAGGTCACTCTCAAATTTGAAAACATATGACTCATTTCCTGTCACGTGTCAAGGTTGTTCTACACATGTAGTTGTTGCTATGTTGCCATATCGAGCATGCCGGGCATTCACATATTCTAAAAATTTTTAAAATCTGCTTGCCAAGCCGAGTAAAACAACACCCCACACTTAGAACTTAACCAAAAACTAAAAATTTAGGTTTGCGCCTGCGCAAATACCATTTTCGAATTCTGCTTGCCAAGCCGAGTAAAACGACACCCCACACTTAGGACTTTAACCAAAAACTAAAAATTTAGGTTTGCGCCTGCGCAAATACCATTTTCGAATTCTGCTTGCCAAGCCGAGTAAAACGACACCCCACACTTAGGACTTTAATCAAAAACTAAAAATTTAGGTTTGCGCCTGCGCTAACCGACATATTTGTTACGTCACTGTTTGCAAAAATCAAAATGGCGGAGCCTCTTACTTTAATTAGTGGCGTCACCTACCGTCTAAAATTTTAAATTTCGCAGTTTTTTCATTTCCGGTCGGCCATATTGGCCGCCATCTTGGATTACGCTATCTTAATTTGTAGATTACGTCATCCTCAATACAACCGCCGTACTTGTTTCGTCACACGCATGATCAGTAGTGGGCGGTGGACGGTGGGCGGTGGCTCCAGAACCCCCTATCTATACCTACTTGGGTGCTCATAAACTCCACCTTAATGTCCACCGTTGACGACTTGATTGACTCGTTCAGATGTTGACAGTCGATCACAAATAGAGCTCGGTCTTTAAACTTGTCATAATTCAATATAGACTCTGACATATTTTTATAACAGAAGCTTTTTTGAAAATCTGTATACATCTGATAGGCTTCAGCTTATTTGGATTTCTCGAAATCCATATGCATAGATTCATAAGGGTAGCATTCTGAATTTAGAAACACTCGGAGATCCACCATACCAATGTTATCGAAAAAGTCTGCCCTCTTGCTTACGTTGTCTTTTCGATCTGTTTGAAATGCTATAATCACATATCTAGGTCTTTCCAAGTTGGTTGCAGTTTTAACAGCCCACACATCTCTGTTGATAGCTCTGAGTGACGGTAGCTCATATATGTCCCATTTGCGATATGCGAGAAATATAGATGTCTTTTGCTATTTTATCCCTCAGTTCCAATTTCATTTTTCATTGGGAAATACATGTTTTACCTTTAAAAACATTGGTTACGGCAATTTTCGCTCGTGCCGTACCTGTGCTGTAATAGCCGTTGGAATCATTTCGAGCTCTTGTTAATCGGAAAGTATGTTTGCCACAGAGAACTCCTTTGAAATGATGGAAGAAACTGAAGAGGAACCAAATAGGTATGAGCATGTGAAACTTGTTATCGTTTAAGGTGATGTGCTCCGACGACACATTTAGCCGGCATTGCTAAGAGTTTTGGCTTCATTCTTACTGAAGGAAAGCATACTTTTGATGGTTGTTGTGGTGTATGGGTATCACACTCGTTCCACTTCCTTGTTATTTAACTCATAGGTCATCGATTCAAACGGCTGCTCCTCCATTTTTTGACAGATAACACTCACTATTGGCATTTTGTACTGCTAAAGGTTCCAGAACACCTTCGATTATTAGAGCTGACTCGGCCAGACATACGAACGCATCTTCCTGATTGATGGCTATTTCAATTTCATCGCTGTTACCAAACGATTTAGTTGGTGAATAGTAAGAGCGCAGTTCTTCTCGATCGATGGCATCATCAAACACTGGGTCTTTGAATATTTCTAGTTTTGACGACATGATAGCCCAGGGGTTTCAGGAACTCAATATTATCGGGACGAACTGTACCCTTTGAAGTGTTTGACTCAACTGAATTTGTTTTGGTTGATGCACTTGCTTTTATATCTTTAAAGACCAACATGCTAAGCAACCTTTATAAGTTTCAAGCGAACAGACACCTCTTCACCTTGAATCTTGATCAAATATGTCGATGCTTATATTGGAAATCTCTTGCTTGTTCACCGGCAGGTTAATTATTTTACATTTGATGGTATTCGGATTAGGTCTCAGAATCAGAGCCTGCTGCTTTTGTTCGTGTGTTGCTGTAGCACCAACAAGTTCATTTTGAAGTAACTTCCAAGTGTGTTATTTCATATGCACCAGTGGGTATCATGATGGTCCGCCAACCAGTTCCTTCTTTTACATGAAATGTGTTTTAACCTTCATATATGTTAGGTATGTTGTATGTGTGTAAGCCTATCAAAGCAACAGCATAACTACCATTCAAAGCAAGTGGTGGATGGTAGTCTGATGACAGATGGGAGCTGTGATCTTTCAACACGAAGGTGTGCGCCATGACTGATACACACAGGCTACTGTTTGAGTCTTTTATTGCAAAAATTGTAAATACAAGTGACCACAATTAAAAGTATTACATGTTTGATACACATCATGATTATATAATGTAGAATAGTCTTTAAGGTAACGTTGCAGCTCCACAGGAGGCTCAAGTTTCGATACGGGTCAAAGTACTCGACGATGTCGCCATGTTTCCTCACAGCAACCCAATGACTGCCTGGCTCCTTGTTTGTTTGCAAATTCATAATGAACGACTCATTTTTACGTGGTCCATTCCGAGGTAGCTCATCTCGCATGTATACGCCTCTAAAATATGGGATTTTTATTTTACCAGCAAACTTGACAAGATCTACATTTGTTAGAGGTCTTGCTGGTAAACACCCTAGTTTTTTGGCTTTTGCAGATACAACCCATAACCGGAGCGTTGTTTCTCGAGATACAGACCTTTGCCCAGTCTCTTGCATTTTGGCTTAAATTTCAAACCACTGCATCTCTTACCCATCGCGATGGCTTCCATTGTTTGTTGTGACGTTCTTCTTCCTCTAGTTTGCGTTTGGCTGCTTTAGCATCGTTGACTGCCTTAGCAATACCGGCAGCACCACCACCCAGAGCGCCCAGTGCTGACAGACCACCAAATATCAGAGGCAACAACGGAAGGAAGCCTCCGCTTTTAGGTATTGGAATAACTCGAGGTTTCTGCACATTATTACGCCCACCAATGTTTCTAACGATTGCATGAGCTATATCAAACACAGCGTTCTCTGTTGGAACATACTTATTATGTTTTTAAAGGGAACTTTTTTCTTTGGCTTCGAGCTGATTACATCAAGACCCGCACCAAGTTTTCTGTTAACTTTTATGGTGTTTGTAACGCTCCAACTTTTCAGCAAAACTTGCGTCCTTCTTTGTTAATAGCTGTCACGACCCTCACCCTGTGACACCAACATTCATACTGACTGTGCGTCTCACTTGCATCTATATTTATGTACACACACCAAAAAATACAGTTTAGTTCAAGTCAAGATGCGTACCATCAAACACGCTTCTGCCTTACCCATTACAAATATAGATGATGCTGTTACGGATACATCAGAACAACTAAGGCATGGTCTTCTCTTAAACACCGTTCGATGTATCATATGTGGTCCTAGGGGATGCGGTAAAACAAATGTTATGCTGAGTTTATTGTTTGAAGCAAACGGTTTAAAGTTTGCCAATGTGTAGGTGTATTCAAAGTCTCTGTATCCACCGAAATACAAGATAAAGGAGGGGTTGCATGCAGCAAAAGGTGTTGGTTACTATCCGTATAGTGAAAACTATGAAATCGTAGATCCAGCAGAAGCCTTGGAGAACTCTGTGTTTATATTTGATGATGTAGGTTGTGACAAACAAGATAAAATAAGAGCATACTTTAGTATGGTCAGACATCTAGGCGGCTATATGGAAAAACGTGGGGACTAAGACCTAGTATGGCCCACTGGCTGTACACAAGGGTGGTCAGACCATCGTTAACATATGCGGCACTGGTCTGGTGGCCTAAGGTGACACAATCCAGTGCCAAACAAAAACTAGGCAAGATCCAAAGGATGGCTTGCCTAGGCATCACAGGGGCCATGTCTTCAACCCCAACAGCCGCCATGGAGGTGTTGCTGGATCTACCCCCCCTACACTTAGTTATTATGGGAGAGGCCAGGCTAGGACTATACAGACTAGCCTGCAATGGTTGACTGAAGATCAACCCAGGCTTCAGGGGCCACTGCAAAATTCAGGAGATCGTGAAGGAGCCCATGCTTGAAATGAGGTCAGACTTCGCGAGCCCGCGAATGTGCAGGGAAAACAACTTTACAGTGGAAATCCCTGATCGCGAGGCATGGCGGGAGGAGACGCCGGGCATGCCACGGGACGCGCTCGTCTGGTTCACGGACGGATCTGGCGGGGAGCGTGGGACGGGGGCAGGTGTTTACTCGGAAGGACCGAGGGTAAGTCATAGTATTTCCCTCGGAGCCCATGCAACGGTGTTTCAGGCCGAGATGTACGCCATCCTGCACTGTGTGCGGAAGAACAAGAGGAGGGGCTACACCAACAAGCGGATCCTCATAGCCACAGACAGCCAGGCAGCCCTTAAGGCACTAAGTAGCCCACGGGTAAATTCCTGGCTGGTGAGTGAGTGCCGAGACGAGACGAGCGACCTGGCTGGGCAGAATGAGGTGACCCTCATCTGGGTGCCGGGTCACTCGGGGGTTAAAGGCAATGAAGAAGCTGACAGTCTCGCGAAGAGAGGGTCAGCAGAACCATTTATGGGACCAGAACCGGCTCTGGGCGTGTCAAAGAGCACTGCCAGGGGAGCCATTAAGTCCTGGGTCAGAAACCAACACAAGGTGTACTGGGCGGACTGTCCAGGGCTCAGACATGGGAAGTCAATAATTGACGGACCCAGTTCAAGGAGAGCTGTGGAGCTGCTAAACCTTAGCAGAGGACAGCTCAGAAACACAACAGGTCTCTTGACGGGACACATGGCCGTCAAGAAACACCTGCATAAAATGGGGCGGTTCGAAGGGGACCTCGCATGCAGACTCTGCGGCGAGGGGGAGGAATCAGCCCAGCACATCTTGTGTGAGTGTATAGCTCTGGACCGGAAAAGACAACTGATCTATGGTCACTCTAGACCGGAGACAGCAATATAAAACTTCACCCTACCAATCGCTGTGCAGACTAGTTCAAGGCACAGTGATCTTGGAATGGGTGGAGTAAGACTAAGGGTATGCACAATCAACCAAGGGTTGCGGTGCTATCGGGGCGGCAAGGCCGCGGACGAGCCCTGAGGGAACAAAAAAAAGATGGTCAGACATAAGAATATTGATTGATTCTATCTCTGTCAAACATATACTCGAATACCCAAAAATCTGGTAAGTGATAACGCTAACGTTTTGATTCTCTTCAAGCAAGATGAAACCAATTTAAAACATGTGTACGACGATCATGTGACCACTGATATGGACTTTAAACAATTAAAAAATATATGCTGTCAATGCTGGAAAGACAATAAGTATGGTGTGTTGGTGATTGTGAAAGAAAATGATGTACACAGAGGCACATATAGAAAAGCATTTGATAGATATATCTTAATCTAACTGGTTACAACTAATGATATAGACAGGACAGACAGACAGCTGTCATACAGCTGTCGTGATAAATAAGAAGACATGCACCAAGGCGGAGTCAGTATACCTTAAACCAACTTTAGCACGATGGAGGTGGTGGGTAAACAAGAGAGAAAAGTTAAGAAAAGGATTTTACAACTTGCTGAAAATATTCGAAAAAAAAACATTTAATGCTTAAGCTTAACAGCTGAGAATGATGATGCTGTGCAACGTTCATATAAACCAATTGTTGAGCTGCTAAGTGAAATCTAAAAACACATCAACACTTAAACTGCAGCAGCCGCCAGTGGCTGAACAAATCAAAGAAGTTGATATACCAGAAACGAAACCCAAAGTTGAGTTCCTTGAAGACCATGAAGTTTCTGAAGCTGCACCAGAGGTGGAGACAAGTTCCGATGAGAATACCCCAACATTTGAAGAGCTTGATGCAGATCTACAAACTATCACAACCAACCCAGCATATCATGAATTTTTGGAGCAATATCCTGAACGAGTTCGATATTATGTAGACAAGTATTTTACGGAACCGCCGAGACTTGCCACCATTGATCAAATGTATGGTGCTCGCTACGATAAAGATACTGGTAACTGGAGTCTTTGCAATAAACGCTTGGACTTTACTGATGCTGAGATTCAACTGGATCAAAGGGAGATACTCACAAACACAAGGTCTGCTAGAATTGATATTTATGAAAAGACCAAAGGCGTACACGTATGACGATCTTCAACACTATAGAGATATTCTAGAAGCAACTAGTGTTCATAAAATGAACTACGATCCCAACGCACGAACCAAGGGTTGTTCCTCGGAAAACTGTCTGACTAATAAAACCAGTTATAAATCCACGAGGGCGTAGATGCTCAACTCCTCAAGGTTTTGGTTACGCTTACGACGACGACAGCGACGACCACACCACACATCTTAACAAAAAACAAAAGACTGAACCTAAAGCTCAGAGTGATAAGAGCAGCGGTAGCAGCAGCAGCATCAGCACTAACAACTATATGATACAAAATAACAAATAAATAGCATATGTGTATTGGGATGACATAAACGAGTTGGTTGATAGACTTAGACTTTTAGTGGCTTCCCAAGTTGTTGCTGGTAATAATGCTGATAACAACGAAATTCGGTCAATCTTGGAAGAACTAAAGGAAGCTAGTGTTATCGCCTAGTAAACCTACATAAGGTCTTATATGCCTAGCTATTGCTTAGTATAAAAATGTCTATCGATAAGTTCGGACGTTCCCCGTCCAATAAACGTGTAAAGTTTAAAATTATCGAAAGAGAGACTGTCAAGAACAGCAAGTGATGATTTCGATGTGCAACGCCGTAGATTGTGTAACGTCACCGACCCTATCGATTCCACAGATGGAGTAACTAAAACATTTGTTGATGAGTGGGTGGACGACTATCAGAACCATAAAGCTGAGTATCTGAAGAATAAAGATGAAGTGACCCAAAAACTAATAGCCATACTGCTAGAGGCTGTGCACAAACTAGAGTTGAAAGATTTGAAAAACGTATTTGAACAGAAATTAAGCAAGACCATCACAGCTCAAGTTTTAAAAGATATCGATCTGTCAAAGAACCACAAGTTGAAGAAGTTGGGTGAAATAAACAAAAATCTAAAAGATCTGCATGACAAGTGGATACTTTTAAATCCAACATCGCCATGAAGCGTCGTCGACAACAGCACCAACATAACGATGAACCAACTGATGCTGAGAATTCTATAAATGAATTCCATCAACCAGCTAGAATCGTAGAACGTAAGCGTACCATACTTAAAGGTTGGAATGGCTTGTGGCTGATTGGTTTGACCTAGTTTACACACTTGTACTTTGAATCAAGTAAAAGTCTTTGTTAAAATTAATGTGTTTTTATTTTATGATACAATTAAAAATTATGCCGTAAATCAATAATATCCTAAATAAACTTCTCCTGTGGTACATTGTTATCTGTAGGTTGTTTCTATGTGCCGTAAGGTATTTCACTTTGGTCTTAATTCTGTTAAAGATGATTGGATATCCAACAGGCTAAATTTAATATCAAATTTTTGCACACATATGCACCAGATATCGCGTCGTTTTCAGTCTGAGCTCCACCCATTTTTACTAAGTATGTAGCAGTTGTAGGCGATAAGTGAGCTGGCTCGGCTGGAACATTTGTTCCTTTAACCTATTGTTGTAATATGCAATCAATTCTAGTTTTCTTATTTCATGTACCAGATATCAAGCTGTGTTCAGCTTGTCTTCCACCAAAGTTCCACCAAGTATGTAGCAGTTGTTGGTGTTATTGAGATGTTGCTTCCGCCACTTCTAGGGGTCTGGTATTCCGGCCCCCTAGAGGTGACTAAGTGGGCGCCTACGGTTGGAACATTTGGGTAGACGGTATACCGGCTACCAAATGTTCCTTTAACCTATTGTTGTAATCAAATTCCATTCTTAATAACATTGAGTACCCCCGTATATATATCATATTTGAAATTTTTTGTTTTAAATCGAGTTTGTTCATTTTATTATTGACCTGGCAACCAAAACAAACAAAACACGTGCTGAGCTTAACCTAAGAGCACAGTCGGCTAGCGGGAATCGGAGTCCTATACGTACAGAGACAACACATACTTGATGTCAACAAACATAGCCTATGACATACAAGACAACTTTCAGCATGGGGAATCGGGAAGTCCTAACCTCACAGTCGGCTAGCGGACAGCAGCCGGCATAACGTAACTAACAACACATGTGTGTGTGCCTTAACCTAACATTCTCGGATAGCGGGAAGCAGAATGCTTATATGTCAAATTAATATGTGGGTGAGCTCCAAACAAACATTCGGCTAGCGGCAAACCCTTTTGGAACCTGACAGCAACAGCAGACATCTTGGAACATGTGAACTGACAGGTTACCCGCTACTAGATGGCCGGTTGCTGCAGCGGCCATCTTGGAACATGTGACGTCAGCTGACAAATGACAGCTGACTCCCGCCATCTGGCACTCGCTGACAGATAGTGACAGCGACGGAATGTGACGACAGATGACAGGTTTGTAACATGTGACGTCAGCTGACAGATGACAGAAACATGTGACGTCAGCTGACAGGTTACCCGCCATCTGTTAACGCATGCTCACATGGCTGCGGTTCAGCTTACCCCCACTCTACCCAACTCTGACGTCACAGCCAATCAGAAGCCTGGGATCGGTCCTCTCAGGTGTCCTACTATCTACTCATTTTTACTGTTATTTCTGAATTGCAAACATATATGTCTCTTAAATATGGTTGTAGTCAGTGGCGTGTAATTTCGACAGGGTCGTATTAACATATTTTGTTCATTTACTTTTAATTTTAAAGCAACTGCTCTATTTTATCATACGCCATGCCGTACACCGTGGATAGAGCAGTTTTAATTGCAAGGCAAACATTATATCGCCTGAAATCCACATTAGAAGTGGCTAAACAAGCCATTGAAAACCCAGAGCATGCGCTAAAATTCTCTGTGGCTCATCAGTTTTCCTTAACACTTTTTGACGAATTCATGTGTGTGAATAAAGGCGCTTTTGTTAGGTGATTCCGAGATGGACAATGTTGAGTCTTGGTTCGAATTAACGGTGCATATTGATGATGCAATGCAAGAAATTAACGCATTCCACATGTGGTTATCTCAACCCCCAAATATTGTCGGTCAATATTCTGAGCGAGATGATGTTTATAGAACAAGCGGTCCAAGTGGGTAGTCCACCCACGTTGGCGCCAGAAGTTCTGCGAGCTCGGCCGCCATCGCGAGCTACTCCCATGTCTCATTTAGAATCCCGTGCAGGATCACGAGAGTCCTTACACACTATTCGGTCTTATATTGTCAGGCTACCAAAAATTAATTTACCCGTTTACAACTGTGATTTAGGCACTTGGGCTAACTGGTTTCCAACTCTAAATGTGCCCCTTTCTTCGGGTAACTATAATATTGGGTCCGACTTTTTAGTAGGAACTTCTTTTTGGAATGTCTGTTTAGACACGTTTTCTTGTAACTTCACACCGAGCACGCCGTGTTCTAAAGGCTCTATTTTAGCGAAGGTGGCTCGCATCTACGACCCTCTAGATTTCCCATGTCCCGCCATATGGTTTGTTAAAAGCTTTATTCAGCGACTATGGCTATGGGGCATTCATTGGGAGCATCCACCCCCCGTCGAACTTAACCGGCAACAGCTTAAGTCCCAGGAACAGATGATATGCCTATGTCGATCTGTCTCGTTTCATTTTGCATTCATTAATGAGGTCCTATGAACTTTACATCCGAACTGTAGATTCTCAAGGGAAAGTCTCGGTTAATTTTCTTATGGCAAAATCGAAAGTGGCTCCTGTCAAGCGCCTATCTATCCCCAGATTAGAGCTGTGCGTAGCGGTTCTTATTTCCAATCTGCTCTCCTTTGTACCCCACATGTACAAAGATCACAATTTTAATCGCATTATAGCCTGGAGTGACTCTACCATCGTCCTTCATTGGATTCGATCCTCACCTCACCGTTTTAAGGTTTTTGTGGCCAACAGAATTAGCCATGTTCAGGAAAGAGTTTCCCCAGAGTGTTGGAGACATGTACAGTCCCAGAATAATCCTGCGGATCCTGTTTCTCGAGGCCTAATGCCCAACGCACTTCTCGTGTTCACTGCGGTGGACGGGGCGCTCTTGGTTAAAGCTGTCAAGTGAGTGTTGGCCTCAAGGCGCCTTCTTTAATCAGTATTTTTCCTTGGCTGGCAGCGAAGAGAAGAAAGTTACCTTTCTTAGACATACAGCATCAATTCTTTTCGATAAATACCCATCACTCAGTAAAGTGCAAGCAGTCGTTGCCTGGTGCCTTCGTTTTGCTCATAACACCACACAATTTAACAAAGCATCAGGTCCTTTATCGGCGTTAGACCGACACAGGGCGCTAATGGCTATAGTAAAGTCGGTGCAGCATCGAGCTTTTGAGGTGGAAATTCGTTCCTTGCAACTCTCCCAGAAATGTTCAAAACCACTTCAGAAACTAGCCCCTTTCCTTGATAACGGCGGCATCCTTCGTGTAGGTGACCGTCTTCACCATCTGAGTTGTCCTATGTTTCAAAACACCCAGCACTACTTCCCAGAAAACACAAATTCACAGATATTCTCATCAAAGATATACACCTTCGATATTTTCACTCAGGGGTTAATACCACAGTGCACCTTCTTCAGCAAAACTTTTGGTTTGGATATTAGGTGCGCGGCGCATTGTGACTAGCCAGCTTTCAAAATACAATCAGTGTTTCCGCCTTAAACCAAGCCATGTCACACTCCTCCCATGGGCGAGCTTCCCGTGTCTCAGGCTAAACCATTTAGCACAACGGGTGTCGAATTTGCAGGCCCTTTTCGATTTCTATATCGTTGCTTTCGTGGAGCCAGACCTGTCAAAGTGTATATATATATATATATATATATATATATATATATATATATATATATATATATATATATATATATATATATATATATATATATATATATATATATATATCTTTGCTTGTTTTACCACCAAGGCTCTACACCTTGAACTGGTCTCAGATCTCTCGACCGAAGCCTTCCTAGCAGCTCTACGTTGTTTTATAGCCCGTCGTGGACGATGTTCAATGCTATATCGCGACTGTGGGACAAACTTTGTTGGTGCCAGTCGCGAACTGGTCAGATACGCGAAACTCCCATCCGAGTTTGACGCCATCACCTCGAGATTCAATCCACCTTCGGCGTCTCATTTTGGGGGACTATGGGAGAGCGGAGTCAAGACGGTGAAGACTCACATTTTTAGAGTTATTAGCAACCAACTTCTGACTTGAGGAGTTTAACACACTTATCATACAAATTGAGGCAATGTTGAATTCACTACCGCTTTGTCCACTTTCAACAGATCCTTACGATCTAAGTGTACTCACTCCTAGATATTTTTAACTTTAGAACTTCTAACTGCGGCGCCTGATCCTAATCTATCGCATTTGTCATTATCAAGGCTTTCTAGGTGGCAACTCATCCAAAGCATGCAGCAAAGTTTCTGGACTCGCTGAAAGAATGAGTACCTCCATATACTTCAACAAAGAAAGAAATGGTTTTCAGACTCTACATCCGTAACTACAAGGGGATCAGTAGTTTTGTTTAAGGATGACAATCTTACACCCCTGAAATGGAAATTGGCTTTTGTTATTTCCCTCCATCCAGGACGTGATGAAATTTCCCGTGTAGCTACAATCAGGACCGATTCTGGAACCATTCAAAGACCGATAGTTAAGTTATGTCCCTTGCCTAACCAATAGGTAGTTGGTTAATTTTATGTAATATATAGATAATGTAGATAGTTGTTCCTTTTTTTTAACATTGAGCACTGTCGTTTTGTTTTGTATAGTTTTCCTTTTTTGAGCAATTACACCAGATTGTAATTTCCGGTGGGCGGTGTATGTTCCGTCGTTATTTTCCACACCTTTTTTGCCACACGCACGTGCCCACTATGGACACAAAAATAGAGTTGGTCACCAAGGGCACGTCAAGCAATGATGGTCAACCCGAAAATGTCACACTGGAGATTTACCTTTTCGAACGGCGGTCTGATGGGCTAGAGAGGCCGCCTACCCTTTCTCAACCCCCAGAGCGGGGAAAACCTCGGAATCAAGGCCTCTGCAAAAGTCCCATTCCATCGATGATCGTGCTAGAATGCAGTTCACTCATCAGTTCGAGTCATTCGTTGTCCCCTGGGCATTGGGCAGATAGGCCCGTAGCAGCCACGTGATCTTCTGAAAAGGGTTAAAGGGTTGGAAATCGCGTGGACCATAGGGCAAGGCGGTGCCTCGTTCCCATTTAAGTGCTACAAACTGCGTGTGCCAGAGAATGAGGCTGCTCCTTAGCAGCATCATTCTCCGATACACGCAGAATAAGGATTCTCCATCTGTTCAACATTTCATTTACTCTGTGAAGAAGGGCTGTTCCCGAAGCACATCGAGCTGTTCCTCGTTCGACCCATCAACGACGTCCCAGACAAGAATGGTATATATTTTTTATATTTCAACAACACACCACGAGGGCTTACAGCCTAAATACTATCGTACCGAGGGTGTCGACAAGGAGGAAAGAGGCAACTTGTTAATTCTGGACTTGATGGTTTGGAGGTTCGGAGAAGAAAAAACATGTGCCGGCAAGGAATTTCACAACTTGGAGGTCCTCGGAACAAAAGAGCGGGCATAACAAGATGTTCTATGCCTGGTGACCTGGACCCTAAAAGGGTGCATTCGCTCTGTTCCCCTATTAGATATGTTGGGGGCAGCAGTTAGAGGAACTATGGAAGAGAGCTCCTCTGAGCAGTGCCCGTGCAGATATCTATAAAAGAGAGATGTCACCAACGGCACGTCGGTGGACAAGGGATGGCAGCCTTTGGGTGAGGGTAGGGTCACCGATGAGACGTATAGCTCTCTTCTGAATGGAGTCCAGGAAAACGAGTGTAGAAGCGGCAGCGCCACCACAGATGTGGGAGCAGTATTCGAGGTTTGGGTTTATTTATGAAGTATATAAGGTATAGAGATTAGCTGGCGAAAGGTATTTTCGAGCCCGGAAGAGGAAACCTAATTTCTTAGCAGCCGCTTCTGCAATTGATGTGGCATGTTGGTGCCAATTGAGATTTCGATCCACAGAAATGCCAACAAGTGAAAAGAACTAATTACTTTGAATAACTTGATTGTTCATTGTGCTGGGTCTAGGGCTGGTGTATCTCTTATGAGATATAGAGCAAGACTGATATTTGGTGGAGTTGAATTGTACAAGATTTCTACTTCCCCAGTCTAATATTTTTTGGAGATCCACAGAGACAGAACCCTCCATGAGTCTGTGATCCTCATCTAATTGGACTAAAGAGACATGCGTAGAATGTTGTATATTTGAGTGGGGGGTGCTGTCGTCCGCGTAACTGTGAACTGGATTGGATGTGCTAGAGAGGAGGACATTGATGTGGAGAAGAAACCAAGTAGGGGCTAAAGCTAAAGCTAAATTTTGTTTGTATTACACCGCTTCAGTTAAATTATTGTCTGTGTAACTTTGCCCATTGTGCAATAAATTAATTTAATTAACCCGTGTTAATGTTTTCTTTACCATCTAACCCCTGATATACATGTGTTAAGGCGTCTCGTCTGGATGATTACACCTTTCAAATTTACATATTTCTTAGTAGCCTTCTTTGTTATAATATTTACTATCTGTAAAATACAATTTTAAGGGCGATTAGGATTAACCCAACAAGGGTCATTATCTGCTTACAATCGACCATAAGTATGCTAACCTCTGGCAGGTAGAATTCTATGGCATTTTAAGTTAGTTCTTCTATAGACTCGAAACAAGCAACAATCTTGTGCTAACATAATCACTACTCATTTTATTGAGTTCTTATGGACTCTAAAGCATACCAAATAAGTAATTTTGTATAAGTTTATAATTGTTATTAAACGTTAAGTGTTACTAAAATCAGCGTTTAATTTAACAAAATATAATCAGGTGTCTTCGAGTTAACCAAGAAACAAAAACAAATAATATGTGGTACATCAGTACAAAACATAATTAAACAACATGCAACCGTTCAATTAAACGTAATCAATTAAAGCTATCGAAGAAAAAACTGAATCAACAATACAGATATTCTTATTACCTATACCCACATATGATTGCAAAAATAAGCAAACATTAATTGTTAATTGTATTTTTATCCTACATATTGTGAGACAAATAATTATGAATTTCACTTTTAATTAGGATCACTAAGTTTGCCACGATTCCTGCGAATTATCCTGATTACTGAAATCCTCCAGATAATTATTTTTATCTTGCCTGTTTTCATACATAGATTGGTTTCGAATTTGATTTTGTTCAGATCTACTACTAGTACCTTTACATTTGTTAAATGCTGAGTCCCCAACAAGCCTCTTCCCATTGTCTGCTAACCATTGAGAATTAGGTTTGGTTATCAAGATTGTTGGAGGAGAGGAGCGTCCTTATCAGAAATATTTTGTATTTAATTGTTCTAAATGCTAATTCATGGTGTGCCTGTGGAAACAGTTTTGGCATAGCTTCAAACGAGTCCATTAGCCACAGGTGTCTAGATCTTCTGTCTAATGTTTCTTCCCCTAGGAAAAAGGATAGCTTGGTAAGTTTCTACCGAAATACATCATAATATAGAAAGTTTTCAAAGTAGCGGTATGTAATACTTTTTATGCTCCATTTGCTTACTTATGTCAGATTGACGGTTACCATAGACGGATCTCGGGCGCCAGATTTTAGAGGATTTACTCCCTGTTAAGGGTGTCTGCGACCTCTGCACGAAACTCTGATCGATGTAACGATCATACTGCCTGAGTAACTGTGGAGAAGGGTTCAGTAGCCTTTAGGTGATACAGGCTAATTTTAGTGACCCCCGAGTGAGCGGGCTTTATTCGCTGACTCGGCGTGATCCGACCACTTCTGTCTCATCGAAAGATGTAGCAGATTTTGTAAGTATAGGTTAAAGGGTTCGATACGAATTAATGGTGGTCCTTTATTTACCCAACTATATATTCACTTTATGGTATTCTCCGCGGGGCACTACATACCGGCGTCGGTGCATGGCTTCCATCGCTGGCTGTTTCACTTCGGCGGAGCCTTTCATTGGACGGAAACATATTGTCTCTGCCAGTTGCTAGTTCAGATGGCGTGTGGTACGGCTTCAGGTCCTTAATGTGAACCTGGCGAAGCCACATACCGTTCACATCTTTGAGGTCATATACCACCGGTGAGACAATCTTACTGATGGTAAAAGGTCCAGCATATTTTGGGGATAACTTGGCAGCAAAGCCGCGAGCTACAGAAGAAAGCGGGCGGTCAACTCTTAACACTCGGTCGCCTAAAGCACATTGCCAGTCGTGTCTTCTCAGATTGTAATGATGGCTCTCCTGTGTGAAAGGCATGTCAAGGTTAAACCTCACCAACTCTTGTTTCGTGGAACCTCGCGGGGCGGTTTAAATGCTGGTTGACTGTTGCGGTGTCCCGTTCGGTGTCGCTGTCGCCGTTGGAATCTAATTAGGGTAACACACTGGGCACCTCCAACTCACGCCCAAAGTTGCGAAAGGCCGGCCAGAAGTATATCGACTCATGTCTCGCCGTATTCATAGCGGATACAAGTTCTGGTAGATGCTCATCCCGTCGACTCTGGTCCTGGGCACAGAACTGTGATATCAATGTCTTGAGCGTACGATTGCTTCTTTATACTGGATTTGCCTGCCGTGTATATGGAGTTAGGCGATGTTTGATGCCCAGCTCTTTTAACATCCCTTTAAAACTGCGACTGTCGAATTGAGTACCGTTGTCACTTATGACAATTTTTGGACACCCAAATCGCGTAATTACTTGCTCGGATAAAGCTTCTGACACGGCTTTGGCTGACGTCTTCCTTACGGGTTTAGCTTCTACCCATTTGGTAAACTTATCCAACATTACTACCATATAGCAGTGTCCCTTTTTAGATCGCGGTAACGGCCCTACCACGTCTACACTGACTATTTCCCACGGCCCTTTAACGACAAACGGCTGCATCATCCCCGGCGGCTGTTGCTGCGATACCTTATACTTCTGACAGGGGTTACATTGACGTACGTATTGGGCTATGTCACGGAACATCCCCGGCCAGTAGTAAGTGCAGGCTATCCTGCTAATAGTCTTAGCTACGCCTAAATACCCTGCGGTCGGGGCGTAGTGGTTTTGCTCCAACACTTCTCGTGTAAAGTTTTTGGGAACGCATAACTTTCACGAATTATAGACGTCGGGCTCGGTAAAGTCATTGAAATCTCAGAAATGACGGTACAGTTTGCCCTCCCGCATAGTCTGGAAACAATTCGGGATTTTTCTGTACTGCTGTCAGTTTATTTTCATATCAGGGACACTTGGCGTCTCGCGGGTAAAGTACGCATATTCTCCTGGTTCCTCACTTATCGATAACGGATTTCGAGACAGCGTGTCTGCCACCCGATTCAAAGAACCCTTTCTGTATTTTATATCAAAATCGTACTGCTGTAGGAAAACACTCCAGCGAGCCAATCTTCCAGAGAGATTACGGATTGACTGTAGCCACCGTAGACATGTGGTCAGTCATGACTGTGAATTGGTAACCCTCCAGATATGGTCTCATCTTGTCTATACCCCATATGGCCAGACATTTTTTCTCCGTTACTGAATAATTCTTTTCGGGAGGTGTTATATGCGGCTTGCGTAGGCAACCACACGCTCGCCATCCTCCATTTGTTGCGTTAGCGCAATTCCCAGACCGTCATTAGAGGCGTCCGTTTGTAATGTGAAACGCCTTGAAAAATCAGGACACGCCACCACCGGTGCCTTCGTGAGGCCAGTTTCCAGTTCTTCAAACGCCTGTTGCTGACTTTCATTCTACCTCCATCTCTCCTTCTTTTTCAGGAGTGGTTAGAGGAGTAGTCACTCGAGAAAAGTGACTAAACCTTCTGTACTAAGAACACACTCCCAAAAATCTTCGCAGAGTTCGGACGTTGTGAGGTGGTGGCGTGGCCCTAATTGCCGCTACTTTATCGGGGTCAGCATGTATGCCCTAGGCGTTGACTACGTGTCCTAAATATTTAAGGGAACGGCGACAGAAATGTCATTTCTCGGGATTTAATTGATCGTTGGCCTCTCGTAATCGGCGGAATATCTCCCTGAGGTTATCCAGGTGCTCTTCAAAAGTTTCCGCTAGTACGATCACATTGTCCAAGTATGCAAACGCAACATCGTCCATATGCGGAGTTATGACAGAATCTAATAGGCGTTGGAACGTTGCGCTTGCTGAATGCAACCTAAAATTAATGACTCGAAACTAGAACAGCCCCCTTCCCGGGACAGTGAAGGCAGTAACGGGTTGATTTCGGGAGTCGGAGGAATTTGCCAATATGCTTGGTGCAGGTAAACGGTGGATATATATTTAGCACGCCTTAGCCTATCTAAGATGACGGATGTATACGGCAGCGGGTAAGCATCCTTGACAGACACTTCATCAACTTCCGGAAGTCTATGCAGAAACGGGGGGTTCCGTCCTTCTTTCTCACTATTACTATGGGACAACTCCAGGGACTAGACGATGGCTCTATATACCCTCTTCTAACATGCGGTCCGCGTCTTCGTTAATTGTTTGCTGCATTTTCAGATTTATAGGGCGGTATCTTTGCTTAATGGGCTGTGATTTAGTTAGCCGCGTATGTGATGTTTAATCAAATGTGTTGTCCCCTTTATTCGTTCAAAAGTGGACAGTTCGGCGGAGAGAAATTGATTTAGTCGTCTCTGTTCTTCGGGGGATATCTCGGGTAGATGATTGTTATCAGGAGCGGACTGTTCTGCGCGTGAGGCGGCGTAATCGGTTCTCCGTCCAGAAAACACTTGGCGGAACGAAGGTTAATCTTAAGTTCATAGTCTTTTAAAATGTTCATTCCGAACAGAATGTCAACTGCTAAAGAGGGCAAGTATAGTAATCTGCGCTTTATTATGCGTGTCCCAATTTTTAATTCGAGGTCGTACGCTTGTCGGATATTTACGGAGTTGCCATCTGCGACACGGGTAATTACCTCAGGCACGGTCGTTGGAGAAACGCCTAACGCCAAACAGTACATGGTGACTTTATTCCCCATAAATGAGCGAGTCGCACCGGTATCCATTAGTATCTTAAAGCCATGTTCCTCAATCATTGCCTGATCTTACAGTTCTGCAGGCGGGTGTCGGCGAAACTCGGAAATTGTCCATATGATGTTCCCGGTAATTTTCTCTGGTCGGCATAACTGCATGGTACGGGTTGCGGGGCGTCGGTGATGCTGATCTGATCGGTGGTCTTGACGGAGAGACAGTGCGAGTTGTACTGTTTTGCTGTGAGATAAGATTCGGCACGGATATACTTTGGGGAGAAGAAGTTTATTTCAATAAAGTTTCTACGGACTTCGCCTTGTTCACAAATGTTTCGATGCCCGAAATTTCGCAGTTCCATAGCATTTGTCTATAACTGGGTAAAAGGTTTCGCCGTAGCCGAGACAGCTCCTGTACTGAGGACATGTTACCATGTCCCCTTATCAAAGTCTGTAAGTCGGTAATAAAATTTGTGACCGGCTCGGTCTGTTGCTGTACCCTGTAACCCTAATCTTCCTGGAAATAGAACTGACGGAAGTGGGAGAAAAGTCTTCCCATCGTCTTAAGGTGTCACGGTTGTTACGATACCACCACCCGCGGGCCTAATTGGGGTAACGGGGTCCCCGCCAATGCCGGCATGCTCACGCATCTCTTCTAGTCGTTTCAGAAAAGCAGCTGAATCGGTGCTTCCATCAAAGTGCAAATCCCAACTGAAAACGTTAAGTGGCTGGATAGTATGGGACTGGTTACCGGCGGTTTCCCTGTTTAGTGCTGGTGTTGCCGGAGCCTCTGGAATCGGAGTTGCATTGCAATTGTATGGATTTGACTGACCATCTATTTCGAAAGAACTGCATCAGCCTATTACGCAGTTCTTCAACGGCACTGGTGGTTGTTGGACCGAACTTGGCCAATTCCAGTTCTAGTTCTGGCGTTTTCAGCTTGTATGCCCATGATACTCGGGTGGGGGACGAAACAGATGCATTATCGTTGTCAGACGTGGGTATATCGGGGTCTTCTTTCGGATCGAACATAATTACAAACGGATTCGAATTTTCTACGGAATCGGAACGGTATCTGAACGGAACGGTATCGGTACGGAACGGGGTCGGAACGGAACGGTATCCGAATGGTACGGGGTCGGAACGGAACGGTTAGCTTTTCTTTTACTGGTCCCTGCTCGGGCGCCAAATTGTGACGAGGCCTTGGCTTGCAGGCCGTTTTTTCGGTGACAGATTGACGTTACCATCGACGGATTTCATGCGCCAGATTTTAAATGGTTTACTCCCTGTTGAGGGCGTCTGCAACCTCTGCACGAAACTGACCGATGTAACGATGAGAGTGCATGGGTAACTGTGGAGAAGGGTTCGGTAGCCTTTAGGTGATACAGGCTAATTTTAGTGACCCCCGAGTGAGCGGGCTTTATTCGCTGACTCGGCATGATCCGACCACTTCTGTCTCATCGAAAGATGTAGCAGATTTTGTAAGTATAGGTTAAGGGGTTCGATACGAACTGTGGAGAAGGGTTCGGTAGCCTTTAGGTGATACAGGCTAAATTTAGTGACACCCGAGTGAGTGGGCTTTAATGCTTTAATCGGTGACTCGGCGTGATCCTACCACTTCTGTCTTACCGAAGTAGATTTTGTAAGTATAGGTTAAGGGGTTAGATACGAATTAATTGTGTTCCTTTATTTACCCAACCCTATATTTTAGGTTAGAAAGTCTACGATATATATATATATATATATATATATATATATATATATATATATATATATATATATATATATATATATATATATATATATATATATAGGTGTCCCACGACGAACGCCTGCGATCCATTTCTCGGAAAATAGCCTTTGGAAAATTTCGACAATTTTGAAAATTGGGTAGCTTACTGAACTCAGCTAAAGTATTCTTAAGATCGTGGCACTTCCGGTTATGCACAGTGTTGATGTTAACTTGCTCATTTTAAATAGGATCACCTATATATTTTTACATTTTTAAATTCTACGTGAAATTTTAGATACATTCTATGTATAATGTACTATATATTTCAACAGCACACCACAGCCTAAATACTATCGTACCGTGGTTGTCGATAAGGAGGAAAGAGGCAACTTGCTAATTCTGGACTTGAAGGTTTGGAGGTTCAGAGGAGAAGGAAAAACATGTGCCGGCAAGGAATTCCACAACTTGGAAGTCCTCGGGTCAAAAGAGCGGGCATAACAAGATGTTCTATGTCTGGTGACTTGCACAGTCAAAGGGTGCATTCGCTCTGTTCCCCTGGTAGATCTGTTGGGGGCAGCAGGTGGGGGAACTATGGAAGAAAGCTCCTGTGAGCAGTGCCCGTGCAGATATTTATAAAAGAGAGAGAGGTCACCAACGGCACGTCGGTGGGCAAATGATGGCAGCCTTCGGGTGAGGATAGAGTCACCGATGAGACGTATAGCTCTCTTCTGAATGGAGTCCAGGATAGCGAGTGTAGAGGCGGCAGCGGCACCCCAGATGTGGGAGCAGTAATCGAGGTTTGGCCTTATTTGTGAAGTATATAAAGTATAGAGATTAGCTGGTGAAAAGTATTTGCGAGCCCGTAAAAGGAAATTCCTTAGCAGCCGCTTCTGCAATTGATGTGACATGTTGGTGCCAATTAAGATTTCGATCCACAGAAATGCCAACAAGTGAAAAGGACTAATTACTTTGAATAACTTGGTTGTTCATTGTGATGGGTCTAGGGCTAGTTTATCCCTTATGAGATAGAAAGCAAGACAGATATTTGGTGGAGTTGAATTGTACAAGATTTCTACTTCCCTAATCCCTAGTCTAATATTATTTGGAGATCCACAGAGACAGAACCCTCCATGAGTCTGCGATCCTCATCTAATGGGCTGAAGAGACAGGCTTAGAATATTGTATATTTGAGTGGAGGGTGCTGTCGTCCGCGTAACTCTGAACTGGGTTGGATGTGCTAGAGCGGAGGTCATTGATGTGGAGAAAAAACAAAGTAGAGGCTAAAGCGGAACCTTGAGGGACTCCTGCACTAATTGGATACAGTTTAGAGGAATAGCCATCCACGACAACAGAAATGCTCCGGTTGGAGAGGAAATTTGCTGTCCAGGTACAGAGTTTTGGTGGTAGGCCATATGCCGCAAGTTTATTAGGCATCGCTGCGTACCAGACCTGGGCGAATGCTTTGGATATGTCTAGAGCGACAATCTGGGATTCACCGTGTAGTTCCATAGACTTGTTCCAAGAATGGGTGACAAAGGAAAGGAGGTCGGCAGTTGATCTGCGCTGACGGAATCCATACTGCCTGTCGTGAATTAGACTGTGTTTTTCATGAAATTTTAGTAATTCGGTGATTATATACTTTTCCATACTTTAGAGACGACCGAACTGAGATAAATAGGCCTGTAGTTGCTAGGAAGCGCTTTGGATCCTTTCTTGAGGACGCGTTGTACTCGACCAGTTTTCCAGTTACCAAGGAATATGCCTCTATTGTAAGATGCCTGAAACAGACGAGTCAGGACAGGAGCAAGTTCTGGTGCGCATTTTTTGAGAACATTTGCTGGGATCTCGTGAAGGCCATAGGCTTTCCTGGTATTAAGAGAAGAGAGTATCTTTCGTACTTGTTTAATTTTAAAAATTAAATCCGTCATTTTATGCCCGGCATTGGGGACTGTTGGTGGTTGAACATTTGGAGGTGGGTTGAGAGTAGAATTGCCGGCGAACAACAAGACAAAAAGTTCAGCCTTGCCCAGGGCGGTAGAAACAATTTCATCCTATAAAACAAGAGGTGGGAACGTGCTCTTTCAGAAATTATTCCCAATGGATTTTGCAAGGGTCCAGAAGGGTTTGCTGCCGTTGGAGCTTAGAGGACTTTGTTTTTAATGTGGTTATTAAACGAGATTTTTGTCTCAGAAAGAATGCGGACATAGCGGTTTCTTGCGTCGTTAAACGCTTGACGGTTTTCTTGAATGGGATTGTGTAGAAGCGTTTTGTGAGCTTTGACCTTTTCAAGTCTGACCTTGTCACAGGATTTAGAGAACCAGGGCTTTTGAGTGGCTGAAGAGGTTTTCTGTGTACGTGTAAAAAATAATTCCATGCCAGCTTGGATAATTTAGGTGACGTTTTGTGAGATATCAGAGGGGTCAAGATAAGAGAAAAATGAAATGAGGAAAAGTAATCCCGCATTTCGTCCCAGTTCGCGGAGTAGTAGAGCCAAACGATACGTGGGTGTGATGACTGTGTGACCTCGGGTTGCATTGCGCAGAAAGCAGTGACCATGTCGTGGTCTAAGCGACCAAGTGGGGCGGTGACTGATGTCTTATAGTATTCAGGTTTTGTAGTAAGCAGGAGATCCAAGGGATTTGAGCTGTGTGTTGGGATGCGAGGAAAGTAAGTAGGTTGCTGAACCATATTGGCTAGAGAATTGCAGACTGCAAATCCTAGCCATTCCTTATTATGGACATTGAAGTCACCAAGAATAGTGACCTCGGAGGAAGGATATTCAGAATTCAGATTGTCGTTTTTTTCAGAAAGATATTCGAACAGCTGGACAAAGTTGGTGACTGGGTAAATGCAACAGATGAATTTAGTTGCAGCCCTGAGAGAGAGAGAGTTTCATCCAAAGTATGTCTTTTCTTCCAGCTTCTTAATTGGGGAGTCTCGTGCAGGGTAGATTGCTACAGACGTATGCGCACACGCCTCCGTGCAATCTAAAGGAAGCAAGGAGCTCATACCCCGGAAAATTAAGGTGATTAGTGGCTGTTTTGGAACTGATTTGGGTTTCGGTGAGGAAGAGGAGTTGGGGCCTATTAGCCTGGAGGGAATGGTGGACGGAGTTCAGGTTAGAATTTAGGCCACATATATTCGAGAAGGATATGTTAAATCTTGATGCCGGCGCCCCCTGCACACCCTTCTCCCTTCCGGTTGGAAGGGTTTTTTATCTCCGGAATTTTTTGTACAAGGATGAGCCATCATCATTTTTGTTTATAGGGGAAACCGACTCGTACACCAGAACCGAAAACGTCCGTTGGGACTTCACCGGCCCCTTGATGTAAGGGGTGGTACCTCCTCGGGCGTGAAAAAATTCTTTACTATCACGTAAAGGAAAAGTCCACTACCACCTGTCAACTACAGATATAACAAAATTTAGTTCTTTACCTTCATAAAAAAATGAGTTTTGGGCATTTTTCTCAAAAGGAGTTAGAATGCAAGATTTTTTTGATAATAGAGAGATATCGATGGTAACACTTTCAAAGCAATTCATTTTTCAAAAGTGCACGTACCAGGACGTCTAAAATCGATCTTTAAGTTCTGTGTAAGTTTAAAGTATTCACTTTACTAATATGCCGTATAATGTACAATTCTTATGAAAATTCGCTGCTATAACGCACCTGCTGCGTCCCGAATTTTTTTAGTTTTGTTTTGTCAGCCTCTTTTAGAATTAAAGTTAATAATTAAAATAAGTTTGCCTTTGGTCTGCAGTTTCACCAACGTGATTTCGACCGCTGATAGATAATGTTTACCACCTTATATGCAATTTTATACAATTTTTATGGTGTGGAAATTCGTTTTTACGTTATGATAATTTGTTGTGTCAAATTATTGACATTATTGGTCCATCACTGGTCACATAGACATACCAAAATAACATTGTTTTTTTGTTTTTGTAAAATGCATGTTTTTTGGGTTTTCTTGGGTTTTCTCATACGCTTTTACTGAGGTCACGTTAGGTCAGGATCACGCCAGAGTCAGGTTTGGTCAGGTCAGGTTGGGTCAGGTCGTGCCATGTCAGGTCAGGTGATTCAGGCCAGCCTGTTAGAGTCTCTTGCGCATAAACGACAACAAAATTCTTGTCCCTTCAACTTGCAAACAAGCTGTGGGACTTTGAACAAAAGCCGTGTTGGAGAGGGGCGAACATTATTAAGAAGAATTGTTAGAGCAAAATGTAAAAAAGGCTGCTTATAGAAGTCCAACGAAGGTGTTTTTGCTGATTTGATTTCTATGTTTCCTTCCCCGCCCAGCACGCCCTATTCACGCCAGGTCCCGTAACTTTTGTAGGGGTCGATTTTACAGCATTTGTCTTGTTGTTTTGCGTACAGGGTTGCTTTTAAGCGTGCTTCTGTTTTTAAAAAATCACTTTTGCGATCATCTCCTTAATTACATAAATTTTTTCTCAATGTTTTTCTAATTGAACCTAATTACATATTTATAATGGCGTATCAAGAACTAGATGCTATTTCCGAAAATGCGAAAAAATCATATCTTGCCATTTTAAAATGAAAGATTTAGTTGCTATAGCAACGAAGTTGTTTACGCTAGGATAAGTCGAATGTCGCCAGTTTGTAGTAAAAAATATTTTGAAAAGCTTTTGTTAAGATATTTAAGTATATATATATATATATATATATATATATATATATATATATATATATATATATATATATATATATACATAAATTAATGTATGTAAAAAATATATATATATATACTAATGTTTCCATTCCATCCCAAATAGGAGTTCTGATTCGTTTGAAAAAAATAACCAATGTTTTCTATGAAATTTCCCTAATAAATAAGTTTAAGAATATCTCAATATTCTTTAAAATATAACATACTACATAAAACCCACCGCATCTGTTTCAGTGCCCAAGTTGAAATAATGTACCGTTATTCCCCGTCAATAACCCTTGCAGATGAAGCAGTAAAAAATAACAACAGAGACGCTATTTATAAAACCAGGGACAAATCACTTGAAAAACAAGTCATTTACTACCTGTACGAGGTAAAAAATGTTATGTTTATCGGGACTTGCACCACTTTTACCAAACATTTGTCAGGTCTTACACACAATTACGTCTGTTTCAAAAATTGACCACGGAGTAGGGATGCGCGATGTTCATCGATATTTCTTAAACATCGATATTTTGCTTACGATCTTCGATATTAACATCGATGTTATTTTTTTCGATATTATCAGACAGCATCGATGTTTTTTTACGATGTTTCATTCGATGTTTCTCAATGCCATAGTAATTTATTATTATCATTTTCTATTAGCAAGTCAATTCTTTTGTGTACATCTAACGAGCAGTAGCAGAACTAGAAAATGTCTAACGAAAGTAAACTTTAACGAATACGCACAAAAGTTGAGTAAAATCAAAGTAACATTTATTTTTTAATTTAAAATATAAATAGGTAACTGTTTCGTGCATATTGGAAGTAGATATTGAATATCTAGGCTAGGTGTCTACTAATCGTACGTCGAATTTTAGTGATTCCCCATTCCCCATGAAATTACTGTATTGGTATTTATCATTTAATAGTAATAGTTAGGTGCGTCTCCTTCTTAGAAGATGAAAAATTCAACCTTTGGAGCGAACATCACAAGATGGTAGAAAATGTTAGTGATGCTTGCTCTTATGTCTCTTATCGCAAAGAACAAAAAGCCAAAGTTTCTGCCGAAATTACTCAGTACCTTCAATGCCCGGTCAGAAAATTTACAGAAAATCCGTTGGAGCTTTGGAAGGACATGGAATGTATATTTCCTACTTTATCTAAAATTGCACCGAAATATCTTAGCATGGTAGCGACGTCAGTTCCCTCCGAAAGACTTTTCTCAAAGGCAGGGCAAGTTTTAACCCAGCAGAGAAATAGACTTAAAGGAAAACGCTTGTCATAATTATTATTTCTCCAAAATTGTTTACAAAATATTTTATTAATGAATAAGTTATAGTTCTATTTTCAAGATACTTTTATTTTTGTGTTATTTAACATGTTATTTCTTTGTTTCTGCGTTTTATATCATTAATTTAATTTAATTTAATTTTTTATACTTGGAGTATAATATTTATTTTTTTGAAAATTGCCCCCAAATTTGTTTTTAATGAATAAGGTTTAGTTATATTTTCAAGACACTGTTATTTTTGTGTAATTTGACATGTTATTTCTTTGTTTCTGCCTTTTAAATCATTATTTTAATTTTATTTAATTTTTTATACTTGGAGCTCAATATTTTATGTATTTTAAGAAGAATAAATATTTTATATTTATTTCTAAAATATATTTTTATTATTTTGACTCATTATTACAGTTTTATAGAAAACATCGATGTTTTAGAAAATCGATGATTTTGATCCGATATTTTTAACACATCGATGTTTTGATTTCGATGTATCAAAACATGTGAACATCGATGTTTTAGAAACATCGCGCATCCTACCACGGAGGTCGCTCTAAGTGATGTGCAAAACCGTTATTTTCTATTAACAGTTGAAGCAGTTTACGTTATTTCATAATAACCGTTGAAAATAACAGCTTTAGTTATTTATGTTATTTTGAACTGGAAAGTCGATCGATAGTATCCTACATTCCCAAAGCTGTGAGCGAGAGCGAGTACACTAGTATAAATAACGTGTTACCTGTTAAGTAATATGTTATGAAGTAAAGTCCGCTCTATACTGCATAGCATACCCATACATATCATTCACAGTCGCTTGTCCATTCATCCCGTTAAATTTAACAGTTGCCGATGAAAACCGATGTTTATTCATCGAACCTAGTTGCAGTGGAACTGAAACAGATACGAGTCCGAATTCTAGTTTAGTGTAAAAAACGTTATTTTGTACCTGTTATTTTTTAAATCCATAACTGGTGGTTACAGTTGCGGCACGAAAACCGTTTAAAAATAACAGACAGTTCAATAACGACCCATTACTAGTCGCTTTTATCAGTCACTTTTATAGGGTCCGACAATTTTAGTAACACGAACTCAAAAATACACACATGCATATAATATGTATATCAGGACATCGTCAGAAAATTAGTTATTTATACTATTTAAGAGGTGGAGAATCAGAAAAACCACGTCTCTAAATTGTCGGGACGCGTGTATGGCCCGACAAGTTGGGAAGACCCGACAAATCACGTCCATGCATGTGGTTTGTCCTCATAATTACACACACACACACACACACACACGCACACACGCACACACACACACACACACACACACACACACACACGCACGCACGCACGCACGCACGCACGCACGCACGCACGCACGCACGCACGCACGCACGCACGCACGCACGCACGCACGCACGCACGCACGCACGCACGCACGCACGCACGCACGCACGCACGCACGCACGCACGCACGCACGCACGCACGCACATTTGGATCTGTAAGCTGAAAGAAAGAAAAAAGTTATAGGCATTTCAAAAAAAATAATTTGGGTGCCACTGATGACAAGAAAAACGCACAAAAACAAACTATTTTGTGTGGATAACAAAATCTGTATATTGTATATCACAAGCAAAGGTTAAGCTTTTTAGCGCAAAAAAGGTCAAGAAATTCCAGAAAAAAATACTTTTACAATTTTAAAGTCTTTCCTCTTAAAACGTCAAAGTCGCAATTTGAAACATTAAAATTGGCCACTTTTAGGCAAAGAACCTAAAATGTATACGAGCTATGCAAAGAAAATATCGCAAGAGGCGTGTTTTAAAAAATCTTAAGTTCCAGGTGCAACCGTCATTGTCCTTCATTCTATTAAAATGTGTCCAGAAAATTCATTTAAAATAGTCAAATAGAACCTTTCTCTGATACTTTGGCAGTAGTTTTAGTTAAGTTGAAGGTCTAACGTCAAAGTCGCAATTTGAAACATTAAAATTGGCCACTTTTAGGCAAAGAACCTGAAATGTATACGGGCTATGCACAGAAAATATCGCAAGAGGCGTGTTTTAAGAATTCTTAAGTTCCAGGTTCAACCGTCATTGTCCTTCATTCTATTAAAATGTGTCCAGAAAATTCATTTCAAATAGAACCTTTCTCTGATACTTTGGCAGTAGTTTTGGTTAAGTTGAAGGTCTATTGGTCTAGGCGTATATATATATATATATATATATATATATATATATATATATATATATATATATATATATATATATATATATATATATATATATAAATTTATGATTTAGTCATATACTGATTTTTGGATTGCGCAAAATTGTGTTATTTTAAGTTATTAGCTCCTCAATTTTTATTTACAGCAAGTCCCCGCTTAACGTTCTAGTTAGGGATCTACCAATCGCGAGGTGGCAATTCTACTCTCAACCCACCTCCAAATGTTCAACCACCAACAGTCCCCAATGTCGCACATAAAATGACGGATATCATTTTCAAAACTAAAAAGGTACGAAAGATGCTCTCTTCTCTTAATACCAGGAAAGCCTCTGGCCTTGACGAGATCCCAGCAATTGTTCTCAAAAAATGCGCACCAGAACTTGCTCCTGTCCTGACTCGTCTGCTTCAGATATCTTACAATAAAGGCATATTCCCCAGTAACTGGAAAACTGCTCGAGTACAACCCATCCCCAAGAAAGAATCCAAAGCGCTTCCTAGCAACTACAGGCCTATTTCTCTCCTTTCAGTCGTCTCTAAAGTGATGGAAAAGTATATAAACACCGAATTACTAAAATTTCTTAAAAAAAACACAGTCTAATCCACGACAGGCAGTATGGATTCAGCGCAGATCGACTGCCGACCTCCTTTCCTTTGTCACCCATTCTTGGAACAAGTCTATGGAACTACACGGTGAATCTCAGATTGTTGCTCTAGACATATCCAAAGCATTCGACCAGGTCTGGCACGCAGCGCTGCTTAATAAACTTCCGGCCTATGGCCTACCACCAAAACTTTGTACCTGGACAGCAAATTTCCTCTCCAGCAGGAGCATTTCTGTTGTTGTGGATGGCCATTTCTCTAAACTGTATCCAATTAATGCAAGAGTTCCTCAAGGTTCAGCTCTAGCCCCTACTCTGTTTCTTCTCCACATCAATGACCTCCTCTCTAGCACATCCAACCCAGTTCACAGTTACGCGGACGACAGCACCCTCCACTCAAATATACAATATTCTAAGCCTGTCTCTTTAGCACAATTAGATGAGGATCGCAAACTCATGGAGGGTTCTGTCTCCGTGGATCTCCAAAAAATATTAGACTGGGGAAATAGAAATCTTGTGCAATTCAACCCCACCAAATCTCAGTCTTGCTTTCTTTCTCATAAGAGATACACCAACCCTAGAGCCATCACAATGAACAACCAAGTTATTCAAAGTAATGAGTCCTTTTCTCTTGTTGGCATTTCTGTGGATCGAAATCTTAATTGGCACCAACATGTCACATCAATTGCAGAAGCGGCTGCTAAGAAATTAGGTTTCCTCTTCCGGGCTCGCAAATACTTTTCACCAGCTAATCTCTATACCTTATATACTTCACAAATAAGGCCAAACCTCGAATACTGCTCCCACATCTGGGGTGCAGCTGCCGCTTCTACACTCGATATCCTGGACTCCATTCAAAAGAGTGCTATACGTCTAATCGGTGACCCTACCCTCACCCAAAGGCTGCCATCCCTTGCCCACCGACGTGCCGTTGGTGACCTCTCTCTCTTTTATAGATATCTGCACGGGCACTGCTCAGAGGAGCTTTCCTCCCCCACCTGTTGTGGGATCTACCAGGGGAACAGAGCGAATTCACCCTTTTACTGTCCAGGTCACCAGACATAGAACATCTTGTTATGCCCGTTCTTTTGTCCCGAGGACTTCCGAGTTGTGGAATTCCTTGCCGGCACATGTTTTTCCTTCTCCTCCGAACCTCCAAACCTTCGAGTCCAGAATTAACAAGTTGCCTCTTTCCTCCTTGTCAACACCCACGATACGATAGTATTTAGGCTGTAAGCTCTCGTGGTGTGTTGTTAAAATTTAAAAAAAAGTGAAACAACGTAAAACGAATGATTGAGAATGAATATAATGTACATACATAATATTATGTACATATTTGTGACTGTAAAATGATTAAAACAGTATTCATTTACGTATGTATTATGTACATGCCTACACATTATATTTTTTACCTACTATTTTAGACTTTTTTTAGAATAACAAGGTAATACTGAATCACTTTCAACGTTAAAGGATACATTTGCCTACAACAAACTGCGACGTTATAAAGAAACAACGTTAAATTAGACGACGTTATGCGAGGAGTTACTTTATATAACCATAGTCCAAAATTGATGTACAATATTTATAACCATTTTAGTGAATTTTCTTTAAAAAAACTTCACTATTGAGGAAATCGCGACTTTCGAATTTTGAAAAAATGTCTTCAAATGAGTGCGAACTAGACCTAGAAGAAGAAGACGGATCCGGGGTCAGTTTCAATTTATATATATATATATATATATATATATATATATATATATATATATATATATATATATATATATATATATATATATATATATATATATATATATATATATATATATATATATACAGATTTTTATCTACGATTTATTTAAATATCATAGCGGTACAGATAACGTCATTTGTCTTTGTCCAACATTGTAGATATTGGATTACAGAATCTGAAGTGATGTCGAGGATTGTTTTATTATTAATTTCGTATAACTTTATTTTCCTTTGATCAAACGACTTGAAAATTGGTACACAAGTTTGTGTCATTTTCAGTTGTAAATTTTTGTTTCAATCACTTAGAAAATTTGAAAGATATTGCGTTTTAAAAAATATTTTTTAATTTTTTATTAAGAAAAATTGGCCGTTAGGATTTGATGAACAAACTCATCCAAGCCAATAGCATAATAAGGGTAATTCCCAAATTTGTTCCAAATCATTGAACTATTTTTTTAGTTACTGGGATGGAAAGACTATTATGTGTGCGTATAGAACGGCTTGCCCTGAGTCGATTGAACGTAAAATATTCGTATCGTTCTATTTAAAAAAATTGAGGTTATGTCAACAGATTTGACAGTTGTAGTGCAATCCAGATATCCGGGACATATTCAGAAGGGGGATGTTCAGTTGGTCAGCTTTGCCTATTTAACCGACTTTGTAGCTCAAATAATAACGAAGATAGCTATTGTTCCCGATTTCCGTAAACACCTGCAATTGGCAACATTTCGGATCAAGTTATCTTCGGAATATTGTACTGGGATGGAAAGACTATTATGTGTGCGTATAGAACGGCTTGCCCTGAGTTGATTGAACGCAAAATATTCATATCGTCCCATTTAAAAGAATTGAGGTTATGTCAACAGATTTGACAGTTGTAGTGCAATCTAGATATCCGTGACATATTCAGAAGCGGGGTATCCAGTTGGTCAACTTTGCCCATTTAAGCGACTTCGTAGCTCAAATAATAACGAAGATAGCTATTGTTCCCGATTTCCGTAAACACCTACAATTGGCAACGTTTGGGATCAAGTTATCTTCGGAATATTGTACTGGGATGGAAATACTATTATGATGTCAACTGATTTGACAGTTGTTGTGCAATCCAGATATCCGTGACATATTCAGAAGCGTGATGTTCAGTTGGTCAACTTTGCCCATTTAACAGACTTTGTAGCTCAAATAATAACGAAGATAACTATTGTTCCCGATTTTCGTAAACACCTACAATTGGCAACGTTTGGGATCAAGTTATCTTCGGAATATTGTACTGGGATGGAAAGACTATTATGTGTGCGTATAGAACGGCTTGCCCTGAGTCGATTGAACGCAAAATATTCATATCGTTCCCTTTAAAAGAACTGAGGTTATGTTAACAGATTTGACAGGTGTTGTGCAATCTAGATATCCGTGACATATTCAGAAGCGGGGTGTCCAGTTGGTCAACTTTGCCTATTTAGCCGACTTTGTAGCTCAAATAATAACGAAGATAGCTATTGTTCCCGATTTCCGTAAACACCTACAATTGGCAACGTTTGGGATCAAGTTATCTTCGGAATATTGTACTGGGATGGAAATACTATTATGTGTGCGTACAGAATGGCTTGCCCTGAGTCGATTGAACGCAAAATATTCGTATCGTTCCATTTTAAAAAATTGAGGTTATGTCAACAGATTTGACAGGTGTTGTGCAATCCAGATATCCGTGACATATTCAGAAGCGGGATGTTCAGTTGGTCAACTTTGCCCATTTAACAGACTTTGTAGCTCAAATAATAACGAAGATAGCTATTTTTCCCGAATTCCGTAAACACCTACAATTGGCAACGTTTGAAATCAAGTTATCTTCGGAATATTGTACTGGGATGGAAAAACTATTATGTATGCGTATAGAACGGCTTGCCCTGAGTCGATTGAACGCAAAATATTCATATCGTTCCATTTAAAAGAATTGAGGTTATGTCAACAGATTTGACAGTTGTAGTGCAATCCAGATATCCATGACATATTCAGAAGCGGGGTGTCCAGTTGGTCAACTTTGCCCCTTTAAGCGACTTCGTAGCTCAAATAATAACGAAGATAGCTATTGTTCCCGATTTCCGTAAACACCCACAATTGGCAACGTTTGGGATCAAGTTATCTTCGGAATATTGTACTGGGATGAAAAGACTATTATGTGTGCGTACAGAATGGCTTGCCCTGAGTCAATTGAACGCAAAATATTCGTATCGTTCCATTTAAAAGAATTGAGGTTATGTCAACAGATTTGACAGTTGTTGTGCAATACAGATATCCGTGACATATTCAGAAGCGTGATGTTCAGTTGGTCAACTTTGCCCATTTAACCGACTTTGTAGCTCAAATAATAACGAAGATAGCTATTGTTCCCGACTTCCGTAAACACCCTGTATATATATATATATATATATATATATATATATGTATGTATGTATGTATATATATATATATATATATATATATATATATATATATATATATATATATATATATATATATATATATATATATATATATATGTATGTATGTATATATATATATATATATATATATATATATATATATATATATATATATATATATATATATATATATATATATATCAGTGGCGTGCACTGCTAGGTAAAGTAGGGTAGGCAAAAATTTTAAAAGGTACAAACTACTTACCACGACACTCATGCTGTCTTTAAAACCGTGGGTTCTTGGAAAATAAAAACTACACACATTTTAATAGGAAAATCAAACACTTATTTTTTATAAATTAGATTAATACGGCGGTCTTTTTTTAGAAACTCATTTAACACATCATCATAAAAATTAGTATTTCGTTTTAACTTTCATAAGGTATTTTTCAATTGAAATAATTGCCAAATTACTCAATCTTTCTTGTCCTCGAGTATTTCGTAAGTAGGTGTGAATACGTTTCAACCCCGAGAAAGATCGTTCTGCAGAAGCGCTACTAGCTGGTATCGTCACAATAAGTTTGGATAATTTCACTAGTTGTGGAAAAACGTGGCACATACTGTTCTTCTCGCAAAATCTAATAATTTCATAACTACTAAGACCGGAAAATTCTGCTGAAGAATATAAAGAAATCAACTCGATTTTTTAATCTGTCAAAATCAAATCTTTCATTATATTTTGTTTTCAGTTCCAAAAAATGTCTTCAGGAAAATTACACTTGAAATCCGAAAAAGAGTCCACAAGACGAAAAAAACCTAACTGCCTAATTTAGTTATATCGATCAGAAATTTCTATTTTTATATTGTCAAATATTTCTCTAGTTTCACATCATTAATATTTCGCTTTCTTTTTGGCTCCCCGCAAAAGATTACCGTTTTTTTCATAAATTTTCTCAAAGTCATTGTAAAGATTATCGATAAAGTTTTTAAATTCCTCTATTTTTTATACAATAACCAATATCTACAATTTCTGACTCTATTTTAAAAAGAATATCAGTTTGCATAAATATTCCATTGAAAATTTCTAAAAAATAATTGAATTCAAGGTCGTTTAAAGTAAATTCATACATTTTAGCTGCTGAAAGAGTTTCTTTGTCCCAACTGGCATGATTTTCGTTAATTTTAATAAATATATTAAGGAGATTATTGAGTTCATTAAAAATTACATGTTCTTGAATTATAAACCCATCGAGTCAGTACAACGCGCGGTAATGCTTTGGACAGAATTTATTATATAAATCCAATCGTTTGGTACTCATACGGAAAAATGTTGCTAAGCTTTTAACTGTCGTAAAAAGAATTTTAGTTTCCGCAATTCTTTGGCAAGACTTTGACAGAACTAGATTTAAAATATGAGCGTGACACCAAACATACAAAGCATCTGGACAAGTTTCACCAACTTTCTTTTGAACACAATTTTTTTTTTTTTTTTTTGATGAAAGAACTGCGGCTCCGTCGTAAGTTTGAACGATTAATTTTGCACAACATTTATAGTAATTAAAAAATCGATAATAATTTTTGTTAAAGCTTCAGCTTCACCTTATCGACACGACCTCCAGGGTGTGTTAGGAACTGTGAGATTTCGGCGATGACACGAAGGCGGCCGACCTACCTACATGCATAATATTCTTTGAATAAGCATTGCTTTTGGTTTCCGTATAACACCATATGAGAGTGCTGTGAATGCCTGCCTTTCATTTCGAATCCAATGCTTTTAACAGAGCCGGTGCGGCGAGAAGTGAGAATAAATAATAAATAATTTTAATATATTACTATGTTATTAGTTGTAAAAGACCCGAAAGAGTATATTACAATAAAAACAAGTATAGTACCTATATGGATATGGAATTAAGATTTTTTTAAACAAGATTTCTTAATTCACTTGATTTTGTATGGGTAATTTTCCTAAGGGTAGGCAACGCTTTTATGCTTCTATTGTATGCACGCTACTAATATATATATATATATATATATATATATATATATATATATATATATATATATATATATATTTGTGTGTGTGTGTGTGTGTGTGTCACACCGATAACTTAAAAAGATAATGCACCGATTTTTATAAAAGTTGGTGTATGCCTTCCTTTGACAAGTGGCTTGGATAGGTTCGTTAGCCAAGAAAATCGGACCAGTGTCTCCCGAAAAATGTTGTGTTTTCTTTCAAAAAATTTATATCTCCGGAAATAACAAAGTATATATAAAATTACGTCGTCAAAGCTGAACTATGTACCGAAATTTAGATTTCTAAGTTAAAAGGAAAAAAAGTCTGAACGCAGCAAGTGCGTTATAGAAGTGAATTTTTGAAAAATGCTTTGAATAGCAAATATGTCTTTTTAATGCAAGCAGTCATCAATTTGGTTACCGGTATAACTTATATAGTAGAAATAATGTGCCATATTTTATCAAAATAACTTATTGTTTAAAAATGTACAACAATTTTCCGACAATAGACTTTAAATGGTGGTTTCCTAGCCAACAAACCTTAGGTTAATAGCAAATTGAGTTACTGAAATTTGAAGCATTTAATGAAAATTTGCTACCAAAACGCACTTACTGCGTCTAGATAGAACATAGTTCGATAAAACGTGCAATAAAATAAGGGTGTTCGAAAAAAATGTAGGGATCACCAACGACTTATTGGCCAGCCGGTGATTGTCAAAATAATGTTATAAGATGCAGCTCAAGACATCCTATAATTAACTTATAATTTTTTTCTTATCTCTTGTATAATAATAATTATATTGAGCTTTACTGTAGAAATGTGTCACCTTATATATATGTAAACAGATAAAAACTGAACGTAACCCCGGATATGGATTCTAGGGCGCTCATTTGAAGAAACTTTTTTTTAATTCTAAAGTCGCGGTCTCCTCAGTGAAGAATTTTTTGTACGAAAATTAGATAAAAATTATGGGCCGGTAAACCACAAACTACCGCAAAAGCATCAGAGAGAAAATGACTAGCTTGTTGCTCATCAGCCTTTTTTGTAAAACTTCGATCCCTTATATCTGTTAACAAAACATAACCAACACTGTTTAGTCCACCCACTAACATTAATAAAATCTTTAAGGAATAACTTGCACTAGTATATTAAAATTCCCAAATAACGCAACCAATTTGTCAACTGAAATTTAAAACGTCTGTTACAGCGTTTAACTGACCTGCGCAATGATATCAAATGTTCCGCTGCTAGGTAACGAATCAGACATACTAGATATCATATACCTATAAACCAGTTTTTACCATTGTCCACAAAAAGCGGTGATATTAAAAATAAATGTTTCAAATTTGAATAGCTCCATTTTCTTTACAGCTAGAAAGCTGAATTTTGGTACATAGTTAGGTCTTTCCAAAAGCACCATGTCCACCAAAATTTCATCGAAATACCTTTGTAATTTTCGGAGATTTTTTCTAAAAATGTAACTCAAAATTTTCTCGGAAAACCTTGTCCGATTTTCCTGGCTAACGAACTCATCCAAGCTATTAATAAAAGAAAGGCACTTGCAGAGTTTCAAAATCGGTTAATTATTTTTTGAGTTATCGGTTGTATATATATATATATATATATATATATATATATATATATATATATATATATATATATATATATATATATATATATATATATATATATATATATATATATATATATATATATATATATATATATATATAAACATATAAATATCGAAACTGACCCCGGATATGGGTTCTAGGGGCCCAAATTCGCGCTCATTTGAAATTTTTTTTGCAAAGTCTCACCATCGATACCTCTCTATTAGTGATTTTTTTTTAAATAAAAATTCACTAAAAAGTGATAGGCATTTAATGCAAAAAAAAAAATTAGTGACTTTTCTATTTTAAAAAGATTTCTCAAATGAGTGCGAACTAGGCCCCATAGAACCCATATCCGGGTTAGTTTCAGTTTTTATCTGTTTTCATATATACAGGTGACGCATTTCTAGGGTAAAGCTCAATATATCCATTATTATACAAGATATGAGAAAAAATTGTACACGTTAATTATACGGTGTCTGGAACTGCATCTTATAAACATATTTTTACAATCACAGGATGGCCCATAAGTCGCTCGTGATACAATTTTTTTCTTAATCAAACTCGCCTTATATTATTGCATATTTTGCATTTTTTATTGAAAGATAATCCATGTTAGTAAGAAAATAAATTCTGGACTCAGCAAGTGCGTTATGGTAGCGATTTTTTATAAAATGTTTCTTTCGATAGCTTCGATAGCTACTATTAACCTAAGGTTCGTTGGCCAGGAAATCAGTTTTTTTGGGAACATTTTAAGTTTATTTTCGGAAAATTTTTGAACATTTTCAAACAATAGAGTTATTTTTATGAAATATGGTACATTGTTTCTTCTATATAGGTTATACTGTTAACCAAATTTAATGCCATATTTAAACAAAAGAAAGATATATTTCCTATTAAAAACAGTTTTACGAAAATTCACTACCATAACGCCTTTGCTGCGTCCAGACTTTTTATTATTATTATTATTATTATTATTATTATTATTATTATTATTATTATTATTATTAAATACTCATAGTTTCATATCACAATCTGTGAAAAATAACAACGGTATTTAAGGCTGTCATTTTAAAGTTCCATTTGACATTTGTAAAAATAATTTATGAAAATGTAAATATGTATAGATAATCAGATTAATTATTTCCTACCTTTTTCGCACCACAGTTTGTTTAAATATTTCAATATTTTGCCTCAAAAATTCGTAAATTAATCCCATAATTTGATCGGTTAATATAATCAAATAAAAAACTGCAAAAAATGTGTTAAACTGATCGCTAAGCGAATTGGTATGCGCTTATATAAATGTGTATATTTCCAAAACTATAGTCTTTAGGTATAGGCGGTATAATACAATAAATAATGTAGGTGGTTGAGGCCGAAATGGATATGGTTGTAAATTTTAGATGAGGCAAGTCTTAGTAAAAATTTTGAGTGGTTATTTTAGTAATGTCAAAATTACATTGACCTTGTCAAAGTTTGGAAGCTAAATATAAATTGTGTATGTGTACAGCAATTGCAAATATAAAATTAGACATCTAAATTTTTTGTGTTATTATTTTCATAATTTTGATTATGTTACAACGAATTATTTACAGTATATACATATATTATAACTAAGGAAAAATCATAAATGTGCATGTCTGAGTTAACAGTACGAAATCGTCGGTGTTCCCTTAGTTACTAAACTAACATCTGGTGTCCATTTACAACTTTCTCAGCCTCGCCTTAAAATAAGAAACTCAGAGTCACTGTTTATTACGATACAAGCTAGGATTAGCCCACGGCATCAAATTCTTTTTAAATAAGTTTTAAAGTGTATACTGAAGGATGCGCTGGAATCAGTCTTTCCTGAGTAGCCACAAGTTGGCTTATTACATGTATGCACAAGACCCATAAATGGCAACTCACAAAAAATATGAAACTGCTAAGTATTTCTCAACGAATTGGTGAAATCACCTTCTGAATGTTTCTACACGTCCGTGGTGCGATGAAGAATCATGACGCATATACTTTTTTCGAGAAATGCATATCATTCGGTGATTTTCATCTGTGGCAACCCCAAAAAGTTGCCACAATCTGAGCGGTAGCCACAATAGAGTACTATTCTCACACACGTTGTCATAATCATTGCATCACAAAAAAAAACCACACACACACACACACACACACACACACACACACACACACACACACACACACACACACACACACACACACACACACACACACACACACACACACACACACACACACACACACACACACACACACACACACACACACACACACACACACACACACACACGGACGGATGGACGGAGGGCGGGAGAGAGAGAATTTCAATATATATATATATATATATATATATATATATATATATATATATATATATATATATATGTATATATATATATATATATATATATATATATATATATATATATATATATATATATATATATATATATATATATATATATATATGAAAAATGTCATCCATCGAATTATGATGAAAAAATGTAGGGTTGCTTTTTTTTTTTTTAAATAGATAAAAGTGGTGGTGATAATGTATACAGTGTGTCTCAAACTGGATGGGAATGTATTGCATATAAAATTTGAAACTGACCCCGGACATGGTTTCTAAGGGTCCTAGTTCGCACTCATTTGAAAAAAAAATCAAAATTCAAAAGTCAACATCTCCCCGTTAGTGAATTTTTCTAAGAAAATTCACTAAAAGGCCAGAAGTAATAAAATAGAGCAATATCTGGATTTTGTTACAATCGAAACATTTGCTACAAAACTTACCACATGCAGAAGACAAGGTGACTGCAACATACAGTCGTTAGCTCGTTTTTTTTGCTGTTAGCGCTTTCGGCTGTTTCTTGTTGTAAAAGAGGAATTATAGCAACAGGACTGAAGACGTCGAGTCTATAGACGCCGTCGGCTTTTAAAACAGAGAGGATGGTGAGCATGGTCTGCTTCTCCGCAAATTCGGCATGTTTGAAAGAAAGAAAATCTGATACACTACCACTTCTGATGTGGATTCACAACACGGTATTCCAACAAATTATATTTATTCACTTATTTTGACAACACACTTAATGATAACTTCTAATAAGAACTTATAAGAACTCAATTGATTAACTCATCTCTCTTTTAACTCTTCAGACTGTCTTCCCTTTTCCAGAGGCACCGTTACCCCCACTATATTTGTCCTGCACCGCATACAGTCATACTGGCCGTCAAGCGGGGAACACCCATATATCGGTAGAGGCTCTATGTAGGTACTGCAATCATTATAAGTTTCCTGTGTTCAACTGCCAAATTATTCTGTATTCTGTCACTCAACCAAATTGTAGCTTCTCAGTAGTCCCATTTGCCATAAACAGTTCCACGTGAGCCTTGTGTAATAAATTTTTCTTTATTTTTCGAGTCCAAATAAATAAAGTTGACAAATGACAGTTTTCTAAAAAGCAACTAAACTTTTAAATAACAGCTATCTGTTAATATAGTAACTACGTTCCTCATGGCTATCTTTGGATATAAATTTAAATGAACGATTGATATCGATGTTTGTAAAACAAGTTCGGATATATATGATAGTATATTTATATTTTCATATTCTACATTTTCTTTTTGTTTTAGATATGGAATTGGAAATCAAGTAAAGTGGACAAACCTAAATCCAATGCAGTTAGTGGCTCAAATGAGACAAAAAGAATCTAATTTTGATTATCATTCTTTGGAAGATTATTTAAAAAGAGCAGGTATTACATCTGGTTATCAAGAAAAGCCATGTCTAAACCCAAAGGACCCTGAGTGTCCTCCAACTGCCCCCAATTATAATTCATCAACGCCTCTAGATATTGGGGCTGAATTAACAAGCGGGTGTTATGGGTTTGCCACTAAATACATGCACTGGCCTGAGGAACTAATCGTTGGAGGTGTTTCAAAAAATAAATCTGGTCATATTAAACAAGCCAAAGCTTTACAAACTGTTGTACAATTAATGGGTGAAAATGAATTATATGAATATTGGTCTGGTCATTATAAGGTCCACCACATAGGTTGGAACCAAGAAAAAGCGTCTTTAGTATTACATGCCTGGCAGAAGAAATTTGCAATGGTAGGTAGTGATTAACCATTAACATGCTATTATACCTAGCGAGTATAATGACAGAAGTAAATTATGTTTTTGTACAAAATTGTCATTCTTTATAAAATTTAGTTAAGAGACTTTACTACCACTGCTTCTACTATTACTTTTTTTTTTAGAAGGGGGAAACCTTGCATGGGCACCTGGGAAGGGGACCCAGATAGTGTCGGACTCCTAACGACTAAAACCCCCTCGCTTCACCCGTTGCACCCTGGAACTGTCTCTTGTGGACATATCTTCAGTGTGCCAGGTTGTCAGTCTTCTCTCTCAGGGATGAGCTGCAGTTGTTGGAATGTCTTGGTGGCACTTCTCTTCATATTTCTTTTCTTTCATTATGTCTTTTATCATTTTGTGTATGGTATCCCATTTTTCTACACTCCTGGTCATTTGCACGACAATGTGTCTGGTGGACAACGTGAGTCCCATGCTTTGATTTACGTTTTGTCTGATGTTTTGCCATCTCTCACACACCAGCACTGTGTGTTCCGGAGAGTCTATTTCACTACAGTAATTGCAGTTGCTATCCCTGATCTTCCCTATTTTTTGTGTATAGCTGCGAAATGATCCATGGCCAGTCAAGAACTAAGCCAAGAAGTAATCGACATTACGGTGCCCACACAGGACCCACGGTTCCAACTGTGGGATTAACTTTTTAATACACTGTACCACACTGTCATTTCTGTCCCAACACTCCTGCCATTTTCTCAGAGTCAGCTGCTTTGCCTCTGCCCTTCTTTCTGCTCTATGTCCTTCCTCGCTTTCGTGGAGATACTTTCGCTCCCCCGCGAGTATTTTGATTGGTGCAATTCCTGCGATATCCTGAGCTGCCTTTGCAGACACCGTCCTATAAGCGCTGATTATCCTTAACAGGATCTTTCTCTGTGCTCTTTCCATCATTTTTTTTCCAGAATCGCACACCATATGGGAGTCGCATACAGTAGTATAGAAGTCGCATACAGCAGTATAGAAGTCACCACTCCCCCGAACATACGCTTCTTATAGTGTAGCGGACCACCAGCGTTGTGTATTATTCTTGCCGTTCTTGCCATGTTTTACCCTCTGCCTTCTTCACCACTGCCTTCACGTGTTCTATAAATGTGCATTTGTGACCTATCAATACCCCTAAATAACGTACCGCCTTCGCATGTACAAATTCTCTTCCTTCCAGATAGAAGCGTATGTTTTGACTCTTTCTTGGGCCCTTCAAGACCACCACCTCTGTCGTCTCTGGTGCTAGTTACAACACATTGTAGAACATCCAGACGCTAATTTGCCTTATTGACTCTTCCGCTCTAAATGTTACCTCACCTTCGTCTCTTGCACAGACTACAACCGCCAGATCATCTGCGAAACCAATGGACGTGGAACCTTCTGGCAATTCCAGATGTAGTACATTGTCATACAGGATATTCCACAGAGTGGGACCCAAAATTGAGCCCTGCGGAACTCCCGCAGTCACTTCCAATTCCTCACATTTTTCGATCAGCACTCTTCTGGTGTTGAAATACTGCTGTATTAGTCGTATCAAATATTGAGAGATCTTTCTTCTGTGGAGTTCCGCCATTATCCTGCTTCAAGAGGCTGTATTGAAGGCGCTTCTAACATTCAGCATTATAAGCACACATAGTCCCTCCCTAGATTCTTTCTTTGTTCGTATGACAGCTTCGATGGCCTGCACTGTTGATCGCCCTTTCCTGAAACTGTATGGGTTATCGGCCAAGCCTCCTTCTGCCTCTATTTCCTCCGTGAGCCTCTTTCTTATAAGCCATTCATACAATTTGCTCAAGGTGTTCAGCAAACAGATGGGCCTGTATGCCGATGGATTGTTTAGGGGCTCTCACCCTTTCAGGATCAGTATCAGCTTAGCTAATTTCCATTCAGTCGGAAATTCTTGTATCCGCAAAAAACCATTTAGCACAGACAATATCCACTCTGGAACTGCTTTATCTGCCTCTGGAGGGATTCCATCAACCCCTGGTGACTTTCTGGTCTTCATGGCATCGGCAGCCTCGTTCAGTTCTCCCATAGTGAACCACCTCGTTTTCTGGCTTACTTCCTCTACGCCCACCTCATCTACTCTTCTAGGAAACAAATTTTCTGCTATCTCCTTCTTCCTTTCCGTTGTCAGCTCTAGGGGTACCTGGTATCTCATACGCCTTGTGACAATGTTGTTGTCTCTGGGCCTATCTCCACGACCTCAGATAGCCGTTTAACCTTATCCTATATCTAACACAACCACCGCCCTTTGGAAGCAGGTTAGGGACCTGTTACATGCCTAACAAGGCATGGTACACGAGAAAGACGTCTTAGCTGCCGCTCTCAGCATTGTACTTTGTCAGCGCTTTCCTCTTCTTGTTACATTTTTTCCTTTGTATATAAATATTGGTGTTCCACCAGTATGGTACTAAAGCTTTGCCTCCTGTCCTTCCGTATATCTTTCTGGCTTCATAGGCTTCCTTCAGCATTAATGTACAGTCTTCTTGTGCAGGTGCCTGTTCTGTGATTTCCGAATTTCCCACTCTCCATTGTAGAATAGTTCTAAAAGCATCCCAATCGTTTTCTACTTTTTTCCTTTCTATGTTCCTTTTAGCATTTAGCAAGGACTCTTCATCTAGTACTTGTCATTCTATGATCTTCGATGCTATATGTTGTGTCGAACAGGTAACGTCAATAATAGACCGGTTGTCTCCTCTAATAAAGGTTGGTGCATTTCCCATGTTATTTATTATCATATCTCTTGTGCCAGTCATTCTCCCCTAGGGTCTGTAACACTTGATCCCCACTGATGAGATTTGGCAGTTAAGTCCCCCAAAATTATGCTCTCACCACCTCCTGCACACTGTCATTCATCATTGCACCCACTTCCCTCTTAAAATCTTTCAGTGTAATATTTGGGGATATATAGCAGCAATAGATCTTTAATTGTTTCATATAAATACAGGTATATCTTTCCTCTATTTTTATTCCCTCGACCTCCAATTTATTGTTTATGAAGAGGACCACAATACTTACCTTTCTGTTTTTAATCCAGCTACTATGTGCACCCACTAATTTTCTATTTGGTTTGCTTGTGACTACCATATCAACTCTGTTCTTCATTGCCACAGCATATGCCATATCGTGACTGTTCTTCGCCCTCATCAGATTGTTGTATATGTATGTTTTTACCACCCATTAGTATTTATTTAATATCTCTGTCCTAGCCTCCTTCATGATTTTCCTGGAGTGCGGGCACTTCGTCTGGTCTATCTTATGTCCTTCTTTTCGACACTTCATGCAATAGGCCTCTTTTTTGCAATCTTTAGCACTATGCCGTCCCTAACAGTTTAGGCAACTGTTTTCCATATCTACATCTTTACAGTCCTGCCCTTTATGGCCAAATTCTTGGCATCTGTAGCATCTCATTACTGAAACCCACTCCTTAATTTCACAGTTTAGCCATCCAACCTTTATCCACCTATTCTTGATAAGTCCTTTCGCTGCCTCTGTTGGCATTGCTATTGTTGCAATTTTATTTTCTATCTTCCCAGTCTAAGAGAAATAATTCTTATGTGGTCTTCCCCTACCTCTACGCTCTCTTTTATGGCCGAAATCACTTCCTCTTCCGTGGTTGTCACATCCATTCCACTAATGAAGAAAGTCGTCTCCTTGTGTGGACTTTCAATATTTTTAAATTTGTTGTTATTTCTTTTCTTAAAACATCCGCTTGTCCCTGTCCTTTGATTTTTTATGGCCGAAATCACTTCCTCTTCCGTTGTTGTCACATCCATTCCACTAATGAAGAAAGTCGTCTCTCTTCCTTGTGTGGACTTCCACTTCTTTTAAATTTGTTATTTCTTTTCTTAAAACATCCGCTTGTCCCTGTCCTTCGACTGTGAGCATCAAATCGCCGCTTCTTGCCTTCTTAATGTTTTTTATTTTGATACCTACTTTTGCTATATCTACTTCTTGCTTAACGCTTTTCAGCAGATCCACATATGTCTGTTGTTTATTCACTTTGACGATCACTATTTCTTCAGGTCGTCTTAGCTTCTGTTTTCTCTGCTGCCTGGTTTGTTTTCCTGCTAGCTTTAGTGATGCATGGCGAGGCACCAGATATGTTACTTTAACTCCACTCCCTCTAAAAACACACTCCAGTATCTTCCTTGCATATTCTCTATCAGACCTTCTGGGGTTGCTATTGTCATTCTTTTTCTGTCATGTTCAAGCACAAGCTGCTTTAGATTAACAATTGCCTCGTAAAGTACCCTCATGTCAATCATCCCGTTCTCGTCGCGATGTAGGGCACCAGATAAGTGAGCCTAGATTTCTGTTGCTCCCCCCTTCCTCTGCTGCTCTTTACCGTCTTTGTTGCTACCTGTAGATATTCCACTTTTCTCTTATCCATGTCTTCTATTAGTTCAGAGACGTCTGCATACCCTTTGTCCCCTTATCTTTTGGGTCCACTAGCAAAACGACGTCTTCATCTTCTTTAAGCTGGGCGAGGCTTCCACTAATAATACTAGACTCGTAAATCTTCTCTGGCCATTCTATGTCTAAGAGATCTGCACACTCGTTAAATTAGCACCCATTTTCAGTTGCTACTATTATTTCTTCATTTTCCATGCTCGCACTGGTTTGAGTGCATACTTCCTTTGTATCTTGTCCTACTGTCAGGTTCACCTGCACCTCCACACTTGCTGTAGCTTTTTGAGCAGTCTTTGCTAACTTCACTTCCCTTGGATACATTATCTTCTCCTGGCATTTTGTACTTATCACCATAGTCAGCTGACCTATTTCTGCGATCTTCTTCTTGATCTCACTCTTTGTGTTTGGTATGATCTTGATTAGCTCATTAAGGTCTCTGGAAATTGCCGCTAACTTGGCCATCATATTTCTCATTTCCTCCCAATCGGGTTCAGGGTCTTCCTCCTCTTTCTCTCTCTTTGTACCAGCTTTCTCCATGTCCAGCAGATTTGGCAAGCTACCAACATGGTTTACCTTAGACGTGGACAGAAGCTCCAGCACTTGGGCTCGTTTGCTGCATGTACCACTCACAGAATTTATTCGATTAATAGTTCGTTTTGGCAGATCTTGAAATGCTGTCCCTCTTGAAAGGATCTATGTCCTCCACATCCTGGCGCTGGTCTTGACTACGCCCAATTTTTCTGAAACAATGGAGTGTTGACACACATTGACACACTATTGCCATAAATGAGCAGACAGAGAAGGATCCTATATGTACTATATTCTGAGAATATTTTTCCATTCACTTATTTCCTGATATATTATTTTAGCTTCTTTTGCATTATTCCATTTCCTCATACACAATCTCCTATTACACATATTCCTAATATATTTTGCTTTATTGGGTCTCCCACCACATCCAGCCAAGCTTTCGAGGACTTTCCATAACTTCTTTTACCATTCACATACGCTGTGAATTTTGCGTGTCATGTTAGCGAATGTTTATTAAAAAAACCTTAATTGAGAGGTCTAGACTTTGGGACTTTCAAATACGAAAATTCCTTTAAATGAGCGCGAATTACAACTCATATTAACGGTCCGTTAAAGTTTATGTGTGTTCGTCTTTGTGTTGTATTTGAGCGATAACTTAAAAAATAATATATTTGGCACCTGTCTTTGCTGTGTAAATTTCTAAATAAGTTGGATGAGCTGGTTGGCTAGCCCAATACGACCAATTTTTTCCAAAGAAATTGAGATTTAAAGTCTCAGAAAGTAACATTATTTTGATGCTAGCTGGTACACATGTTGCCTTGACAGACTTAACTACCAAAATTGAAGTTTCTATGTTAACAGGAAATTGGGTTATTACAATTTTGTGAGGATTCGCTACTTTAATGCACTTGCTGTCTCCAAACTTATATTATTAGCCATGTGTTATGTCACCGAACCATCTAAGTACACTGCTCTCATCGTTACTTCTAATCTCCACTTTACACTCCTTCAAAGCCTATTCATTCCTTTAACATGTCATTTTACCCATTGCTGGTTTTAAATAGTCCATTCCAATAGCATTCTACTATCCTTATTTTTCAATAGCCTTCAATTATCTTACTTTATCAATAACATTATTTTCCCTGCATTGCCGAACACACCCATAGAGCAAGTAGGTACACTCATTCCTAGCTAGTAGATTGGTCATATCTCCTTTCTACCTGCATTTAGAGATTCAAATGCTATAGGTTTGAAAGATAGCTTTCCTCAGTTAATATGGCAATAAATATATAAAATGAAACTTTTTGTTTCTGAAATATATATTAAATAGATTTCACATTCGAGAGATGCTGAAACAAATGCAGGTTAGGGACAACAAATATTACAATAATTGTGTTTGACAGGACCCTAAATTTCTGTTTCAACAACTATTATTCTTCGTTTGTTTAAGATATTTGCAGGAAATTATTTGAAAAAGATCCCTTCTGGGATGTTTTGGCAGCAGCATAAATTCTGGAGTTGGTGGTTGAAAAGTGTTTTTTTTTCATTTAACAAAAGAAATTTCAAAAAATCTGTCTTCAGCCAATTAATTGATAAACGGACAAATCATTTATAACCATCAGTTAAAAGTTCGGACGCAGCAAGTGCGTTATGGTAGCGAATTTTTATACACTTTATATATAAATGACAAATTGTTTTGACAAATATCAGACCTCATAACCTAAGCATCTCTAACAACTTGTGAAATGCAAATTTGAGTGGCTGCCTTTTTTTTTCCTCGGGGCTCTCCCGCGGCCTTGCCACCCTGATAGCACTGCAACCTTTGGTTGATTGTGCATACCCATAGTCTTACTCCACCCATTCCAAAATCACTGTGCCTTGAACTAGTCTGCACAGCGATTGGTAGGGTGAAGTTTTATATTGCTCTGTCTCCGGTCTAGACTGACCATAGACCAGTTGTCTTTTGCGGTCCAGAGCTTTACACTCGCACAAGATGTGCTGGGCTGATTCCTCCCCCTCGCTGCAGAGTCTGCATGCGTGGTCCCCTTCAAACCGCCCAATTTTATGCAGGTGTTTCTTGACGGCCATGTGTCCCATCAAGAGACCTGTTGTGTTTCTGAGCTCTCCTCTGCTTAGATTTAGCAGCTCCACAGCTCTCTTTGAACTGGGTCCGTCAATTATTGACTTCCCATGTCTGAGCCCTGGACAGTCTGCCCAGTACACCTTGTGTTGGTTTCTGACCCAGGACTTAATGGCTCCCCTGGCAGTGCTCTTTGTCACGCCCAGAGCCGGTTCTGGTCCCATAAATGGTTCTGCTGACCCTCTTTTTGCGAGACCGTCAGCTCTTCATTGCCTTTAACCCCCGAGTGACCCGGCACCCAGATGAGGGTCACCTCATTCTGCCCAGCCAGGTCGCTCGTCTCGTCTCGGCACTCACTCACCAGCCAGGAATTTACCTGTGGGCTACTTACTGCCTTAAGGGCTGCCTGGCTGTCTGTTGCTATGAAGATCCGCTTGTTGGTGTAGCCTCTCCTCTTGTTCTCCCGCACACAGTCAGAAAGGCGTACATTTCGGCCTGAAACACTGTTGCATGGGCTCCGATAGAAAAACTATGGCTTACCCTCAGTCCTTCCGAGTAAACACCTGCCCCTGTCCCACGCTCCCCGCCGGATCCGTCCGTGAACCAGACGAGCGCGTCCCGTGGTCTGCCCGGCGTCTCCTCCCGCCATGCCTCGCCGTCGGGGATTTCCACTGTAAAGTTGTTTTCCCTGCATATTCGCAGGCTCGCGAAGTCCGACCTCATTTCAAGCATGGGCTCCTTCACGATCTCCTGAAGTTTGCAGTGGCCCCTGAAGCCTGGGTTGATCTTCAGTCTACCATTGCAGGCTAATCTGTATAGTCCTGGCCTGGCCTCTCCCATAATAACTAAGTGTAGGGGGGGCACATCCAGCAACACCTCCATGGCGGCTGTTGGGGTTAAAGACATAGCCCCTATGATGCCTAGGCAAGCCATCCTTTGGATCTTGCCTAGTTTTTGTTTGGCACTGGATTGTGTCACCTTAGGCCACCAGACCAGTGCCGTGTATGTTAACGATGGTCTGACCACCCTTGTGTACAGCCAGTGGGCCATACTCGGTCTTAGTCCTTACGTTTTTCCATATAGCCGCCTAGTGACGGCTAAGGTCATGACTGCCTTACGCAGTATTTTTCCAATGTGACCATTCCAGGTTAGCTTAGAGTCCAATACGACCCCAAGATATTTTACCTCTCTGGCCATTGGAATGCTCCTACCGTATAGAGTGAGAATTCTGTGGCTGTCGCACTTCCTCCTCCTCGTAAACGGCACGACGGTTGCTTTCTCGGGGCTCACCCCGAGCCCTTGACTAACCGTCCACCCTTCCACCACTTTCAGTGCAGTCTGCATGCGCTCCCACACTGACTGTGTGACCTTTCCTCGGACTATGATGACAGTGTCGTCTGCATATCCCTGTACCTCATACCCCCCTCCCGAGAGCCTCCCCAGCAGCCCGTCCACGACTAGGCACCAGAGCAAGGGAGACAGAACGCTCCCTTGCGGCCAGCAGAGTCTCTCCTGCGAGTGAGGTGAACACCGCCCTGTCCCTGAGCATGGAAACCGATCCACCTGCAGCAGGTCTCCTCTATTCCACGCTCCCGGACAGCTGCCAGAACCGATCCGAACTAGGTGTTGCTGAAGGCCCCCTCTATGTCAAGGAAGGCCCCCAGCGTCACCTCCCTGTTCTACAGCGTATTCTCCAGTTTCAGCACCAGTTGGTGCAGTGGTGTTTCTGTTGAGAATCCTGCTCTGTATGCATATTGTCCGCAGTGTAGGAAATATGCTTCCAGTACACCGCCCCTAATGTGCCGGCCGAGCAGTTTTTTCATTGTTTTTAGCAAGAAGGACATAAGACTTATTGGCCTCAGCGACTTTGCCTGGTCTGTTGGACGCCCAGGTTTAGGAATGAATACAAGCCTGGCCATTCTCCATGCCCTCGGAATGTACCCCAGAGCCAGGCTGGCCCTCATAATGAGGGTAAGCACCGCCGCCAGTATATCTATCCCCTGTTGGAGTATGATGGGCATTATTCCATCAAATCCCGGCGATTTGTATGGCTTAAAGCTGTTAATGGTGCATCTGATTTTGCTCCAGGTAATCACCTCTTTAGCGACTGTCCAGTCTACTCTAGATGCCCGCCTATAAGGCGCCTCTATTTCTGAGTGTTCCCAGTCCGGAGGTTTTATTATGTTTTATTATGTTACAGCCAGGGAAGTGCGTCTGGAGTAAAATTTCCATAGTTTGCTCCCCCGAGCTTGTAAAGCCTCCCGTGGATGTTCTAAGGGAGCCTATTCTGGTCTGAGTCCCCTTGGACAGAATCTTGTGTAGTCGAGCACTCTCGGATGTGTTTTCCGACTCCTTCTTGGCGTCCCTCAGTCTTTTGTTATAGGTCCTTAGGGCCTGTCTGTATTCATCCCATGCTGCCGACCTTTTGGGCCGCGTTAAACAGCTTACGAACCTGCGTCCTACTTTGCCTGAGGTCCTCGTTCCACCACGGGATGTTTCTGGTGGACGCCCTCATTTTCAGGGGGCAGTTCGCGTTATAGGCTGAGGTGATTGCGTCTGGCAATTGGACTGCCGCAATCTCGAGGTCTATTGAGTTGTCTATGGTACTCTTAACCCCCCGCAGTTTCACTGCTAGGTCTGACTTGTAGGCTTCCTAGTCCGCCTTGCGGGGGTCTCCGTACCATACCATTTGTCTTTCGACTTTGGCGATTTCAAACCGGATGTATCTGTGGTCTGAACTACTCATTTCCCCAGACACAGCCCAGCTCTTAACAAAGTCACCCAGAAACTGGGTGGAAACTGTTAGATCTAAAACTTCCTCACGCCGTGTTGTGACGAAGGTCTGTTTATTACCTTTATTCAATATGTCTAAATTAAATTTCATAAAGAATTGTAAAAGTGCCTCACCGTAGAGTTTGTGTCCGAGCTACCCCACAACTCATGGTGCACGTTCGCATCCATGCCGATGATGGTCTGCCATCCTCCTGCTCTGCTACCCACCATCAGCTGCTCCAATTCGTTGGGTGGAGGAGGGTCCGTGCTGTCCCCTGGCAGATAGGCTGACGCGACAGTAATGTCCCTCAGCCCATCCGCTCCTCCACATCGGATTTTGATCGTTGCCAGGTCCCTGGAACATAAATTCATTAGAGGCAGAAACTCTATCCCTTCCCTGACAGAAATGCAGGCCCTCGGGTTCTCGCTGGATTTACTCTAGATGAGCTTTCCAGCAGCTCCGCCGAGTCCCTTGATCTCTCCTTTATAGGAGTACAGTTCCTGGATAAGGGCCACATCTGTGTTTCTCAGAGCCATCAGTAGTCCGGCTGTGGCTGCCCTACTGTGTTGGAGATTGACCTGAAGGAACCTAAGTCCCATTAATCCGTAGTTGCTTCCCCAGTGGGCGGAAGCTAACCCTTCCCAGGCCCCAGAATGCCTTGAAGGAGGTTCCTTCAAGGGCTCTGTAAGACGTCTGGTCGATCGAGAAGGCGAGAGTCTGTCCTTTCTCTGCCTTCTTTTTTAGAACCGACCAGTGTTGTGTCCCCAGTTCTTGGATCTTCAGTCTACTGATCACCGTCTCCTGCGGGACGGTGTCAGGGATCCGTACGAGGACCTTGCGTCTCTTTGGGAGTTCCTTGGGCTCGACGGCTGTCAAGTCCGCCCCCTCCCAAATCTGACTGAGGCCCCCGATCGTTTTCCGCAGCCAGTCCCGCGACTGCGGGCCGGCACAGGTTATCCAGAGGATATCTCCCGCCAGGCGCGCCCGGTGAAACTGAGGCGGGCTCTCCCCTTCCTGAAGACAGTCCACCGCAGCTACCACCGCAGCCTGGATCAGGTCCTCCTTCCCCTGATCTAGCGTGACCTCAGGATGGCGTCTGTCAATCACCGCCATTCCGAGGCCCTCCGCAGCCTCCCTATATGAGCCAGTCTGCGCCGGTGTTCTGGCCTTGGTCCTTTTGGGACGTCTGTCTGTAGTAGGCGTGTGTTAAGGAAGCGTAGGATACTTATAGGGATAAAATTGTCGAACTAAGCACATTTATAGACATAGATAACGGTATATTGTTAACGAGGTTAATTCACAAACTTAACAGTAATAATTATTATATAACAAAATGAAAGAACTTACGTAGATATTGACATGATGAATTTTAATTCAACAGTATTAAGTTTACATTATTCAAATTATAAGTATCGCAGCGTTATATTCTGAAGCAATCTAATATTCACCGTCTACATTGTAAAACCGTATTTAATCAACTGATTATTACTCTGACTAAATGAATCTTACTTATATTTACAAAACAATGACACTTATTTGGTTCTTCATTAGTTTTCCGACCTTCCGAATTGCTGACTGCAGCATTCCTGGATATCTTGCAACTTTGCTTTGTTTATTGTTTATATACTGAATGTGATAATTTCAATGTCAATCCATACAATGCTGACCTCTAATTAATGGCACTATTTACATTCCTTGCTTCAAGAATTAAACTGAACCACTTTCAATTATTATTTTAGTGTTTTTTTGACAATTATGTTTTTTCTTTTATTACGGCCTTTATGAAGACATCCTGTTCTCTGAACAGCGTGCTAGAGGCAGAGCGCGGCGTCTTCTGACTCGCACTCTCCTCTTGAGCCTTTACAGGGTGCCCTGGCCCTTTTGGGACGTCTGTCTGTGGTAGGCGTACTAGACTCCGAGCGCGTCCTCTTCTGACTCGCACTCCGCTCTTGCGCCTTTACAGGTTTCTCGACCGTCCACGTCCCGGCCTCCATTTTCTGCGCCCTCCGGAACTTCTTTCTTTGCGCCCCGGAAAGATGGTTGGACTGCCGAGGCAGTCCCTCTACCCTTACAGTAGGGTCCTCACTGGTGGAGGGGCCCCCGGAATCCGCGGAGCTCGCCGCCCTCCGATGGGACTCAGCCTCCAGCTTGGGTGTCGGGGACAGGTCTCTGACCGAAGCTACCCCCTGATCCCCCGTATCTACGTCGGTCGTGGGACCCCCAGAGTCCGCTGCCAATAGACTCAAGGCACAAGTTTGTAGCTGGAGCCACTCCTCGAGCCTCATTGGTTTTGGTTTTATATGTATTTATTATCTTCATGTTGTTCCCACGAGAATGGGGGAAATGTTGTCCACACCATCAGAACCCCCTGTGTGGTGCAAGGCGGGTTACTCTGGAGGGTTGCCCGGTACTCCAGAGGTTCCGTTCACGACACCATCGCCCTGGTGCCATCCATCCCTAGGCACGGGTCACGTGACACCGTAGAACAGGGGAGTTTAGTTCGACCTCCTTGTCTAGATCCGTCATGTTTAGTTATTAGCAGGGTCACCTCTTGCAGTATGCGGCTTTTCACCCATGACAGTCTTGGGGAAAGCTTCATCGAAAGTTTATGTTGTTGTTTCCACTTTCTCAGCTTATCCCCTGGAGTCCTTTGGCCCGCGATTCCTTAACCCCGTGGCTGCCCTTACACCGCAGGTCAGATACATGTCGAGTTGCTTAATTGGAGTTAAGTCTGGCACGTTCAGTTTGTGGATGGATGCCTGGTTTGTAATCTTTTCCGTGCCTGCTGTTTGCAGAAAACCTTATTAAGTGAATTTTCATAGGAAACATTTTTCGCCAGATTTTCGTAAAGAAAAAGTGACTTTTTCATTAGCAAATATTTTTTGCGAATTTTTGTAATTTTTAAAATAGCTTTACGTGAAAACTTTCCTAGCGGATTTTAATGGCTTTTTTTTTTAGTAAAGTTTAATAAAACAGCAGACAGTAACTTGTTTTAGAAAATATTCGTAGAAATTTCTTTTTACAGATTGCCGTGAAAAATAGTTGCGAATTTTTGTGGAAAATTTATTTTATTGAATTTTCTACCTCTTGCTGGGTACAAGTTTGGCCACCAAAACCAATCATATTTAATTTTATGATACATTCTCTGTCAGTCAGCTTCATCTTTCTCTTGAACACTTTGAATAATTGTTTCAACAACGACTCAAGTAACCTTAAGTTTATTTTCACGGAGAGTAAATTATTCACTAGTACTGACTCATGCAGAATGTGGTCAAATGTGGGACATCCAAATGGTAAAAATGAGAAAAAATTAAAAACGAACACGCAAGGCACTTATGTGTTTGAAATATTTTGTGATAAAAATTACGTATCAGGAGCATAAGCGATTTAAATTGCTAAAAACTTGACATTTTGAAAATTAAAAATTGGGCTTACTGCCGCATTTTAAAAATTCGACCTCCTCCGATATTTCCTTCTTGGATAAAATATTATACCAAAGAAAACAAATTTATTCCTTGATTTTTGAAAATGCACTTTTGAGCAAAATTGAACATTTTTTATAGTGCTAAGTAGAAAATAGGTATCCATTTAAAAAGTTTCTGAGGGTAGTTACCTTTCGAGGAGTTTGGGGTCGTCCTCTTTATCGACTATTTCATTTTACTCAGGTAAGACCTGAAATGCCCCTGACCTGATATAAATTGGGTAAAATAATAACCCACCTCCCCATTCTTCTTGATATCCATGTCTGTATGTGTTGAATGAGCCTCTTTGTCCACTGGGATGTTGACGTTTCCTCTTCCCATTCTCGCTGCCACTTCAACATTGTTTTGGCTCTTGCCTTCCTTTTTTCTTCTTTTCTATTTTCGTGTCTTTCATAGGTTACCTCTTTTGCCAATAAGTGTATGGGAATCGTTCCTGCAATCACCCCTATTGCTTTCGTTGCCACTGTTCTATATGCACTTGCGTTTCTTGCTGGTGCACCATACAGTATGATTGAGTTTACCACACTACCCGGCACTCCCTTCCCTGGTTTTGGTACACGGATATTTGGCATCAGACGCCATAGCTTTGCAACCATCATGTCTGCTTTTGCCACTACTCTTTCTATTTGCACACCTGTGTTGGGTAGAAACTTCCGAACTTGTCATAGGAATTTCGATCTGAAATTTTCAGGATAGAGCTAGTCAATGTTCAAATGAAAATACTTTCATCCGGTTGTACCGGAAACTGCAACCAACTCATTATTTTAAATAGAACACATATTGTATATTTGGATTTCGCGATAAGTTTGGAGTAAATTTTGTCTGAACCATCATTCACTAAGTGAAGATTGGTGCCTGTGATGAGCAATGATAAGAACACTTGAAGAACCTAAATTGCCACAACACATCGTTTTAAAGACCTGACGATCGTTTCACTAACAAAGTTAGCGTCATCAGAGGATGAAAAATTCAATGTTTCATAATCTGATGGTGCTAACTTTGTTAGTGAAACGATCGTCAGGTCTTTAAAAGGATGTGTTGTGGTGATTTGGGTTCTCCAAGTGTAGTTACCTGAACCATCATGTTATCATTTTCAACCATTTCTGGGATATTCGTGAATTTCCGTTATTTTTGACAAGATCACTGTATCTACTATGAGACGCCGTCTGAGCTAATTTACAATTACCTCCTGATATGTAAAATCTTTAGTTCCGTGGATTGCCGCGTGATAAAGGGGGCGCTCGCCTCTGGTTCCATGAAATGCCGCGTGATAATGTGCTGTACTCACTCGATTAACGATCAGCTGGTTATATGTTTATTTGTGGTAATCTTGTACCTTGATCAAAGTGTAGGACTTCCGTATTTACTCTATTTGCAATTACCTGAAAATGTGGACACAAAGCCTTCATTATTTTTAACTCATTTGCTTTTTTATGACAAACATAAATACTAGGACATATACAAATTTACCTGAAATATAAATACTAGGCTGTGCAGTAAATGTTATACTTGGTGTACATTTTATGCTCTTTCTTTGACACATGTATAGGCAAACAATTGGAATGGTAAGGTATAAAAATTGGGTAAATAAACCAAATGAAGTTGTGTCATACCTTTATTAAATCACTTTTATCGTGTGACTATTATGCTGTCAGCTTAAGTCTATATTTTACATTTGTCATAAAACTATATACTTTTATGCAAGCCGAATAACAATACTATGAAGACGACACTTTTTGAAATCACAAAAACGTCTCCGTAGCACTTCACTAATACTACTGTCACCTTTCTTTATTATATTTGTTTTACAATCGCACTTTGTTTTAGACTTGCATTTTAAAACTACTTTCAGCAGAATATATATGTCTGATTTTCGTATTTTAGATCGCTTTTGTTAGCTGATGTTCAATATGAATTTTGTTCTGTCAACAAAAAAATAATTTAAATTGTTTGTGCTTTTCTTGGTAACATATACCAGTATTTTTTCAGTATCACAATTTCAAATACTGGTATCCAAGCACTAGTGAAAATGATAAATAAATAAGCTTATTAATTATCAATCAAACTACAACATGTTATTTAAATGTGAAAAGAAACATGCTAGCTTGAATAAGTTGTTCAATTCTGTAATGAACCGCATCATTCGTCACTTCCATAACATGTCTCAGAACGGTGTGCATCACAAACAGCATATCTGCTATTAACGGACAGTTAATGTAAATTTTGAAATATTCCGGTACCCCTCTTTACAAAAGGTAGAGGTTCGGCAAAATTTAAAGGTTGGTTTCGGCAAAGATTCTTTCTAGAGTTGGTGTTTAGCCATAGTCATAAAGATGTGACAAAGTTAAATTTACAAAAATACAAAAAGACGTACTGAACTTTTTAAAATTTCTGCGCTTGTGCAATATACTTTTGAATGAATAATTTCAGCAGGTTTGAAATTTGAGCCCATATATTTGCTTGGGTTCGTTTATAGTTTGGTTCAAAAATACATGGTTCGCACAACCCTGATTTTAAATGTTTGCTCATTAAGATAAATATATTTTGATAATAAAATAGAATATATGTAATGACTAATTATAAAGTTTATTTTTGTTTCATTTTAGGAAGTGGATCGTTTCACAAAAAGCAACAGACCTACATCGTCATATGTGTTCTACACATTTTCCACTGCCAATTTAAACAGGGTTTTGAAGGAATACCCAAGGACAGACTTAATAAAATATGGAATAGTTCTGTGTGTGGTTTCGGTTTATGGATGGATGTGTGCACAGTCAGGTCTAGCTGCACTAGGAGTAGTGGTATTAGCAAGTTCAACTGCTGCTGCGTTAGGTGTTTGTAGTTTAATAGGCTTGCCAATGAATCTTCTCAGTATCCATGTGTTACCATTTATCACAGTTGGCATTGGAATAAGAGATATGTTCCTTATTTTAGAAACGAAGACTCGAGATGAGTCAATAACAGCACCAGAAGTTTTGCAACGTGCTGGACCTTCAATTATTTCAGCAGCTATCTTAAATTCAGCAGCCTTCCTTAGTGCCGCTGTCTTGCCAGTACAAGCGTTACGAGTGTTTTGTACACAGTGCGCTATCTTGGTAGTTTTTCATGGAGCTACATTGTTAATTGTCTTTCCTTCACTTCTTGCGTTACAACACAGATGTAGAAAAGCTGCTGTGCCATGTTTTAGACCAGATGTCAAAGCAACTTCATCAGTACCTACCAACAACAATAATAACATTGATCCAGTAAGCAATTAATCATTTATTTCTTGTATTAGACAACTTTTATTTTTCGAAAAATGTTACTTATTCATTTTGCTGACATTCATTTGCTGTTTTTTTTTTAAATTTTAACCACCTGATTTACTATAATTATTTTTTACCTCTTCATTATTTGAATGGAAAAAAAAATGTGTGTGTGTGTGTGTGTACGCATTAACATATATGTGGCAGACTCTGGCAAGTATAGTACCAGTTTGTGATGGTTCATCAAATTGGGACGGATTTTTTGGTCCGCCACAATTTTTCTGGCTAAGAAACCGAATTGTCAAGGTTAGTTTTGTACAAAAAACATAAAACTATGACATCCGTTATAATTACCTTGCGGGATAGCAGTACTTAGTTTGTTTATATAACCATATTTGTGACAGTGTGAATAAAACTAGCAAACTCTGCATGAGTATTTTTAAATAAGCATTACCATATTGGTGGAGGATTTTTTAAACACAGATAAAACAAATTTGTGGCGGATTTCTGAAAAAATAATATGCAGTGTTGCCGACTGAGTCTTTTGTAATGCCAGCTGTTCGTTTATTGTGTCTTGAGTATAATCATGTGTCACCAAAAGGATCAACAGGTAGTTTTTTTTTCATCATGGAATAATACAAAATATATTATACTGCTCAGGGTAGTGTTGTGTTTGTATTGAAACAGTTTGTTAATCTTCAAGGCAATATTTGTCTTTTATAATAAGACTATGTATTTTAGACGTACCTATAAGATGTGTATTTAAATAATAAAGGGAATGCCCAACTATTGAAAACAAAACCCAGACAAAGCTTCATATATACTTAATTAAAATAAAAAAAATAACCAGTTGAAAATACATGGTAACAGAACATCAATTTTACCAACATAATTGAGAACAAATATTTATTAGTTGTATTTCCACATCGTCAATACTTGTGGAAGTACGGTGTCTGCGACAAAAATTAAATATTGTTTTTCGCTTAAACGTCGTAAAAAGTGTCAAAACATAGAGAAAACATGATTTTGGGAAGCAAAAATGTTTGTGTCTGTCGGGCTGTATGTCTGTCTGTAGCGACGATAACTTTAGAACCGAATTGAGATATCGTCTTCAAATTTGGTACACCGTTAGCACCCGACAAACGAACTGTACGGATTGTTTTTGGGCAAAATCGCTTTGTGGGGTAGGGGATGAATGCGGAATGATTTGGTGAAAATTGACATTTTTCGTTAAAACTCTAGTAATATAACGTTTTAGGGTTTTTTATTAGAACACTTTTAATTTCATCAAACATCTGGTATTCTGTGCTGAAATCTTTAACGTGCTCAACATCGCATGATACATGGGGCTGACAGATTAACGCTCGCACTTAAGGGCTGAACGCGCAGATGTTCAACTTGCTCAAACACAATGCCACAACCTCGGCTAATGTTAATTTATAGTATGTACTGAAAAATAATTTGACGTTTCGACTGGGAGTTGAACCCGGGAGCCTTGGGCTTGAGCCCTGCTGTTTATGTTTGCTGATTTAATTGTAAAGAAATAGGAATCTGATTTATTGTACAAAGTAATGCTAACTAAAAGCGCAGTTTTTTGTTATTTTACCATTTAAATAACAAAATCCTTTCAACGTGGCATTGGCTGTCCATCCGTTGGTTCTTCTGCCAGAATGTTACACCTGTAGTGTCCACATTCATTGAGATATAAACATCATATTCCACAGTTGACAGATGTACTTTTGCCCTTAGACCTAGCAGAAAGTAGTTTGAACTTCCTGTTGTCAAAACTACTCATGTAATGGGAAGAGAATGCCAGAAATCGAAACTTCTGTAATTACTGAAACTAATTACCCTCGAAAGTTAAAAAAGTCTGGACGCAAATAGTGTGTTATGGTAGTGAATTTTCATAAAAATGATCTGGCACTAAAAATTTTTTAAATTCAATTCTTAGGTTTAACTTTCTTTCTTGTAACTTAGAGATCTGAATTTTGGTATATAGTTTCCTTTTTATAACGTAAACTCATGTGCCAATTTTTTTACCATAGCTTTGTTATTTCAAGTTTAAAAAAATTCCGAAAGAAAGCCCACATTTTTCCCGAAAACCTGGTCCGATTTTCCTGGCTAACAAGCTTATCCAAGCCTCTTACAAAAGAAGTACATATACATACATATAACACACACACACACACACACACACACACACACACACACACACACACACACACATATATATACACGTATTGCAATGATTATGGCAACCGTGCAATGTACCAACAAATGGCGACTCAAACGATCTGAGTTGTAGTATACTCAGTTTGACGTTATAATGCTAGAAATATCGTCAGATCATCTATACACTCGCTGATTGGTGAGATATTTCGAGATGAGCAAGCGTGCATACAACAACATTGTGGCATCGGTTGCCATAAGTTGTGTGTATGAGTGTGAATATATATCAAGAAAATGGCAACTTTATGTGTGAACTATTAACAACATTGTGGCAACGGTCGCCATAAGTCCTGTGTATGAATGCGAATATATACCAAGAAAATGGCAACTTTATGTGTGAACTATTAACAACATTGTGACATCGGTTGCCAAAAGTTCTGTGTATGAATGTGAATATATATCAAGAAAATGGCAACTTTATGTGTGAACTATTAACAACATTGTGACATCGGTTGACATAAATTATGTGTATGTAATGTAAATATATATTAAGAAAATGGAAACTTTATGTGTAAACTATATGACAATATTGAGGCATCGGTTGCCATAAGTTCTGTGTATGAATGTGAATATATATCAAGAAAATGACAACTTTATGTGTGAACTATTAACAACATTGTGCCATCGGTTGTCACAAATTCTGTGTATGGCAGGTGAATATATATATATATATATATATATATATATATATATATATATATATATATATATATATATATATATATATATATATATATATATATATATATATATATCAAGAAAATGACAACTTCTTGTATCAACTGTATATTGAATTTTGAAATTATTTTTTTCACATGAGCGCTAACTAGGCCCCTAGAACACATATCTGGAGTCAGTTAAAATTTTTATGTTTATATATATATATATATATATATATATATATATATATATATATATATATATATATATATATATATATATATATATATATATATATATATATATATATATATATATATATATATATATATCCATTTATTGCAGGACCTTTTCATAAGCAGATTTGAAACAGATCTTGAAAGTGAAAGTGGTTATTTTCCTCAGACTGTCGTTTCGTTACGTGGATGATATTTTCGCAGTGTTTAACACAAACATTTTCAGAATAGAAGATTTTATTGCCAAATTAAACAATAAATTTGATTCGATAAATTTTACCCACGAATTAAAAATTAATAATAAATTAGCCTTTCCAGATGTACTAGTTATCAAGAATAAAGACACTTTAGAATTCGATGTCTATGAAAAGGCAACCACCATTCTAAGCTACATTCCGAAAGACCCACATCATAGGAACGAAAAAAAATGGCCAGTCTGAATTTTTTAGTAAACCGGTTAATTAATTTGACTTTAAACAAAAGTACATATACCAAAGAATTAAATTATATTAAGGACGTGGCCGAATATAAGGGATACAGTGCTTGCCTAGTGGAAAAATTATTCAATAAACAGACAACAAAGAAATTGTTGACGGAATCAACGACGTTTAGAACAGTGAAATCCGAAAAAACTTTGTTTGATTAACATTTGAACCTCGAATCACGAGGGGTCTAGATAGCATTTTTAAAAAAAGTCAACTTGCAGATAACATTTTCGACAAAAAAATACCTTAAAAAACTTGCTAAGTAACCCAAAAGACAAGGATAGAACGGCCAAAATGTCGGGAATTTATGAAATAAGTTGCAAATATTGTAATCTTAAGAACGTCGGACAAACAAAAAGATCGATTGGAATTAGATTCAAAGAACACTTAGCCCAATTACGTTACGGTACTATAGATAGATCTTCCGTCACCTGACCTAGTTAGGATAATAATCATCACGTTAATGAAGATAGTCTAAAATTAATTAAAAAATGTTAGACAACAAAGACAGCTAAACGCGTTCGAGAGTATATATTTTGCGAAATATAGTTACAATAAAAAATGTATGAACGTTTCACCACCGCTGATTACGAGTCACCTGATCGATTGCTTTGTAAAATAAATTCCCACGTTTCAACACCTCCTAGAGATAACATAAGAATACAGATATTTCCGCCAAAGGAAACTGTTAACTTAGTTGTCGTTGAACCTTCCCAAAATTATTAGAGATGGACACCTTTTAGATAAGTTAATAAAGACAGTTCAAAGACGTCGTTCGGCGATAAAAAATACAATACACTGCAGAATGTGCCTGCGACTAGTTCCCCTCACAGTTCGGTCTCTTTACCTAAGATCCGGTATATAAAGTGATGTTAGTTTTTGAAGTAGTTAGAATTTTTCATCCTCTGATGGCGCTAACTTGGTTAGTGAAATGATCGTCAGGTCCTTTAAAATGTGTTGGGTTCTCTCTCTTATCAGTGCTCATCACAGGTTCCAATCTTCACTTAGTATATCACCCTATATATGCATAGTCGATAATAAAATGATTTTTTTTCACACATGGGAGACTAACCTACTCTTTTCATCAAATACAAAAATAGATGAATTGACGGTTTCCAATAAACGCTTTGGCACGTTTGTTCTTCCTCATTGTTCCTATCAAGGTTAGCTTCTTTTATAACATTTTTCTGCGACATCGTGAGAACTAGCCTAATTATCTGTGGTACAATTTTTGTTTGAACCTTGAAGGGCTCTTGTAAGATAGAGCACCTATTGTGTAGGAATTAAATGTTATTTTTCTCTATCTTCTCTATTGATATAAAGTTTAGCTGAGCACAAATAAAATTTCAGACCATACTTGTCTTGCTTGTTGGGTATGCATATTGTTACACTCTTCGGGGTTCTTTATTTGCTGATTAACAATACACAGCTTTCCAAACCACTAATTTATTATAACTGACTATTTTCTAATAATAAACACCCCAACTAAGATATTTCTCTATTACCAAATGTCTATAGTTTATTTGTTGCCTTCTATTATTCTGCACAATCGCTTATTTAATTACTGACTACTCTATCTGCGGATCATTTATTAATACCGTCTATAGTAGTTCTATATCGTTCTACATGATTCCATATCTGTGACTTCTAGTGCCTTCTCGAAATATCATTCTAGAGTATTCACTGTTACCAACACACTCTGCAAGCTGTCTGTAGCCACAGAAGTCATATGCTCCATAGAGTTCATAAACTAAACTCTCATAGAGACGGATGTGAAACTGCCCTCTTCTTACATTCGACCCGTTCGTTCGGATTCTGACAGTTCTCTGAATGGCGTAAGCCTGTGCATATGGACTACATTCATCTGGCTCTTTGGGCTACTCTGAATGCGATAGACAACGTCCTTGATCCGTTTGACTAATTTTTACGGACCTTTCTATGATTTATATACTTTCGGTGACCGTCCCTGCATCGTACAGGATTGTAAAATCATACCCGATCTCCTTCTTTCAAATCAGTCGAATTAGCTCGCACGTCATTACGGGTCTTCATGCGGTCGCCTTCTACTCGTATATTCATTCTCAGAGTGAATGAGTAGCCTATATGTCTTCTCTTCATTATATAGGAGCTCTCTTTAAGCAAAGCTCTTACACTGCACTGGTTCTTCCGCCCAATTGCTCTTAACCTGGTGTTTCTACTTCAATAAAAATCTCTGCAGGCCCTATTTTTCTCGTCGGCATCAGCTCTTTATAACAAATGTGTTCATTGGCCTTTTATGGGTTTGCTTCACACCTAAATGGTTCATACAAGCTTTCTTGTATTTCTCTAATAATTTCTTTTTTAGTTGCAACTGGCTGAATATATGGGACGTGTTTTCCTCTCTTAGCCTACTTCACTGGAATAACACTTTCGTTGCAGACATTAATGTTATTTTCTTTCACTGTGATTTTCTGCACTACCAATTTACTGCCAGGCGACATTACCATTCTACTAGATTACTACACTAGACGACATTATAGAGTATTCGCTGTTACCAACACACTCCGCAACCTGCCTGTGACCATAAATGTAATGTGCTCCATCGACTTTGTAAACTTTATTCTCATAGAGATAATATTTTAAACAGCCATCTGCCTCAGAAACGCAACAAGCTTGTATGAATGATTACGTATTCTAAAAGTGTAAAAATTTGTCTGCAGCATTCCTTAAAAATATTTCAAATTTGTCTGATAGCCGATTGTATTATTTTATTTATCTCTTCTCTGGTGGCTGTATCGTTAGATCCCAAACAGTTGATCAAAAACTCAAATAGATTTTTGGACATAATCTCTCTAGAAATGGGTGGTCCAAATTGAGTTGACCATATATCAGTCAGCGTAATATGAACCTTTTTTATTACTTAGATATAGTAATCCGGATAAGGCACACATTTCAACATTATTTGTGGCACCAGTATAATGTTGCTTATCTATCTAACGAGTCTTCATACTTTCAATTTCAGCATTGGTATATAATTATATTACAATTACTATATCCAAAATGTTTTGTGTACAAAATATTTCATATTTTTTTACGTCAAATATAAATATCTTTTTACAGTTCTTGTGCTTCTGCGGTGAAAGTTATGCAGATATCATTTATGTCCATTTTTTCGAATATACTGTTTTCTAACTACTGGGAGGTTAATGGTTAATGGATGGCACAGTTCTGCCAAATAGAATTTGTTGATTCTGGAGCAACTGCATCAAATTCATCTTTTTCCAAGCTTTCGTTTTCTTCAAAGCCTCCATTCTCGCTGCCCTCTCTTTCTACAATATCGTCATCGTCACCATTGTCAATTTCGTCTATAGATACTCAGTTTGCTGATTTAAACAAGGTAGTTGTTGTCGCGTATGTGCCTTTTTACTTCCAAAGATTAGAAAAGTCAAATTTGTGCTTTTCATTACAAACATGTAGTGGCTCTATGCGGTTATTTACAGTGGTACTATGTTAAGTCTGAATAATAAATTTTTGAAATACAGATTTGTCAGCCTCGTTATTTCAAAATGCAGACATATCTTCTCTGTATCTCGTATTGAAGTTTCGCCGATGTAGATTGCATTACAATGTGTAGAAGCTAATTTATAAATTCCAGATTTTGTCAACTGTATTTATGTGATGTACGTTAATATGTTAGGAAACATAATTTTTCTTTTACGTTAGATAGGAGGTTACGCGTCGTGTAAGATTTAAAGCGTCCTTTTTATTTGTACTGCCATTTAAAAGTTTTAAAATGTTTTCTGAAATATTTCCAAAATGAGTGATCGAAACATATTTATTATCTTTTTTGTCTCTTATTATGGACTGTTATAAGTTGATTATACTTTCATGTTAAATATTGACATACATCACAAGGCATTTTAAAGACGTCATCTGTCATTTTTATTATATTTGCTTTTTGATTAAAACACCATAACATAGCAACGAGTTTTTATTTATAGTTGTCAGAAATACGTATGAGTAAATTCAATTTTCTCCTATGTGATTATGCTGTCAAGCAGCGAAACCGGTAAGAAATAAGAAAACCAACATTTGTCAAGCCAGAAAAGAAGCTTCTACATCTGAATTTAGTATGGGATGGTTTCACCAAGTAAGGAGAACAGCAATTAATGCATTTAAATTTTCTTTGGTCGCCGACGACTCCACGTTGCTGTTCAACGGTTAAATCCTTCGACTTGACATTAGTTCCGACATTGTAAAGATAGTATAAACTTCACATACGAGAAGCAACATAACCATATATATATATATATATATATATATATATATATATATATATATATATATATATATATATATATATATATATATATATATATATATATATATATATATATATATATATATATATATATATATATATATATATATATATATATATATATATATATATATATATATATATATATATATATATATATATATATATATATATATATATATATATATATATATATATATATATATATATATATATATATATATATATATATATATATATATATATATATATATATATATATATATATATATATATATATATATATATATATATATATATATATATATATATATATATATATATATGTGTATATATATATATATATATATATATATATATATATATATATATATATATATATATATATATATATATATATATATATATATATATATATATATATATATATATATATATATATATATATATATATATATATATATATATATAGATGAATATATTATTAAATAAATATTTTTGGTGTTTTTTTGTGTGTGTGTTAAACAACGTTTTTTAAATGCTTTGGCATCTACTCTTTGGCCTCTTAGCTCAAAATAAGGTTTTTTGGTTCATAAAATTTAATAGATGTCGTCCAGCTTAAAATAACGTTACTTTGGTCTATATAATTAAATTAATTTCGTTAATCAAGCAAAATCTCTCAACACTGTAGCCTTATTGGCCTCCTGGCGAAGCAAACAAAAAAATCATGACAATAACCGAATTTTCCATAACGTTAGCAACTTGAGATTTGGTGCACAGTATAGTCTCTATAAAGCATAAACGTATCTACCAAAGTTCTTTAAAGTACCTTAACTATTTTCGAAGATACAAAAAAATTCCTCAAAAAATTGAATTTTTCGCGAAAAAACTGGTTCGATTGAACTGCTTAACCTTTTCGACAAAACAGTTTTAAAAACCCGACAATCGTTTACTAACCAAGTTAGCGTCATTAGAGGATGAATTCTTAGTTAGAATTATTCATCCTCTGATGACGCTAACTTGGTTAGTCAAACGATCGTCGGGTTTTTAAATTTTTTTTGGTGATTCGCGTTCTCCAAGTGCGTTTATCAGTGCTCAGCACATGTTCCAATCTTCACTTAGAGAAAGGTGTATCCAGATTTCAGCAAACTCGATTAGTTATTTATTCATTACTCACTGGACCGATGCATATATGTTATCATTATTTTTATTTATTGATAAATAATTATACCGGTACTTTATATCTATATAAATAAGCCTTAAGATTTGCGCAATATATTTTGGCATGATATTATCAGCTTACAAAACCAAAACATACAAAAACTGGAATAAGTGACGATCGAAATGCATTATATAGGCCCCAATTAACATAAAATATATATGGTAGTTACAGCCCATAAAAGATTACAATCATTACTTCACTAGAAATGTGTAAATTTTTGTTTCAATGTGTTTATCATCTTGTACCTACCTGGAACCAAATAAACATAAAAATTCTGAAAAAATGAGGTTTGCCTTAACAGCAAAGTTTGTTTCTCTAAATCTTAAATCGATAATTGATTATAATCACAACCTATTTGGCGAACTTCATCTCATATACGAGCCACCTTTAGCATATGCCTCCAAATTGAGGCATTGTTTGAAATCTTACGATTTTTATAACGAACGTCGCTTGTAGAAAAAAGCAACTTTGATTAATAACTACAGGTAAACATCCCAGTGATTTTTATTAAAAAAAAAGACTTATTTTATATAATACATATTTAGAAATTCTTTTACCCCTCAACAGATCACAGCTGTAAAATTACTGTTATGCAGCAAACAAAGAGAGCAGGTAGTATTTAGGAAATAAATATGGGTACCCTTGAGCATCTTGTCAACTACAGTAACAATAGAATCCTAAGAATACTGGTATACTTAGGTAAATATGAAATTCTGGTGGCAAAGATGTTATATGGCAGCCAATTTTTATTAAAATGTTTAACAAATATGTACATTAAAAATTTCATCAGCACAAATTAAGTAGATAAAAGGCATGTGGTGTCGTAAATCTTTGATATAATTTAGACAGAAAGTTTCTGATACCTTTGAGGTTCTATAGAATATGTGTCATAGATTTGCTTTTAGCATCATCCTAGAAAAAATGAAATGGAACAATATATTAGAAACTTTATTAGGAGGTACCTATGAGTTAAACGGTAATAAGGGGTGCTGCTGTCTCTCACATAATTTACAGAGAACATTCTTATAAGTGCAATATATTTTTCAGATCTGACAATCGTTTCGCAAACAAAGTTAGCGTCATCAGAAGGATGACACCTCTTCTCAAATAGCCATAAAAGGAACGAAAACATGCTTGAAAATAAATAGGCTAAGCTATTACGACGTGAAGAAAAACATTTTTATTCATATTGCTGATTATTACTTCAATATAGTCACAACGTGTGCAAACCTCGCATCGGCGACAAAAATTTCAACATTTTCTTGTCGCTTAAACGTCATAAAAGGTATCAAAACATCTAGAAAACATCATTTGGGAACGATTTTTTTTTTGCTGTCAGTCTGTCGATCTGTCGGGTTGTCGGTCTGTCTGTTTGTAGCCACGGTAACTTTAGAACTAATTGAGATATCGTCCTCAAATTTGGTATACAGTTAGAACTAGACAAACGAACGGTTCGGATTGCTTTTGGGTAAAATCGCTTTAGGGGGTAGGGGATGATGAGGATGGATAGGTTCGTTAGCCAAGAAAATTGGAACAGTTTCTCCAGAAAAATGTTGTGTTTTCTTTCGAAAACGTTATATATCTCCGGAAATAACAAACCTATAGCTTCAAAATTTGGTAGCCGGGCTTACGTCGTTAAAGCTGAACTATGTACCGAAATTTAGATTTCTTAGTTAAAAGGAAAAAAAGTCTGAACGCAGCAAGTACGTTATCGAAGTGAATTTTTATAAAAATGCTTTGAATAGCAAATATGTCTTTTTAATGCAAGCAGTCATCAATTTGTGCTCAGTTGAAGAAATCTTTTTAAAATTCTAAAGTCGCGGTCTCCTCATTAACGATTTTTTTGTACGAAAATTAGCTAAAAATTATGGACCGTTAAACCACAAACTACCGCCAAAGCATCAGAGAGAAAATAACTAGCCTGTTGCATATCAGCCCTTTTTATAAAACTTCGATCCTTTATATCTGTTGATAAAACATAACCAACACTGTAGTCCACCCACTCACATTAATAAAATGGTAAAGGAATAATTTGCACTTGTATATTAAAATTCCCAAATAACGCAAACAATTTGTCAACTGAAATTGAAAACAGATAAACGCTCTAATAATATACGATAAACGTCAGTTATAGCGTGTAATTGACCTCCGCAATGATATCAAATGTTCCACTGCTAGGTAACGACTCAGACATACTAGATCTCATATACCTATAAACCAGTTTTTACCATTGTCAACAAAAAGCTGTGATATTAAAAATAAATGTTTCAAATTTGAATAACTCAATTTTCTGTAAACCTAGGAAGCTGAATTTTGGTACTAGTTAGGTCTTTCCAAAAGCAACATGTCCACCAAATTTCATCGAAACAAAAACATATAAAAATCGAAACTGATCCCGGATATGGGTTCTAGGGGCCCAAATTGGCGCTCATTTAAAAACATTTTTGCAGTCTCACCATCGATACCTCTATTAGTGATTTTTAAAAAATAAAAATTCACTAAAAAGTCATAGGCATTTATTGCAAAAAAATTTAGTGACTTTTGAATTTTGAAAGATTTCTTCAAATGAGCGCAAACTAGGCCCTATAGAATCCATATCTGGGTTAGTTTCAGTTTTTATCTGTTTTCATATATACAGGGTGACGCATTTCTAGGGTAAAGCTCAATATATCCATTATTATACAAAATATGAGAAAAAATTGTATACGTTAATTATACGGTGTCTGGAACTGCATCTTAAAAAATTATTTTTACAATCACAAGCTGGCCCATAAGTCGCGGATGATACAATTTTTTTCTTAATCAAACACGCCTTATATTATTGCGCATTTTGAATTTTCCATTCAAAGATAATCCATGTTTGTAAGAAAATAAATTCTGGACTCAGCAAGTGCGTTATGGTGGCGATTTTTCATAAAGTGTTTCTTTCGATAGCTTAATTTACTATTAACCTAAGGTTCGTTGGCCAAGAAACCAGTTTTTTGGGAACATTTTAAGTTTATTTTCCGAAGATTTTTGTACATTTTCAAACAATATAGTTGTTTTGATGAAATATGGTACATTGTTTCTTCTATATAGGTTATACTGTTAACCAAATTTGATGCCAGATTTTATTAAAAAAAAAAAAAAGATATATTTCCGATTAAAAACATTTTTACAAAAATTCACTATCATAACGCTGTTGCTGCGTCCAGACTTTTTATTATTATTATTATTAAATACTCATAGTTTCATATCAAAAGCTGTCAAAAATAACAACGGTATTTAAGGCTGTCATTTTAAAGTTCCATTGGACATTTGTAAAAAAAAATTACGAAAATGTAAATATGTATCGATAATCAGATTAATTATTTCCTACCTTTTTTGCACCAAAGTTTGTTTAAATATTTCAATATTTTTCCTCAAAAATTCGTAAAATAATCCCATAATCTGATCGGTTAATATAATCAAATAAAAACTGAAAAAATGTGTTAAACTGATCGCTAAATGAATTATGGTATGCGATTATAAATACGTATATTTCCAAAACTATAGTCTTTAGGTATAGGCGGTATAATACAATAAATAATGTAGGTGGTTGAAACCGAAATGGATATGGTTGTAAATTTTAGATGAGGCAAGTCTTCATAAATTTTGACTGGTTATTTTAGACATGTCAAAATTACATTGACCTTGTCAAAGTTTGGAAGCTAAATATAAATTGTATATGTGTACAGCAATTGCAAATATAAAATTAGACATCTAAATTTTTTTGAGAATTTTCATAATTTTGATTATGTTACAACGAATTATTTACAGTATATACATATATTATAACTAAGGAAAAACCATAATGTGCATGCCTGAGTTAACACTAAGAAATCCTCGGTGTTCCCTTAGTTAGTTAGTACAATGGGTGTGAAAACATATGGTGTCCATTTAAAACATTCTCAGCCTCGCCTTAAAATAAGAAACTCAGAGTCACTGTTTATTGCGATACAAGCTAGGATTAGCCCACGGCATCAAATTCGTTTTAAATAAGCTTTAAAGTGTATACTGAAGGGTGCGCTGGAATCAGTCTTTCCTGAGTAGCCACAAGTTGGCTTATTACATGTATGCACAAGACCCATAAATGGCAACTAACACAAAAAATATGAAACTGCTAAGTATTTCTCAACGAATTGATGAAATCACCTTCTGAATGTTTCTACACGTCCGTGGTGCGATGAAGAATCATAACGCATATACTTTTTTCGAGGAATGCATATCATTCGGTGATTTTCAGCTGTGGCAACCCCAAAAAGTTGCCACAATCTGAGCGGTAGCCACAATAGAGTACTATTCTCACACACGTCATAATCATTGCATCACAAACACACACACACACACACACACACACACACACACACACACACACACACACACACACAAATATATATATATATATATATATATATATATATATATATATATATATATATATATATATATATATATATATATATATATATATATATATATAGTGTTATGTACTTTAAAAAATGGAAACGTAAGTTTAATGGAAAAAAATATTGAGCCAAGGAAAACAAACAAAATTTAGCGCAAATGTTTAAATTGTTCTCCACCTACCATTTGGCATTGACAGATACGAGTGTATACACTTTATACACTGGGTTTTAAAATGTCAGGACTAAGTTGCTCCAGTTCAGCGCAAATTCTTTGCTGTAGCTCCTCTAAATTATTTGGTATGTTGAAATAAACTTTCAATTCAAGATAACAAGATAACCCCATAGAAAAGAACCAAGGGAGTCAAGTCTGGGGAACGCGGTGGCCACTCAATTGCTCCTCAACGCCCCCAGACATCTCTTAGGGAATGTGGCATCTAGTGTGTTAAAAATTGATTTTGACCTTACTTTTTGTTCCACTTGTTAAATAGTGACATGACAACGTATCAAAAATCACAAAATCAAGTGTTCATTACTTTAGAAAATTGAAGGAAAATCACCTTATTATAAAGAAAACCCATCCCAAATAAGACAGTCAGAAATATTTCTTATTAAATTTAGGTAGGTTTCCATTTTCTAAAGTAAATGCAATTTTTTCAAAAAAATTGTCATGCCAGGTACAGTTTTTTTTTCATAATCATTTAAGTATTAAGCAGGTCTATAGAAAACCATTAGAAAATTATGTGCGTGCGTGCGTGCATGCGCGCGCGCGCGTGTGTGTGTGTGTGTAACAATAACTTTATTCCAAAAACTGTTAATGAAGTTTTATGGAAATGCATCTAATTAATTTTTATATCTTTTTCAGGAGCATGGTGCAAATTTGCTGACATCAGAATTAGTTTGTCAACGAAAGAAAAATTTTTTAGCATGGCTTGTTAATAGCTACCTCACTTGCTTTCTATTGAAGCCATTTACCAAAGTGTTACTGTGCATTACATATGTTGGATTAATAGTATTCTGTGTATATAATGGATGGAAATTAGATTTTGATGTGAAATTATCTATGTTTATCCCTGAAAGTACCCAGGAGTATAATTATTTAGAAGTTCACAACAAGTTTTTTGGATTCTATAATTTTTATTTAGTAACGTCAGAGCTAGAGTATCCATTAAATCAGCCTTTATTGTATGAATATCATTCATCCTTAACAAATGTTCCTTACGTACTCAAAGATTCTAATGGTGGTTTAAGTATGAACGATTTCTGGCTCAGTAATTTTAGAGACTTCTTATTAGACCTTCAGCAGGAATTTGATTTGAGTCGTAGCCAAAATTGCCTAAATAGTGAAAAATGGTTCCCAAATGCAACTGAAAAAGCAGTATTAGCATTCAAATTACTTGCCCAGACTGGCATAGTAGAGTTTCCAGTAGATAAGAGTAGGATATTCAAAAAAAGACTGGTAAATGATGGTATTATAGATCCTAAAGCATTTTATAATTACTTAACTGTTTGGAACTGTAATGACCAAATGTCGTATTCTAGTTCACAGGCGAACTTTGTCCCGAAACCATTCCAATACTACAGTTCCAAAGCTGAGTATGAGTTGAAGATACCCAAGTCACAGCCATTTGTATATACTCAAATGCCATTCTACCTCAAAAACCTCAAGAGCACTACTAGGATAATAGAAACATTAAGACAAATCAAGGAAATCTCAGACGAATATAACAACAAAGGCTTGAAGAATTATCCTGTTGGACTAATTTTTGCTTATTTCAATCAGTTCCTAATGTTAGATCGTTTTTTAGCTATACAATTTGTACTGACAATATTAGCTGCTATTTTGGTTGCCTGTTTGCTAGTTCGATGGACAAAACTGTGGTGTGCTCTGCTTAGTTCAATCACATGTATGCTTTTACTGTGTTTAATGAACTTGAATGCTCTAAGTGGGACAATTGGAGCAATTCATTTCATTATTATTAGCAGAAACATTCTGCTGATACTGACTAGTTACTTGAGTGCTTTAGGGAGTCGCGAACGTCGACTAAAAATGTCACTAGAAGTGACTGCAGAATCTGTACTCAAAGGTGATGTTGGGTTACTGCTATGTGTAGGAGTTCTAGTGACATCACACTTCGAATTTATAAAATGTTATCTTTTTGTGGCTCTTATAATTTCAATTTTGGGCTCTCTTATTAATTCATTGTTATTCTTTCCCGCAATATTGATAATTTTGGGGCCTAAAGGTGAACTGCAACCTCTCGAACACGAGGAACGCATTTCTACTCCAGCACCTCCATCACCAGTGCCTCCAGCTGCTCCGAGAAGTACATCACATCCTAAACCACCAAAGCGAAGTTCGTCAGCAAAAGCAACTAGAGAGCCAAGTCTAACTACAATTACAGAAGAGAGCTGCAATCAGAGTATTGTGGTTGAACCTCAAGTGACAGTCGAATATAGTAGTCCTGAATCAAGTTCCAGTGGTTTATACACCACTAAAGTAACTGCAACTGCCAATATTAAAGTAGAGTTAGTGACTCCAGTATATAGAGCTAAATGTACAAAGTGTCATAGGGCGAAATGTAACAAACGAAAACCACAGTGTCGATGTTGTAAATCAGAGAGTCATAGTAGTGATAGTCATAGTAGTGACAGTAGTGTGGAAGCAGAACCATGTCCCAGTCCTAAGAGCTAGCAGTTCTTGTTATTTTTGTTTTCATGTTCTTGTTACCATTTAGGAATATGTAAAATATGTTTATATTGCATATATTTGTACCATTTATCTATTTATTTATAAAAATGATATAAGATAAAATCTAATTTGAAAATTTCCACTATTTATATTGTTTTGTAAGTAAAAGTATTTTGATTTATATTTTGCACTTTAATTTTCAAACACAAAGACATTGTGTGGGTTCGTGCGTGCGTGCGTTCGTGTGCGCGCGCATGTTTGGGATGACCTCAGAAGCTTAAGTCCATTGGTCACAGATCGCATTTTATATGTAAAATAATATAATAATATATTCATTCCCAGTGATTTCTGCATTGTATTCACACTAGATGCTTTGTTGAATCTTTCTCAATTTTTAATCAACACATATCATGTGTTCATTTAACCATATATTCAAAGTTAGCCACTGAACACAAACATATTTTTAGGGAAAAATAAAGTTTGATTTTGGAAAATTGGTGTAAATAACAATAATAAATTTGATTAGATGTTGTAAACAAGGTTACATTATAGAGCTCGTGCCATATCCTACTTCAAGCCTAAAGTTTTAAAGTTGATGAAAAGTTGATTTAGTTCCGTTTAAAAAAATAATTAAATTGCCTACCATTTACATTTGCTGTATTTGGACCTTCTTATTTATTGTGATGTACATATATATATATATATATATATATATATATATATATATATATATATATATATATATATATATATATATATATATATATATAAACAAACATCAATGAAAGATACTTATGTCACGCTTTGAGACTGACCATACCACAAAGAAGCAATCTGACATCATACCCAATATCTTGGCAAGGAAAGTGATGCTTATAAAGAAGGTGATTGTGAGAATCACTGTTTACTGAATATATATATATATATATATATATATATATATATATATATATATATATATATATATATATATATATATGGATGGTGAGGTGAGTATACCCTTAGTTTTAAATAAATTGCTGCAGCTGTATCCCGTACAATACAAATTTTTCTTGCTTTAAGAACACATGACTAGCACCAGCTGAATTTATCCAGATTATGATCCCATATGAAATAGTTTCCAGGATCAAAGAAAATATGACAGCTTCGTGATTTGCCATGTATCTTTGTTAGCATTCCCGAGGTGAAATATATTAGGAAATCCCTCCCATATTCGCAGATGTAGGCTTGGATGCAATTTTACAGGTGCATTACTGTTGTAAATTCTATGAAGATTTTGGCCCTGAATCTGAAAATACATTTCTATGCAAGTTTCACACTTTCCTGTTTTCTCCTATGAAACATGCACTAAGATCTTCCATATATGTGTCCCCTGCATGTACGTCCTTCGGTAAGCATCTTTCTTCCAGCACACTTTCATTCTTTTTTTATTGCTGTACCTTGTCTGTGTTATCTTTTCCATGTCCGCACTTCAACAGCTCTCATTTTCTTCATGTCCTGCCTATTTAACATCCATCTTTCTCACCATACAATACAACACTCCATACATATGACTTGATAAATCTTATCTTTAAATCTGCGTAAAAATGTTTATTGGTGAAGAGTATTTTGTGTATCGAATCCATTGCTTGCAATAATTTGTTTTTCTTAGTTCTTTGCTAAATATACCATCATATGTAATTCTGTTTTCAAGGTACACATTCAAGTTGTTGGTGATTAGCTTTATACTAAATTTTCTATCATATCCTGACTAACTGCTATTGTTTTCATTAAATACAATGAAGCAAACTTAAAAATGATAGATTTTTAGTTTGATTTTCTTAACACACCATTCAACACACTCCGCATTCTTTGTATTTTTTATTTGCTATATCATGAATGTACCTTATGCAATATAACTGCTGTGCAATTGTTTTGACTTCTATTGTCTTTATCTTTGGCCTATTTATTACATCTTCTGTGAATAAATTGAATAAACATGGCAAAAATGCCGTACATATTTTCTTATTTTAGCCTTAATTTCAGGTACATTACTATCTATTATGGTGCTTTGATATTTATATATCATAATTCAGGGTCTAGTTTATATGCAAAAATTTTATTTAACCACGACATTAGGATGCAGAGAAAACGATAGCATTTTAAAATGTATATAATAAAGAAAAAGTATCAGGCACAATAAATATAGCAGCAGTGCTGAAAGTAACAGTAAAACAGATATGTGGAAAAACAAATCTGTTTTTTTTTTGCAGTGGCCAACTACAAACACATTGAGAAATTAAGGTTCTTATGAGGTTTATCATTTGATAGTAAATACTAACCCATTTCATTTACAAAGTTGGAACATAACAGCCGTACGTGATGTGGTGCTGCAGAACAACCAAAAATAATTGAACAATATTATTCCTAATTGGTTGAAACCATTTAAATCCTAATTTATTGTCAGGAAATATATACGTTGTTGTTTGAAAGCTCGCGGTTCTCTGGCGTTGACGATTTGAGCAAGTGATCATCGCGCCAGGCGCCAGTCCCAGTACGTCAGTTTGATATTGAAATAATGCAGGTCTCCTAGACCGGTCGTAGAAATCGCTGTCAAACATCGTTCTTCTGGCAGTCAGAATCGAGCATGGGACGCCTTCGGAACCACAGAATGTACACTAGAAAAGAGCTGCAAATTTTGCAGCCAATTGCCTTTCATTTAGTAAGATTGCATCTATATTATATGCATATTATTGTATTATTCGCAGGAGTTTCCTGTTTGTGATTCTTGTTAAAATGGGTGTAAGGTTTGAGTTAGGTAAGACTAACTTTTGTAAACTTAGTTACCAGGAACAATTAGCAAGACAATTTTTTTTGTATTCTATTTATTTTTATTTATTTAAATTTGCACCTACAGAATTAAACAATGTGAAATGGTACTTAAAAAAAAACAAAAAAATAACTCAAAGTAACAAAATCACTGTCTTAAGACAGTTTTCATCCTAGACATAGCAATATAAAATATATCACAATTAGAAAAATTAGCATTATAATTATGCCACAATCTGTCCATGAAACTGTTACATCCATAGTTGGTCCCGTGTGTTCGCTCAAAAAAATGTTGCTGTTGGCGAGTTGAGCGTGGTGGAACATGGGAAAGGACCAACTCGAGCAGATCATTACAGTCAATGAGACCATTAATTAACATATATATATATATATATATATATATATATATATATATATATATATATATATATATATATATATATATATATATATATATATATATATATATATATATATATATATATATATATATACATACATCAATGAAAGATACTCATGTCACGCTTTGAGACTGACCATACCACAAAGAAGCAATCTGACTCATACCCAATATCTTGGCAAGGAAAGTGATGCTTATAAAGAAGGTACTTAACAAATTTGTTTGGTACCCTTTCAATACGATTAATATGGCAAGCATAGGATGGAAATCATACAACACAACAATACTCAATATTACTGCCAACCAAGGATGTATACAAACTAGTGAGTGCCCTGTGTCAGTCATATGTTTAGTGTGTCTCTTAAAAAAGCCCAAAAGTCTGCAACATTTCACAACCACAGCATCAATATGCAGATTAAATGACAAATCATTTTTGAAAATTACACCAACTGAAGTGACAATGTCCAACACCATGTTATAAATGGTATAGCTATGCACAATCCGATTCTGACCCCTAAAATAGCTCACAACCTTACATTTACCCACCCTTAGTTTTAAATAAATTGCTGCAGCTGTATCCCGTACAATACAAATTTTTCTTGCTTTAAGAACACATGACTAGCACCAGCTGAATTTATCCAGATTATGATCCCATATGAAATAGTTTCCAGGATCAAAGAAAATATGACAGCATTACAGCTTCGTGATTTGCCATGTATCTTTGTTAGCATTCCCGAGGTGAAATATATTAGGAAATCCCTCCCATATTCGCAGATGTAGGCTTGGATGCAATTTTACAGGTGCATTACTGTTGTAAATTCTATGAAGATTTTGGCCCTGAATCTGAAAATACATTTCTATGCAAGTTTCACACTTTCCTGTTTTCTCCTATGAAACATGCACTAAGATCTTCCATATATGTGTCCCCTGCATGTACGTCCTTCGGTAAGCATCTTTCTTCCAGCACACTTTCATTCTTTTTTTATTGCTGTACCTTGTCTGTGTTATCTTTTCCATGTCCGCACTTCAACAGCTCTCATTTTCTTCATGTCCTGCCTATTTAACATCCATCTTTCTCACCATACAATACAACACTCCATACATATGACTTGATAAATCTTATCTTTAAATCTGCGTTAAAATGTTTATTGGTGAAGAGTATTTTGTGTATCGAATCCATTGCTTGCAATAATTTGTTTTTCTTAGTTCTTTGCTAAATATACCATCATATGTAATTCTGTTTTCAAGGTACACATTCAAGTTGTTGGTGATTAGCTTTATACTAAATTTTCTATCATATCCTGACTAACTGCTATTGTTTTCATTAAATACAATGAAGCAAACTTAAAAATGATAGATTTTTAGTTTGATTTTCTTAACACACCATTCAACACACTCCGCATTCTTTGTATTTTTTATTTGCTATATCATGAATGTACCTTATGCAATATAACTGCTGTGCAATTGTTTTGACTTCTATTGTCTTTATCTTTGGCCTATTTATTACATCTTCTGTGAATAAATTGAATAAACATGGCAAAAATGCCGTACATATTTTCTTATTTTAGCCTTAATTTCAGGTACATTACTATCTATTATGGTGCTTTGATATTTATATATCATAATTCAGGGTCTAGTTTATATGCAAAAATTTTATTTAACCAGGACATTAGGATGCAGAGAAAACGATAGCATTTTAAAATGTATATAATAAAGAAAAAGTATCAGGCACAATAAATATAGCAGCAGTGCTGAAAGTAACAGTAAAACAGATATGTGGAAAAACAAATCTGTTTTTTTTTTGCAGTGGCCAACTACAAACACATTGAGAAATTAAGGTTCTTATGAGGTTTATCATTTGATAGTAAATACTAACCCATTTCATTTACAAAGTTGGAACATAACAGCCGTACGTGATGTGGTGCTGCAGAACAACCAAAAATAATTGAACAATATTATTCCTAATTGGTTGAAACCATTTAAATCCTAATTTATTGTCAGGAAATATATACGTTGTTGTTTGAAAGCTCGCGGTTCTCTGGCGTTGACGATTTGAGCAAGTGATCATCGCGCCAGGCGCCAGTCCCAGTACGTCAGTTTGATATTGAAATAATGCAGGTATCCTAGACCGGTCGTAGAAATCGCTGTCAAACATCGTTCTTCTGGCAGTCAGAATCGAGCATGGGACGCCTTCGGAACCACAGAATGTACACTAGAAAAGAGCTGCTAATTTTGCAGCCAATTGCCTTTCATTTAGTAAGATTGCATCTATATTATATGCATATTATTGTATTATTCGCAGGAGTTTCCTGTTTGTGATTCTTGTTAAAATGGGTGTAAGGTTTGAGTTAGGTAAGACTAACTTTTGTAAACTTAGTTACCAGGAACAATTAGCAAGACAATTTTTTTTGTATTCTATTTATTTTTATTTATTTAAATTTGCACCTACAGAATTAAACAATGTGAAATGGTACTTAAAAAAAAAACAAAAAAATAACTCAAAGTAACAAAATCACTGTCTTAAGACAGTTTTCATCCTAGACATAGCAATATAAAATATATCACAATTAGAAAAATTAGCATTATAATTATGCCACAATCTGTCCATGAAACTGTTACATCCATAGTTGGTCCCGTGTGTTCGCTCAAAAAAATGTTGCTGTTGGCGAGTTGAGCGTGGTGGAACATGGGAAAGGACCAACTCGAGCAGATCATTACAGTCAATGAGACCATTAATTAACATATATATATATATATATATATATATATATATATATATATATATATATATATATATATATATATATATATATATATATATATATATATATATATATATATATATATATATATATATACATATACATATATATATATACATACATCAATGAAAGATACTCATGTCACGCTTTGAGACTGACCATACCACAAAGAAGCAATCTGACTCATACCCAATATCTTGGCAAGGAAAGTGATGCTTATAAAGAAGGTACTTAACAAATTTGTTTGGTACCCTTTCAATACGATTAATATGGCAAGCATAGGATGGAAATCATACAACACAACAATACTCAATATTACTGCCAACCAAGGATGTATACAAACTAGTGAGTGCCCTGTGTCAGTCATATGTTTAGTGTGTCTCTTAAAAAAGCCCAAAAGTCTGCAACATTTCACAACCACAGCATCAATATGCAGATTAAATGACAAATCATTTTTGAAAATTACACCAACTGAAGTGACAATGTCCAACACCATGTTATAAATGGTATAGCTATGCACAATCCGATTCTGACCCCTAAAATAGCTCACAACCTTACATTTACCCACATTAAGCGACAACAAGTTTGAACTACCAGCGAGTCAAGCTGTCGAGATCATGTTGCAAAGTGTTGACACATGGACAACTTCAGAAAAAAACTTCCAAGTCATCTGCATACAATAAACATTTTGATGACTCAAAACAACTCTCAACATCATTAATAAAAATATTGAAGAGAACAGGACCTATAAGTGATCCCTGTGGTACCCCAGACAAGACGAGGACCTCATCTGATAGAGCCCCACCAATGCTAACAAATTGCTTTCTGTCAGACAGGTAAGATCGAATACACGAAAGATAACAACCCCAGATGTCCATTGCAAACAATTTTTGCAGAAGAAGGGTATTAAACACACTTGTCAAAATTCTTTGATACATCAGTGTATATAACATCAACTTGTTTACCAGCCTCCAATGCATCCGTCACGTAAGATTGAAAAATGGCGAGATTAGTAACCGTTGACCTTCCACTACAAAAACCATGCTGCTCACCAACAATACTGTGTTTCAAGGTTTGGAAATCTCATTCGCAATGATAGATTCAAATGGTTTCGGTATTACAGGTTCAATTGAAATACCTCTATAATTGACAACTTGTGTCTTATCACCTGATTTGTGAATGGGGTTCAGAGTAGACAACTTCCAGAGTGAGGGGCAAAAACCGGCATTGAAAAACCTTTGAAAGATACTACACAAAGGGCTGCTCAAAGAGTGTCGACCATTTTTCAAAATTGAAGGAATACCATCCAAACCAGCTCGTTTTTTGCCATCTAGTGAGTTAATTTAATCTTCGATTTCCTCAATTGTAAAAATATGCATAGAAAGGTTATGTATATTAAATACATCACAAAAGTCGACATCAATGGAACCATGGTCAGAATAACAGGATTGAAAATGTGCAGCAAAGGTGTCTGCTATATCTGACTCATTATTATATATTACATTATTAAAACTCATTCTATTCGGAATCCCAGAGTCCTTCCTCAAGGAATTAACGAAAGACCAGAACTGTCTGACATCAGACTGAATGATCTGCTCTGTACTAGTCAAAAACTGTAAATAATTGTACTCAATGTGATACTTAGTGTCACGTCTAAAATTAGAATATTTCATATAATCAGATTCAAGACCTGTTCTTTTAAATTTACGGAAACTTTTATTTTTCCTAGTGATGAGTTTACGAAGCTGCGAATCAAACCACCAAGGATATTTAGAACTTTTCGCTGTTTTAGATGGAACATTTTGGCTAATAGCCTTGTACAGCACATTGTAGAACTGATGTGTTAACAGATCAAGATCACTTGAGTAATCAATAAAATACCAGTCATAATCCAAGAAACACTGATTCACACAAGCATAGTCAGCTGTGTCAAAATCAAATGTTTCAACTTGAGTTTCACTCCTGAGTGAGGGAAGATACGTAAAAGTAACTGTCACTTCCAAAGGAGGATGATGCAGATCAACTCGAGATAGAGGATTGTACTCTCTTCAACTGTGACTTTGTGGAAGTCAGAGAAGACTAGATCTAGGATTTTATCATTAGTGTTCTGCACAGCATTAATTTGTTCCATTTCCAGGAAGTACATTGAGTCAGTCACAATCTCAGTACATATATTCTGTCCACAAAGAGGCACCATAAAATCATCTTCACAAAACCAACTAGTATGTGGCAGATTAAAATCACTAAAAATCGAAAACTTAGATCCATTATAAGTATTTTTTAAGTGTTCATACTTGTTGACAAAACTTTGACATGCCTCAAAACAAGAATTTGGAGGAAAATATGCCACCCCCAACACTAATTTATTATCGTATAAATCCATTTTGATCCATAAGTCTTCATAATAAGGAACTGATACAACATCAATCACAGATCCATTCAGCTTTTCCGAAAGAGCTATGAGAACACCACCACCTCTGCAAAAGACAGTTAAAACAGGGTCCCTATCTCTGCGAAAAGGTACATAATTATAGCTAAAAAGTTCACTGTTTAAAAAATCACAATTAAGCCATGTTTTAGTAAGCACAATGATTTCATAATTGTAAACAAGTGTACTTCTAAAAAAACTCTTCAACTTTACTGCGAAGACCTCTTACATTCTGATAATAAATCAGGAAGCAGTCAGATACTAGTTCTCCCCCAATGGCGGCGCCGTCCCCGGAAAATAAGATGCGGCGCCCCGAGAGCGGGTAACAAATTCTCTTATAGATATGTTGGGAGGCCATTTTTCTTCATTAATGATTAAATCAAAATCCTGATCAAGGACACCAACCTTGAAAGAACAATAATTGTCATTAGAAGTCAAAGGCAGTACATTTACTTCTTCCACGCCTATCTCATCCTTGATATAATTGGCAATCTGCTCAACAGTAGTGCCTGGCTGCACACGATTAACGTGTATCCATTGTCTCCGAAGTGCTGCCCGAATAGATGTGGAACTACCCTTTTTTTTTTTTTTTTTTTGTTCCCTCAGGGCTCGTCGGCGGCCTTGCCGCCCCAACAGCACTGCAACCTTTGGTTGATTGTGCATACCCTTAGCCTTACTCCACCCATTCCAAAATCACTGTGCCTTGAACTAGTCTGCACAGTGATTGGTAGGGTGAAGTTTTATATTGCTCTGTCTCTGGTCTAGACTGACCGTAGATCAGTTGTCTTTTGCGGTCCAGAGCTTTACACTCGCACAAGATGTGCTGGGCTGATTCCTCCCCTTCGCCGCAGAGTCTGCGTGCGAGGTCCCCTTCGAACCGCCCCATTTTATGCAGGTGTTTCTTGACGGCCATGTGTCCCGTCAAGAGACCTGTTGTGTTTCTGAGCTGTCCTCTGCTAAGATTGAGCAGCTCCTCAACTCTCTTTGAACTGGGTCCGTCAATTATTTACTTCCCATGTCTGAGCCCTGGACAGTCCGCCCAGTACACCTTGTGTTGGTTTCTGACCCAGGACTTAATGGCTCCCCTGGCAGTGCTCTTTGTCACGCCCAGAGCCGGTTCCGGTTCCATAAATGGTTCTGCTGACCCTCTCTTCGCGAGACTGTCAGCTTCTTCGTTGCCTTTGACCCCGGAGTGACCCGGCACCCAGATGAGGGTCACCTCATTCTGCCCAGCCAGGTCGCTCGTCTCGTCTCGGCACTCACTCACCAGCCAGGAATTTACCCGTGGGCTACTTAGTGCCTTAAGGGCTGCCTGGCTGTCTGTGGCTATGAGGATCCTCTTGTTGGTGTAGCCCCTCCTCTTGTTCTCCCGCACACAGTCAGGATGGCGTACATTTCGGCCTGAAACACCATTGCATGGGCTCCGAGGGAAATACTATTACTTACCCTTGGTCCTTCCGAGTAAACACCTGCCCCCGTCCCACGCTCCCCGCCGGATCCGTCCGTGAACCAGACGAGCGCGTCCCGTGGAATGCCCGGCGTCTCCTTCCGCCATGCCTCGCGATCGGGGATTTCCATTGTAAAGTTGTTTTCCCTGCACATTCGCGGGCTCGCGAAGTCTGACCTCATTTCAAGCATGGGCTCCTTCACGATCTCCTGAATTTTGCAGTGGCCCCTGAAGCCTGGGTTGATCTTCAGTCTACCATTGCAGGCTAGTCTGTATAGTCCTAGCCTGGCCTCTCCCATAATAACTAAGTGTAGGGGGGGTAGATCCAGCAACACCTCCATGGCGGCTTTTGGGGTTGAAGACATGGCCCCTGTGATGCCTAGACAAGCCATCCTTTGGATCTTGCCTAGTTTTTGTTTGGCACTGGATTGTGTCACCTTAGGCCACCAGACCAGTGCCGCATATGTTAACGATGGTCTGACCACCCTTGTGTACAGCCAGTGGGCCATACTAGGTCTTAGTCCCCACGTTTTTCCATATAGCCGCCTAGTGACGGCTAAGGTCATGACTGCCTTACGCAGTATTTTTCCAATGTGACCATTCCAGGTTAGCTTAGAGTCCAATACGACCCCAAGATATTTTACCTACCTGGCCATTGGAACGCTCCTACCGTATAGAGTGAGAGTTCTGTGGCTTTCACACTTCCTCCTCCTCGTAAACGGCACGACGATTGCTTTCTCGGGGCTCACCCCGAGCCCTTGATCAACCGTCCACCCTTCCACCACTTTCAGTGCAGTCTGCATACGCTCCCACACTGCCTGTGTGACCTTTCCTCGGACTATGATGACAATGTCATCCGCATAGTCCTGTACCTCATACCCCCCTCCCGAGAGCCTCCCCAGCAGGCCGTCCACGACTAGACACCAGAGCAAGGGAGACAGAACGCTCCCCTGCGGACACCCCGCCGCGACCCCCGCCAGCAGAGTCCCTCCCGCGAGTGAGGTGAACACCGCCCTGTCCCTGAGCATGAAACCGATCCACCTGCAGCAGGTCTCCTCTATTCCACGCTCCCGGGCAGCTGCCAGAACCGATCCGAACGAGGTGTTGCTAAAGGCCCCCTCTATGTCTAGGAAGGCCCCCAGCGCCACCTCCTTGTTCTCCAGTTTCAGCACCAGCTGGTGCAGTGCTGTTTCTGTTGAGAATCCTGCTCTGTATGCATATTGTCCGCAGTGTAGAGGATATGCTTCCAGTACACCGCCCCTAATGTGCCGGTCGAGCAGTTTTTCCACTGTTTTCAGCAAGAAGGACATGAGACTTATTGGCCTCAGGGACTTTGCCTGGTCTGTTGGACGCCCAGGTTTAGGAATAAATACAACCCTGGCCAGTCTCCATGCCCTTGGAATGTACCCCAGAGCCAGGCTGGCCCTCATAATGAGGGTAAGCACCGGCGCCAGTATATCTATCCCCTGTTGGAGCATGATGGGCATTATTCCATCAAATCCCGGCGATTTGTATGGCTTAAAGCTGTTAATGGCCCATCTGATTTTGCTCCAGGTAACCACCTCTTTAGCGACTGTCCAGTCTACTCTAGATGCCCGCCTATAAGGCGCCTCTATTTCTGAGTGTTCCCAGTCCGGAGGTGATTGGTTTATTATGTTACAGCCGGGGAAGTGCGTCTGGAGTAAAATTTCCATAGATTCCTCCCCCGAGCTTGTAAAGCCTCCTGTGGGTGTTCTAAGGGAGCCTATGTTAGTCTGAGGGCCCTTAGACAGGATCTTGTGTAGTCGAGCACTCTCGGACGTGTTTTCCACTTCTTCGCAGTGCCTCCTCCACGACTCCTTCTTGGCGTCCCTCAGTATTTTGTTATAGGTCGATAGGGCCTGTCTATATTCATCCCATGCTCCCGACCTTTTGGCCACGTTAAACAGCTTACGAACCTGCGTCCTCCTTTGCCTGAGGTCCTCGTTCCACCACGGGACGTTCCTGGTGGACACCCTCATTTTCAGAGGGCAGTTGGCGTTATAGGCCGAGGTAATTGCGTCTCGCAATTGGACTGCTGCAATCTCGAGGTCTATTGAATTTTTTTATGGTACTCTTAACCCCCTGCAGTTCCACAGCTAGATCTGCCCTGTAGGCTTCGCAGTCCGCCTTGCGGGGGTCGCGGTACCTTACCGTTTCTCTTTCGACTTTGGCGATTTCAAACCGGATGTATCTGTGGTCTGAGCTACTCACTTCCCCAGACACAGCCCAGCTTTTAACAAAGTCACCCAGAAACTGGGTGGAAACTGTTAGATCTAAAACTTCCTCTCGCCGTGTTGTGACGAAGGTCGGTTTATTACCTCTATTCAATATGTCTAAATTAAATTTCATAAGGAATTGTAAAAGTGCCTCACCCCTTGAGTTTGTGTCCGAGCTACCCCACAACTCATGGTGCGCATTCGCATCCATGCCGATGATGGTCTGCCAGCCACCTGCTCTGCTACCCACCATCAGCTGCTCCAATTCGTTGGGTGGAGGAGGGTCTGTGCTGTCCCCTGGCAGATAGGCTGATGCGACAGTAATGTCCCTCAGCCCATCCGCTCCTCCACATCGGATTTTGATCGTTGCCAGGTCCTGGAACAGAAATTCATTACAGGGAGAAACTCTATCCCTTCCCTGACAAAAACGCAGGCCCTCGGGTTCTCGCTGGATCTGCTGTAGATGAGCTTTCCAGTATCTCCGCCGAGTCCCTTGATCTCTCCTTTATAGGAGTACGGTTCCTGGATGAGGGCCACATCCGTGTTCCTCAGTCTACCATTGCAGGCTAGTCTGTATAGTCCTAGCCTGGCCTCTCCCATAATAACTAAGTGTAGGGGGGGTAGATCCAGCAACACCTCCATGGCGGCTTTTGGGGTTGAAGACATGGCCCCTGTGATGCCTAGACAAGCCATCCTTTGGATCTTGCCTAGTTTTTGTTTGGCACTGGATTGTGTCACCTTAGGCCACCAGACCAGTGCCGCATATGTTAACGATGGTCTGACCACCCTTGTGTACAGCCAGTGGGCCATACTAGGTCTTAGTCCCCACGTTTTTCCATATAGCCGCCTAGTGACGGCTAAGGTCATGACTGCCTTACGCAGTATTTTTCCAATGTGACCATTCCAGGTTAGCTTAGAGTCCAATACGACCCCAAGATATTTTACCTACCTGGCCATTGGAACGCTCCTACCGTATAGAGTGAGAGTTCTGTGGCTTTCACACTTCCTCCTCCTCGTAAACGGCATGACGATTGCTTTCTCGGGGCTCACCCCGAGCCCTTGATCAACCGTCCACCCTTCCACCACTTTCAGTGCAGTCTGCATACGCTCCCACACTGCCTGTGTGACCTTTCCTCGGACTATGATGACAATGTCATCCGCATAGTCCTGTACCTCATACCCCCCTCCCGAGAGCCTCCCCAGCAGGCCGTCCACGACTAGACACCAGAGCAAGGGAGACAGAACGCTCCCCTGCGGACACCCCGCCGCGACCCCCGCCAGCAGAGTCCCTCCCGCGAGTGAGGTGAACACCGCCCTGTCCCTGAGCATGAAACCGATCCACCTGCAGCAGGTCTCCTCTATTCCACGCTCCCGGGCAGCTGCCAGAACCGATCCGAACGAGGTGTTGCTAAAGGCCCCCTCTATGTCTAGGAAGGCCCCCAGCGCCACCTCCTTGTTCTCCAGTTTCAGCACCAGCTGGTGCAGTGCTGTTTCTGTTGAGAATCCTGCTCTGTATGCATATTGTCCGCAGTGTAGAGGATATGCTTCCAGTACACCGCCCCTAATGTGCCGGTCGAGCAGTTTTTCCACTGTTTTCAGCAAGAAGGACATGAGACTTATTGGCCTCAGGGACTTTGCCTGGTCTGTTGGACGCCCAGGTTTAGGAATAAATACAACCCTGGCCAGTCTCCATGCCCTTGGAATGTACCCCAGAGCCAGGCTGGCCCTCATAATGAGGGTAAGCACCGGCGCCAGTATATCTATCCCCTGTTGGAGCATGATGGGCATTATTCCATCAAATCCCGGCGATTTGTATGGCTTAAAGCTGTTAATGGCCCATCTGATTTTGCTCCAGGTAACCACCTCTTTAGCGACTGTCCAGTCTACTCTAGATGCCCGCCTATAAGGCGCCTCTATTTCTGAGTGTTCCCAGTCCGGAGGTGATTGGTTTATTATGTTACAGCCGGGGAAGTGCGTCTGGAGTAAAATTTCCATAGATTCCTCCCCCGAGCTTGTAAAGCCTCCTGTGGGTGTTCTAAGGGAGCCTATGTTAGTCTGAGGGCCCTTAGACAGGATCTTGTGTAGTCGAGCACTCTCGGACGTGTTTTCCACTTCTTCGCAGTGCCTCCTCCACGACTCCTTCTTGGCGTCCCTCAGTATTTTGTTATAGGTCGATAGGGCCTGTCTATATTCATCCCATGCTCCCGACCTTTTGGCCACGTTAAACAGCTTACGAACCTGCGTCCTCCTTTGCCTGAGGTCCTCGTTCCACCACGGGACGTTCCTGGTGGACACCCTCATTTTCAGGGGGCAGTTGGCGTTATAGGCCGAGGTAATTGCGTCTCGCAATTGGACTGCTGCAATCTCGAGGTCTATTGAATTTTTTTATGGTACTCTTAACCCCCTGCAGTTCCACAGCTAGATCTGCCCTGTAGGCTTCGCAGTCCGCCTTGCGGGGGTCGCGGTACCTTACCGTTTCTCTTTCGACTTTGGCGATTTCAAACCGGATGTATCTGTGGTCTGAGCTACTCACTTCCCCAGACACAGCCCAGCTTTTAACAAAGTCACCCAGAAACTGGGTGGAAACTGTTAGATCTAAAACTTCCTCACGTCGTGTTGTGACGAAGGTCGGTTTATTACCTCTATTCAATATGTCTAAATTAAATTTCATTAGGAATTGTAAAAGTGCCTCACCCCTTGAGTTTGTGTCCGAGCTACCCCACAACTCATGGTGCGCATTCGCGTCCATGCCGATGATGGTCTGCCAGCCACCTGCTCTGCTACCCACCATCAGCTGCTCCAATTCGTTGGGTGGAGGAGGGTCTGTGCTGTCCCCTGGCAGATAGGCTGATGCGACAGTAATGTCCCTCAGCCCATCCGCTCCTCCACATCGGATTTTGATCGTTGCCAGGTCCTGGAACAGAAATTCATTACAGGTGGAAACTCTATCCCTTCCCTGACAAAAATGCAGGCCCTCGGGTTCTCGCTGGATCTGCTGTAGATGAGCTTTCCAGTATCTCCGCCGAGTCCCTTGATCTCTCCTTTATAGGAGTACGGTTCCTGGATGAGGGCCACATCCGTGTTCCTCAGAGCCATTAGTAGTCCGGCCGTGGCTGCCCTACTGTGTTGGAGGTTGACCTGAAGGAACCTAAGTCCCATTAACCCTTAGTTGCTTCCTCAGTGGGCGGAAGCTAACCCTTCCCATGCCCCAGAATGCCTTGAAGGAGGTTCCTTCAAGGGCTCTGTAAGATATCTGGTCGATCGAGAAGGCGAGCGTCTGTCCTTTCTCCTCTGCCTTCCTGCTTAGAACCGACCAGTGTTGCGTCCCCAGTTCAGGGTTCTGGATCTTAAGTCTGCTGATCACCGTCTCCTGCGGGACGGTGTCAGGGATCCGTACGAGGACCTTGCGTCTCTTTGGGAGTTCCTTGGGCTCGACGGCTGTCAAGTCCGCCCCCTCCCAAATCTGACCGAGGCCCCCGATCGTTTTCCGCAGCCAGTCCCGCGACTGCGGGCCGGCACAGGTTATCCAGAGGATGCCCCCCGTCAGGCGCGTCCGGTGGAACTGAGGCGGGCTCTCCCGTTCCTGAAGAGAGTCCACCGCAGCCTGGATCAGGTCCGCCTTCCCCTGGTCTAGCGTGACCTCAGAATGGCGTCTGTCAATCACCGCCATCCCGAGGCCCTCCGCAGCCTCCCTATAAGAGCCAGTCTGCGCCGGTGTTCCGGCCTTGGTTCCTTTGGGAGGTCTGTCTGTAGTAGGCGTGCTAGAGCCAGAGCGCGGCGTCTTCTGACTCGCACTCTCCTCTTGCGCCTTTACAGGTACCCTGGCCCTTTTGGGACGTCTGTCTGTAGTGGGCGTGCTAGAGTTCGAGCGCGTCCTCTTCTGACCCGCACTCCCCTCTTGCGCCTTTACAGGTTTCTCGACCGTCCACGTCCCGGCCGCCATTTTTTGCGCCCTCCGGAACTTCTTTCTTTGCGCCCCGGAAAGACGCTTGGACTGCCGGGGCAGTCCCTCTACTCTAACAGTAGAGTCCTCACTGGTGGAGGGGCCCCCGGAGTCCGCGGAGCTCGCCGCCCTCCGGTGGGACCCAGCCTCCAGCTTGGGTGTCGGGGACAGGTCTCTGGATGAAGCTACCCCCCGATCCCCCGTATCTACGCCGGTCGTGGGACCTCCAGAGTCCGCTGCCGCCCCCTGGCTCGTCTCCGTTTCCGGGATAGACTCAAGGCACAAGTCTGTAGCCGGAGCCACTCCTCGAGCCTCATTGGTTTTGGTTTTATATGTGTTTATTATCTTCATGTTGTTCCCACGAGAATGGGGGAAATACTGTCCACACCATCAGAACCCCCTGTGTGGTACAAGGCGGGTTACTCTGGAGGGTTGCCTGGTACTCCAGAGGTTCCGTTCACGACACCATCGCCCTGGTGCCATTCATCTATAGGCACAGGTCACGTGACACCGTAGATTGGGGGAGTTTAGTTAGACCTCCTTGTCTAGATCCGTCATGTTTAGTTATTAGCAGGGTCACCTCGTGCAGGATGCGGATTTTTACCGCGCATGACGGTCTTGGGGAAAGCTTCATCGAGAGTTTATGTTGTTATTTCCACTTCCTCAGCTTGCCCCCTGGAGTCCTTTGGCCCGCGACTCCTTAACCCCGGAACTACCATTACCAATGATGGGGGCCATACGTCCAAGAGGCTCATGAACAGCCGAGACTGGACGAATTTAACGGAGATATTCAGGGTGTTCTTTAATGATATGCAAATATTTAAGGGCGTGAATCTACATTAAAAATGAATTATATTTCGATAGTTTGCTTTATAAACTATGGTCCAAAAATGCTCTGTTACGAAAATACGGGGTGAAGGTAGAGGTGTGTCAAGGTTTGAAATTTCGAACCGATCGCGAACTCGAACCGAACCTTCGGTTCGAAAAATTGTACGCGCTGGCGATGTTAAAGTAGTGCAAAATCGAAATATGTAGTTCTCCAAAATAGTTCAAAGTTCGTTGTTCAAGAATACTCCAAATTAAATATTGCAGTAGCGGCCCCGTTAACTCGGTAGCAGCGCTTTAAACTCTGTATCAGCTACATTGAGTGGGTATCGTAATTTGGAGAGATTTTACTAATTCGTATTTTTGACAGTTGGTGGGACACATTGAGACCTGACAGCCATTTGACACTCACAGATTAAATTTTTCAATATATCCTAGGACCCAGCGCCTTCTTTGGTTACAACGTTATGATGGCCAATGTTTAAAAGCAATCGGTAATGTAATTTTTCAGAATTGATACGATAATTGCAGATTGCCCTCCAGAAATTCTAGGTTGAACATGCTTTATTTTACAATGAGCCAAAACAAAATTAAATGTTCTTAATCAATACACAGTTAAAATATAAAAAGTTTTCAATATAGCTTTTTGTGTTTTTGATTCAGTGTTGACCCATCTTCACAACTAACATCTGCATTGGAAGGCATTTTCACCAAATCAACCTAAAAATTTTGTCGAACCTTCTACATACCAAATATTGTATGCTACAATATGCCTAAATTTTGTATTTAAGGAAACAATATATAAACACTGAAGAATTTTGGTTAGTTCGATTTTGAATTTTTAAGAATTTTTTTCGAAGTTAGAGTGTCAACCTTAGACATACCATTTTAGAGGTTCGAAGTTAAAAACAATATATTTGCTTAACTTTGTGGATAGATCGGTTTGACAAAGACATGGGTTCGCACACCTCAAGTGTTAAGGTTTTAGGAAAAAATGGAAATTAATTAATATTTTCGGAACCGCTTGAGATATTACAGTGATATTCAGTATGGAGAGACACCTATTAAATATGCATAATTTAGCTTTAACAGTGGAATGCATATGGGCACTGACTTTAGTTTGAATTGCTTGTTCAATGTGAAACATAAGAGCTCTCTTGAGTTGTTTTTCTGCACTGCGCTGTTTTTTTTTTTAGTAAAAAAAATCAAAACATATTGTCCGATAAATTCAATGTAATTAGGTTAGCTTATTATTCCATAAAATTATCAGTTCTCTTAAATCAGCATTTTATTTATCCTTACATTTTTTCATGCAGCACACCCAAAATCTTAGACACGAGCCGCCACTGGAACGCAATATGAAAAATTACGAGATTTTTAAGTTGCACAATAAAAGCACAATGAAGATGTGAGGGAAAGAAAATTATGATGTTCATAACAATTGAAAGATTCATAAACAAAAATATAAAGAGAAGCTTACAATAGTGATTTTAAGAAGCAGTGGAAAAGCTATAAAAAGACTGATTATGGTGTTGCCAATCTTCCGTTCTGCTGTAATAGCCTAATTTAAAAAAAATAGAACAATCTAAAAGTGAAGTTAATGTGAATCCTGAATAAACAGCAGGCAACGCTTATGCTCCAGCAATCTCAGGGTGGTTCGGGTTGAACGTTTTTCTTTCAACTATTTGTATATTTCTGGAAGGAGCATTAATTCGATAAAACAATTTATAAGGACGCCAGCAGTCTTGAATGTCCACAGTCGACTGCAAACTCTAGATGGTCAGTGTTTATTCACGACATGGCTGAATTAGAAAAAAATGATATAAATGTGCTAGGTAATGCTTGGCCTAAAAGTAATTGTTACTATAACAACAATGGAAGGATGGAACAGCAAGACACATCATGTTATATGTATGTCCGATATACTTGCCTAAGCTTTAAATGAGCCCAAAATTTATAGGACCTGTATAACATGTAGTAAAACATTGACCAAAACAATTCACTGAGTAAATTAAAGTTTTAGTTTTTATTTTATTAGAAAATAATAAAATAGATAACATACCTATATAAATATAATACGTGCAAAAAATAAACATGTAGGTGTATAAATATTTGAATTATTGGGTAAAATTCAAATATAGGTATTGTATGATATTATTTTGATAAGGTATCGACATTTAAACCACTTGGTCAATTTAAAATAAAGGTATTATATCTGATAGGTTAACGGTGTATTGACAATTATTAACTTCGTAAATTTGGAATATAAACAGTTATAATAACCTGAGTTAAAGGTAAGCATCGAACGGTATTATTTTGCCGGTAATTGGCTGCCATGAACGTTCACACAAAGTATTACAAAAGAGCTAAAGAAAAATGGTACAGATTAAATAAACGACTACCTAATTAATAAATTTTATGCGGAGGTTCATATTTAACCTGTGACGTATCTCCAAATCGTCGATATGAATGGTGTGAGGTTTGTATTTAATTCATTAGAATAACAGTCCACAAACGATTCTCAATACTACTAATAATCCCAGTAAATTCCTGGACAACATAGTCGATATAAAATTGGGAGGTACTTATCTTAGGAACCAATCCTGGGCAGTGCCGGGGAGGCCACAGGATCCAAACAGCATCTGCTAGCTAATTTATGGACGGAAAGATCTCTGGGCCAAAGGTCCTCACGCTAATACCAGGGGATGAATGGTTGGAGTGAAATATCGTAACCTACTGGGTGGTTTTATCTAACGTATCTCAAAATGCGGCAGATTTCTGAGTCTTCCGTACAGATCCCCACGATTACCCACTCAGAAGTAATCATCAAAAAGGGCCACTTCAAGCAAATTCTGTGGAAATGCAATGGCTGCTGTAAGGAATATGCGATAACAGAACACTTAAAACACTATAACTTACCAACTGCAGAACCTAACAGCCAGTCACAACAATTACCATAAACTACAATCACTTTACACCTAACCGTTGTCCAAAAAGACACAATAAAGTACAACAGCTCACAATAAAACCTGCAGACAAAAATGGCAAGTGGACAGTTCTGGTTGGAGAAACGGGGAAAGCAGCATTAAAAAAAAAACTGTTCGAAGTAGGGCTTCCATGAGTGGGAGAGGGAAGCTCCAGATTCAAATATTTAAAAATATGCAAATTTATGATGAGCATAACTATAAACTTGACCTGATGAACTCTGAAAATATAACACATTCAAGTGTTACCTAAGTGGATGAAATGAAAGACAGAAATTGCTTTTTAAAGAACTGGACATTTTTGAAAAATATTCAAATCGACCCGTGGAGGTGGCAGTGGTCACACATTGCCAACATAAATAAGTTAAAGGACCTATATTTTAAACATCTGAACCATCCAGTAAATATCCCAGAGGCGGGTATTGTTTCAGGCCGTCTAATTGTATGACTAATTTCAGATCTCCCAGCACTTTGAGCACAGCATGTTATCGTTAACTGATAATACGTGACTGCAGCAGTTGACGAACTTAGATTCTCTGTTAACCTTATGCGAATTCCATGTGTTTCTTAAAGTCAAATTTTCATTTATTTCCAGGAGCCGCTACTGCAAGTATATCTACGATCGGAGAATTCCTTATCATCAGGTTATCTCCTATATGATACCGGCAACTAAATGTAAACAATAACACTAAAGCGCGAAAATGATTCCCTATGTTATTTCTCTGTGTTTAGAATCGGTATTAGGCCAAACTGTTGCAGTGTGTGCATTACAAATAAATATTTACCTGTGAAGGACATATGCTATTCATAACATGATAAACACACAGTCAGATTTGGATGTGCATGTTCAACATAATCAATATAACCTGCAAATTCATTTGCCTTCATCTCGTCATTTTAACGATTATTGGGTGCACAAGCCAAGTTGTAGGCAATTGTCTAGCATAAATTAGTATTCTCCAGGTAAGTCATTTATTGCCAATTCCTATAAACTGTTTATTTAAGCCAATGTGAAACTATAGAAATTTATATGTAAATAATTTGGTTAACCATTTCTTTGCACCAATACAAAAATGAGCTCTGTATTTATTCCATATACAAAAAAAATAAAGAAAAATTGTTGCCGCAATTTCAGGCCGTAACAATGGTTCATCTGATATGCAGAGTCATTATGCTACCCCACATTGTAATATGTTGAAAAAAGTGCTATTTATACCAAAAATAAAGAAAAACAGAAAGGAAGAGAAACTTACAATAATAGTCATTTTACAACGCAATAGATGAAAAGCCATAAAACTACTATTTATGCTGTAAGTCATTATGCTACCCCACATTGTGATATGTTGAAACAACTACTATTTCAACCAACATAATTTAACTCCTTTAACGAGTAATTTGCATCAATAAAAAAAACTAGACTGTCCGTTCATCAAGGTGTTGCATGAGAGACTTGCACAAAGAAAACTACCAGATATAACCAGCACATATCACAGTTTCTTTTCACCACAGACTATGAAAACATTAGTATCCATGCTGACAACATTCCGGACTAGAACAAGAACTGTATCTTGTTCTTATTTTTAAGCTAAATTATCTTACATGTATGTATGTATGTAAAACATAAATAATGTAGTCCAATAATGAAAAAAAATCTAAAAAGACAAATAGAAGAGCCACCAGCAAAGACCTAACAATGACTGGGGCAAAAAAAAATTACGCGCAATTTTTTGTAAACAAATTTGATGTTTATATACTATACAGTCATATAGGTACTGTACTGCAGACCATATTTATTTTTCTGGTATGTTTCTCTGATGAATCCATCTTTGCAGTATCAGAGAACTGCCGGTATATGAACATAACTTAAGAGTTATATTCATATACGACTTGTGTTTTGCACATCCTACCTCACTTTTATATGTGCCCAGTTCCAATGGCAGTTCTTCATGCATATTCTACCAGTATGTGAGTGATGATTGATTATAGGCAAAATGATGACTTAGATAATTTTTGGTCAAAGGTGTCTCCTATAAGCTTTACAAATTTCAGCTTGTGAGGAAAATAGGCGATTTTTTAGAAGTTAGCCCAGAACAAAAAAACTGAATAAGAATAATGATACTCGTACGCTTATCAATTACAATGTACAGGGACTGGACAAACAGGAAGAATTGTTAAAAATGGTCATGAGGGACTACAACATAAATATTGCTGTAATAACAGCACTGGTTGAACCCAGAAGTCAAACTTTTCCTTGATGAGGTAGGTCAGTGGCTTTTAGAGGTGGTGTCGAAGAAGTTTATTGTTATATGATTCCCATTGGAAAATTAAAGAGATTTCTGTAGTGAGAAAAATTTTGAATGTGTAGGAGTGGACATACTTGATTGTGACCTAGTGGTACGTACTCCAGGCCACCGATTAGCGCGACAGTGGTTCTCCGCGACACCTGTTTTGCGCGACACTACAATAGCTCGACTTGATACAGGCAGAAACATCATTTTTTCAGTATTTGTCTGGCCGACTGTGTGAAGCCTCACAGACCAGACCAATGGTAGTGTTCTTATTTCTTATGCTCCTCCTATAATAGAAACTATATAGGGAAAATAAATCTTGTGTAATTAATGTAGGTATTCAAATTTATGTGTTATAGGAGACTTATTTAATTGCATTTGAGGTTTAGTTTTGAATTGTTCGCGTTATTAGATACAAATAAATATAGTTACGGGTAAATAATTGTTTTTGTAGAAGGTATAAATAGTGTAAATTGCAATGACAGTTTCCTAAGAAAATATTAAGAATGTTTGTAATAAAAAAATCCATTGACAAGATTAGTATAATTTTTTAATTACCCATTTTGATTAACAGTACAACCACATAATTAACCATAATTTTTTTATATTATTGCCTGATATTTTTTTAAAAGCCGTCTTTGATGCTTATTTCTTGCAAAATTGTACTTCAAAATTTATGGTTAATGAGAAAATGTTTAAATATATTAAAAAAAAGGTGGCTTTCACGACACAATCATTTTAACATTTGTTTTTAATGCTAATTTCCTGGAAAATTGTCTTTCAATGTTATAATTGAGGGAAAATTGTTTATATATTAAAAAAAGCTGTCCTTGATGGCAGCTACTTTTTTTATATTTTTTTAATGCTTATTTGCTGAAAATTTGTTTTTCCAAGTTTATGGTTGAGAGGAAAATGTGTAAATATTTTCAAAAAACCTGTCCTTGATGCACCTACCATTATTTTTTTATCCTCTTTTGCTGCAAAGTTGTTGTTTAAAATGTATGATTGGGGACAAAATATTAAAGATTTTATTCTGAAATAATATACATAATTACGTAATGAGCAAGAAAATAAAAAAAATTGAAAATTAACAACTAATGTTATATATACATTTATAAATCTTAAATCATAATTCCCTTACCGTTAGCACACACATACACACACACACACACCATTACATCTGCTCGTATGTTTGCAGGAACACACGAAAACACACCAACTTGTGGGATCTTAATGTTTGCATGTTTGAGATGAGTCGTGGTTGTAAATTTATTTCCAGATGTTGATAATTCGCGCAAAATACTATACACACGCTCGTTTAGAAAATATTTGCAAATAAAGGAAGGTCCCGCAATTATGTTTAATGCACACGTTGTGTGAAGACCCCTTAAATATGGATTATGTTTGAAGTGTGTATAAGACCCCATAAACTATACTGTTTTTTCTACAAACATAACTGTGTTTCTGAATTACACATGGCAACAAAAAAAACAGTTAAAAAAACTGTCTGGCTTGTGTGGGTGTAAGGACCGACAAATATAAGGGGAAGGGTTTGTTTATTAAATGCTGTGTAGAGGTATTGTATAGTTGATCACATTGACCCTGTGCAGTTATTTTGAAATATATTATTACATATATTTTTTAGTAATGTGCCTACACTTTTGAATTTTAAAACAATTCGCGAACTAGCACCTCTAGAACCCATGTCTGTGGTCAGTTACTATCTTGATATGTTTATATATATATATATATATATATATATATATATATATATATATATATATATATATATATATATATATATATATATATATATATATATATATATATATATTTCTGTGTGTGTGTATCACCCCAGTAACTCAAAAAATTTGGGCCACCAAATTGGGTATGTGGCTATAGGTTATAAAAAGTCTGGACGCAGCGAGTGTGTTATGGAAGTTAATTTCCATAAAATGTTTTTAATTCAAGCAGGCATCAATTTAGTTACCGGTATAACCTATATAGTAAACACAATTTACCATATTTTATTAAAATACCGTATTGTTTGAAAATATACAAAAATTTTCCGAAAATAACTTTAACTTTAAATGTTTTTAAGAAAACTGGTTTCCTAGCAGTTAATGAAAATTCGCTACCAAAACACACTTACTGCGTCTCGATTTTTTTTACGAACGTGCATCATATTTCAATTAAAAATGCAACAGTATAAGGAATGTTCGGAAAAAAATTGCAGTTATCACCAACGAATTATGGGCCACACTGTGATTTTCAAAATAATTTTATAAGATGCAGCTCAAGACAGTATACAATTTTTCTTGTATCTTGCATAATAACAATTATATTGAGTTTTACCGTAGAAATGCGTTACCCTGTATATATGTAAACAGATAAAAACTGAAAGTAGACCCGGATATGGATTCTAGGGGGCCTAGTTCGTACGCATTTGAAGAAATCTTTTCAAATTCAAACATCACGGTCTCCTCATCGAATTTTTTCTAGGAAAATTAGCTAAAAGTTATAAACCGTTAAACCATAAACGTAACTAAAGCTACTGCCCAAGCATCAGAGAAAGGGTTTATTTGCAATGAATTTTCTGGAAATATTTTAGCAAAATAAAGGTCAATGACGGTTGAAGCTGAAACTTAAGGGTTTGTAGAACACTCTTCTCGCAACATTTTTTTTACGTAACCCGTATTTATTTCATGTTTGCCTAAATATTGCCAATTTTATACATCAGATGGTACATCGGTCCGACGGCTCTACGCCGCTTCGGAAGGGAGGACTGTGCAGGCATTAAATTTCAAACACAATGCCACAACCTCGGTGATTGTTAATTTACAGTATGTACAGAAAAATATAAATGTTTACCTACTGGACCACCAAGGATGCTTATATTATATTATGTAGTTGAAACTGGTAAACTAGTAAAAACTATTTTGCTTTTTAGTAAATTTTATAATTTGGGAAAGGAAAAATTTAAATTTTTTTAAGTAAATAGTTTTCTTAATGACAGCAAAAGGAAATTTTAAAATCCTAATAAATATACAGGGTGATTCAAATTCGAGCCTCTCCAGGGGGATGTCGCGTATTACGAAAGATAGACGATAGGTTTAGATGCTGCAAAGTTGCAAAATTTCGTTCCCTTTAATATCTCGCAGAGAAAGCCAATTTCTTGCAACTGTCGTTAAAAAAATTGTCAAAAAACTGAAAAAATGCAATTTTAGATTTTCGCCTATCATTTATTTAAACTTGTATAAGGAAACAAAAAACCCATTCTCAAGTCATTTTCAGTTTTTTATCTGATAGCGGATATATATATATATATATATATATATATATATATATATATATATATATATATATATATATATATATATATATATATATATATATATATATATATATATATATATATATATATATATATATACAGGGTGTATATAGAGTAGAAATACGTGTTAGTTGTTAGTGTTCAAAATTCACGCTAAACGTACAGGGAATACATTGCCAGAGTTCACCAGGCGTCAACAGTTGAATAGGTGTGTAAACGTATGCGTTCACCAGTCCCGCTGAGCTTTTGTTAGAACTTAACTGTTTTCAATTTGTCAAAACGGAATGACGGACAAAAGTTACATAATAGTGCTTGGAGTCAATTGTGCGTTCATCAGTCTCCAACCGCTGAAATATATCGATAGTCAGCAGATGAGTGCTTAAACTCAGATGCGCCTGGTAAACTATGTTTTAAAAATTTATATAAGTTCAAACGAGGAAGATTAAAGGAAGTAGAAAAATTTACTATACAAATAAGCGCAAATACTTTGTTACGGTGATGTCACATATTTAGATAACACATGAAGAGTTTTAAAATCAACATAGGTACCTAGACGAAATAAAACGTCACTAAACAAAAACTTAACAAAAATGTAGGTTCTGTTCATCATGAGCACCATTTTAGATAAAATATGTTCTAACAAGCCGTTCGATTTATGTAATTTTGATCACAAAATACCATTCTTTGTAATATAAAGATTAGAGCTCGCCACTAAATATGTTTTGATTTAAATACAACCTAGGCGAATAATAAGTAAACTTAACTCTCTACAAAATAATTCTGTAGACAGGTGGACAGTGTTAAATAAATTTTAAGATAACTAACCTGTTGCATATCAGCCCTTTTGTAAGACTACGATCCTTTTTAGCTGTTGGCAAAACATCACAAACACTGTTTAGTCACCCACTAACACTAACATTAAGATCGTGGCACTTCCGGTTATGCACGGTGTTGATGTTAACTTGTTTATTTTAAATAGGATAACATATATATTTTTACATTTTTAAATTCTACGTGAAATTTTAGATACATTCTATGTATAATGTCCTATATATTTCAACAGCACACCACAGCCTAAATACTATCGTACCGTGGTTGTCGATAAGGAGGAAAGAGGCAACTTGCTAATTCTGGACTTGAAGGTTTGAAGACTCGGAAGAGAAGGAAAAATATGTGCCGGCAAGGAATTCCACAACTTGGAAGTCCTCGGGACAAAAGAGGGGGCATAACAAGATGTTATATGTCTGGTGACCTGGACAGTAAAATGGTGCATTCGCTCTGTTCCCCTAGTAGATCTATTGGGGGCAGCGGGTGGAGGAATTATGGAAGAAAGCTCCTCTGAGCAGTGCCCGTGCAGATATCTATAAAAGAGAGAAAGGTCACCAACGGCACGTCGGTGGGCAAGGGATGGCAGCCTTCGGGTGAAGATAGAGTCACCGATGAGACGTATAGCTCTTTTCTGAATGGAGTCCAGGATAGCGAGTGTAGAAGCGGCAGCGGCACCCCAGATGTGGGAGCAGTATTCGAGGTTTGGCCTTATTTGTGAAGTATATAAAGTATAGAGATTAGCTTGGTGAAAAGTATTTGCGAGCCCGGAAAAGGAAACCTAATTCCTTAGCAGCCGCTTCTGCAATTGATGTGACATGTTGGTGCCAATTAAGATTTCGATCCACAGAAATGCCAACAAGAGAAAAGGACTCATTACTTTGAATAACTTGGTTGTTCATTGTGATGGCTCTAGGGTTGGTGTATCTCTTATGAGAAAGAAAGCAAGACTGAGATTTGGTGGGGTTGAATTGTACAAGATTTCTATTTCCCCAGTCTAATATTTTTTGGAGATCCACGGAGACAGAACCCTCCATGAGTCTGCGATCCTCATCTAATTGTGCTAAAGAGACAGGCTTAGAATATTGTATATTTGAGTGGAGGGTGCTGTCGTCCACGTAACTGAACTGGGTTGGATGTGCTAGAGCGGAGGTCATTGATGTGGAGAAAAAACATAGTAGGGGCTACAGCGGAACCTTGAGGGACTCTTATACTAATTGGATACAGTTTAGAGAAATGGCCATCCACGACAACAGAAATGCTCCGGTTGGAGAGGAAATTTGCTGTCCAGGTACAGAGTTTTGGTGGTAGGCCATATGCCGCAAGTTTATTAGGCAACGCTGCGTACCAGACCTGGGCGAATGCTTTGGATATGTCTAGAGCGACAATCTGGGATTCACCGTGTAGTTCCATAGACTTGTTTCAAGAATGGGTGACAAAGGAAAGGAGGTCGGCAGTTGATCTGCGCTGACGGAATCCATACTGCCTGTCGTGAATTAGGCTGTGTTTTTCATGAAATTTTAGTAATTCGGTGATTATATACTTTTCCATCACTTTAAAGACGACCGAACTGAGATAAATAGGCCTGTAGTTGCTAGGAAGCGCTTTAGATCCTTTCTTGAGGACGCGTTGTACTCAAGCAGTTTTCCAGTTACCAAGGAATATGCCTCTATTGTAAGATGCCTGAAACAGGCGAGTCAGGACAGGAGCAAGTTCTGGTGCGCATTTTTTGAGAACAATTGCTGGGATCTCGTGAAGGCCATGGGCTTTCCTGGTATTAAGAGAAGAGCATCTTTCGTACTTTTTTAGTTTTAAAAATTAAATCAGTCATTTTATGCGTAACGTTGGGGACTGTTGGTGGTTGAACATTTGGAGGTGGGCTGAGAGTAGAATTGCCGGCGAACAACAAGGCAAAAAGTTCAGCCTTGCTCAGGGCGGTAGAAACAATTTCATCCTATAAAACAAGAGGTGGGAACGTGCTCTTGCAGAAATTATTCCCAATGGATTTTGCAAGGGTCCAGAAGGGTTTGCTGCCGTTGGAGCTTAGATGACTTTGTTTTTAATGTGGTTATTAAACGAGATTTTTGCCAGAAAGAATGCGGACATAGCGGTTTCTTGCGTCGTTAAACGTTTGACGGTTTTCTTGAATGGGATTGTGTAGAAGCGTTTTGTGAGATTTGACGTTTTCAAGTCTGACCTTGTCACAGGATTTAGAGAACCAGGGCTTTTGAGTGGCTGAAGAGGTTTTCTGTGTACGTGTAATAAATAATTCCATGCCAGCTTGGATAATTTAGGTGACGTTTTGTGCGATATCAGAGGGGTCAAGATGAGAGAAGCAGACAGACATCCATGGAAATGAAATGAGGAAAAGTAATCCCGCATTTCGTCCCAGTTCGCAGAGTTGTAGAGCCAAACGATACGTGGGTGTGATGACTGTGTGACCTCGGGTTGCATTGTGCAGAAAGCAGTGACCATGTCGTGGTCTGAGCGACCAAGTGAGGCGGTGACTGATGTCTTATAGCATTCAGGTTTTGTAGTAAGAAGGAGATCCAAGGGATTTGAGCTGTGTGTTGGGATGCGAGGAAAGTAAGTAGGTTGCTGAACCATATTGGCTAGAGAATTACGGACTGCAAAGGTCTCCGCTGCTCTCCCTTGTGGATCGGTTTTTGGACATCCTATTTATTCCTTGTTATGGACATTGAAGTCACCAAGAATAGTGACCTCGGAGGAAGGATATTCAGAAATCAGATTGTTGGTTTTTTCAGAAAGATATTCGAAGAGCTGGACAAAGTTGTTGTCAGAAGGTGACCGGTAAATGCAACAGATGAATTTAGTTGCAGCCCTGAGAGAGTTTCATCCAAAGTATGTCTTTTCTTCCAGCTTCTTAATTGAGGAGTCTCGTGCAGGGTAGATTGCTACGGACGTATGCGCACACGCCTGCGTGCAATCTTAAGGAAGTAAGGAGCTCATACACCGGGAAATTAAGGTGATTAGTGGCTATTTTGGAACTGATTTGGGTTTCGGTGAGGAAGAGGAGTTGGGGCCTATTAGCCTGGAGGAAATGGTGGACGGAGTGGAAACGTCCGTTGGGACTTCACTCACTTGATGTAAGGGGTGGTACCTCCTCGGGCGTGAAAAAATTCTTTACTATCACGTAAAGGAAAAGTCCACTACCACCTGTCAACTACAGATAAAACAAGATTTAATTCTTTACCTTCATAAAAAAATGAGTTTTGGGCATTTTTCTCAAAAGGAGTTAAAATGCAAGATTTTTTTGATAATAGAGAGATATCGATGGTAACACTTTTGAAACAATTCATTTTTCAAAAGTGCACGTACCAGGACGTCTAAAATCGATCTTCAAGTTCTGTGTAAGTTTAAAGTATTCACTTTACTAATATGCCGTATAATGTACAATTCTTATGAAAATTCGCTGCTATAACGCACTTGCTGCGCCCCGAATTTTTTTAGTTTTCTTTTGTCAGCCTCTTTTAAAATTAAAGTTAATAATTAAAATAAGTTTGCCTCTCGTCTGCAGTTTCACCAACGTAATTTCGACCGCTGATAGATAATGTTTACCACCTTATATGCAATTTTATACAATTTTTATGGTGTGGAAATTCATTTTTACGTTATGATAATTTGTTGTCTCAAATTATTGACATTATTGCTCCATCGCTGGTCACATACACATACCAAAATAATTTTGTTTTTTGTTTTTGTAAAATGCATGTTTTTTAGGTTTTCTCATATGCTTTTACTGAGGTCACGTTAGGTCAGGATCACGTCAGAGTCGGGTTTGGTCAGGTCAGGTCGTGCCATGTCAGGTCAGGTCAGGTCAGGTGGTTCAGGCCTGCCTGTTAGTGTCTTGCGCATAAACGACAACAAAACTCTTGTCCCTTCAACTTGCCAACAGGCTGTGGGACTTTGAACAAAAGCCGTGTTGGAGAGGGGCGAACATTATTAAGAAGAATTGTTAGAGCAAAATGTAAAAAAGGCTGCTTATAGAAGTCCAACGAAGGTGTTTTTGCTGATTTGATTTCTATGTTTCCTTCCCCGCCCAGCACGCCCTATTCACACCAGGTCCCGTAACTTTTGTAGGGGTCGATTTTACAGCATTTGTCTTGTTGTTTTGCGTACAGGGTTGGTTTTAAGCTGCTTCTGTTTTTAAAAAATCACTTTTGCGATCATCTGCATAATAACATTAATTTTTTCTCAATGTTTTTCTAATTGAACTTAATTACATATTTATAATGGCGTATTAAGAACTAGATGCTATTTCCGAAAATGCGAAAAAATCATATCTTGCCATTTTAAAATGAAAGATTTAGTTGCTATAGCAACGAAGTTGTTTACGCTAGGATAAGTCGAATGTCGCCAGTTTGTAGTAAAAAATATTTTGAAAAGCTTTTGTTAAGATATTTAAGTATATATATATATATATATATATATATATATATATATATATATATATATATATATATATATATATATATATAAATACAGGGTCCGGTAAGTTGAGAGGATCACATAATTATCTTCACCACCGCTTTACCTAGAAATGTCAAATTTGGTATCCGTGGATATACCAGTGTTTCGCATAACCGGAAATTAGTTTCATGTATACAGAGTGATCAGTTTCCCTGTGCCACACCAAACTTGTATTTTTTTAAATGGGACACCCTATATTTTATTTTATTTTTTGGTAGAGCACTTCACGGCGAGTAAAATGATGCACAACAATAGGGACCTTGATCAACGGTTTAGAAGTTATTCAATTGTTTGTCCGAAATGTTATTCCGATTCAACACGACAGTGCTGCCATGTCGTCGCAAAACCTGTCAAGATCTGGTATTGCCTTGCCTCTTGACTCAATGTAGCATAATAAAATATGGTTATATAGCTTGCGGAAATATCCACTTATACAGGGTGTTACTTTTTACAAAGCTCAATTTTTATCGAAAATTTCAAATGGAACAGCCTGTATATGACTACGGCATCAGATAACGGGTTTAGTAAGCTTTCTCACAATACTATATTTGCTGGAGTTCAATTGGCTGGATCAACACAAACTGATGGATCATTTGTAAGCGTCTGGGCTTTCTTCTTGCTAAAGACGAATTATAATTTGTATAGTCTTTTAATGAAAATCATAGACATGGAATTTTTTTTGTAAATTGTCACATCCGTTTTAGATAATTGTATGGTGAAATTGATTTTTAACTTAATTTATAAACAACAAAAATTAAATAAAAATAATAGTACCACATTAATTTAATACTAAACGAAATAAACAAGAATGTATTAAAATAACAGTTTTAATAACAAATCTCAAATCAGATGCTCAAACACGTTCCCCCCTTGCTGAACGCAAAGTTCTAATCTTTCCATAATTTGTCTATGCATAGCAGCATGTATCATCTCCCGATCAACATTCCGACATGCATCTAACATCCATTGTTGTAGATTGTGAACGCTAACTACAGGATTTATGCCAAAATCTGAATAGACTTGGTCCTTGATGTAGCCCCCAAAAAATAGTCCATGGGAGTCAAATCTGGGGATCTTGCAAGTCATCGTATTTGGGCATTTGTACCTATATAATTAGGGCCAAAAACTTGGTCCAAATAGTACACAACTATCCTGCTGTTGTGAGCTGGACATCCATCGTGCTGAAAAATAATCCTAAGTCGGATATTCAGTGGAACATCATCCAACCAATCGTCCAGATGGGTCTTTAGGTGAGGTAAGTCGTCCCGTCTAAATTTTCTTCAAAAAATATGGGCCCCATCAATCTATTATCTAATAGCCCACACCATACGTTGGTTTTATATTCACTTTGGTGCTTCCTTGAAAAAAACCAGTGTAGATTTTCCGTTGCCCATCTTACACTGTTATGCTTTATTCAACGCACCATTATTTGTGAACTTTGACTCATCTGTCCAAAGGATATGGCTTAAAGTTTTATGATCCATTATTAAACCCGCATTCGCCCAATACGAAAACTCTAAGCGGCTCACATAGTCGCCATCTCTGTGGCCTTGCACAAAATGACACCGGTAAGGCTTATAATTATACATTTTCATTATTCTGCGAACACTTCTATTTGAAATATCGGTTACTGAAGCTAGTTGTGTAGCTGATAAACCTGGGTTTTCTTGTAAATGAAGTAAAGTATTTTACGAAAGTTCTTCATTGGTAATTGGCTTTACGTGGGTTATTGGCTGATTTCCTATTACACTTCCGAATTGTGAAGATGTATTGTAAATATGCAGAAAGGATCAATAATCCAGGTGTCGTCGCTCTGGCTACCGATCCTTAAATAATTATTGTAACAATTAGATGGAAACACAGTGTAAATGAACAAAAAAATGTACCTGTATCATCGCGATGCACAGGCTGCCACTTTTTGGCATTCAATATAAGTCTCTAACATATCCTTTCTCTCCTAAACTGAATAATCTATACTGAATGCAGACATCATTTATTTTCTGTATTGACAAAAATAATCCAATACAGGTAGTTTCACTATTTTGTTGGTAAACTATTGAAATAGCTTTATTATTTTTAATAAAAGTCCAGTAGTTTGTTGCTAGGCAACAACTTGAGCGTTTCAGTGATAATTATTTTAAATCGGAATTATTCTGAGTATGTAACTGCTGCTACCCTTAGACAAATCATACGAAGATTAGACTTGTTATTAAAAGTGTTATTTTGCTAACTAGTTGATTATATCAATTATTTGAAATTTTTCGTTTATGTATTAAATTAATGTGGTACTATTATTTTATTTTATTTATTTTTGTTTAAAATTAAGTTAAAAATACATTTTACCATACAATTATCTAAAAACGATGTAACAATTTACAAAAAAATGACATGTCTATTTCATTTTCATTAAAAGCCTGTACAAATTATAATTCACCTTTAGAAAGAAGAAAGCCCAGACGTTTACAAATGGTCCATCAGTTTGTGTTGATCCAGACAATTGAACCCCAGCAAATATGGTATTGGGAGAAATCTTCCTAACCCGCTATCTGAGGCTGTAGTCATATACAGAGTGTTCCATTTGAAATTTTCGAGAAAAATTGAGCTTTGTAAAAAGTAACACCCTGTATAAGTGGATATTTCCGCAAGCTATATAACCATATTTTATTATGCTACATTGAGTCAAGAGGCATGGCAATACCAGATCTTGACAGGTTTTGCGATGACATGGCAGCACTGTCGTGTTGAATCGGAATAAAATTTCGGACAAACAATTGAATAACTTCTAAACCGTTGATCCAGGCCCCTATTGTTGTGCATTATTTTACTCGCCGAGAAGTGCTCTACCAAAAAATAAAATAAAATATAGGGTGTCCCATTTAAAAAAATACAAGTTTGGTGTGGCACAGGGAAACTGATCACTCTGTATACATGAAACTAATTTCCGGTTATGCGAAACACTGGTATATCCACGGATACCAAATTTGACATTTCTAGGTAAAGCGGTGGTGAAGATAATTATGTGATCCTCTCAACTTACCGGACCCTGTATTTATATATATATATATATATATATATATATATATATATATATATATATATATATATATATATATATATATACACATAAATTAATGTATGTAAAAAAATATATAAACTAATGTTTCCATTCCATATCAAATAGGAGTTCTGTTTCGTTTGAAAAAAAATAACCAATGTTTTCTATGAAATTTCTCTAAAAAATAAGTTTAAGAATATCTCAATATTCTTTGAAATATAACATACTACATAAAACCCACCGCATCTGCTTCAGTGCCCAAGTAAAAATAATGTACCGTTATTCCCCGTCGATAACCCTTGCAGATGAAGCAGTAAAAAATAACAACAGAGACGCTATTTATAAAACCAGGGACAAATCACTTGAAAACAGGTCATTTACTACCTGTACGAGGTAAAAAATGTTATGTATGGGGACTTACACAAATTTTACCAAACAGTTGTCTGGTCTTACAGTCAATTGCGTCTGTTTCAAAAATTGACCACGGAGGTCGCTTTTATCAGTCTCTTTTATAGGGTCCGACAATTTTAGTAACACGAACTCAAAAATACACACATGTATATAATATGTATATCAGGACATCGTCAGAAAATTAGTTATTTATAGCTTCGCAGTTTGTTGTACGCAAATGTATCGTTTAACGTTGAAACTGATTCAGTTTAACGTTATTCTAAAGAAAGTATAAAACAGTAGGTAAAAGTTCGGGACACAGCAAGTGCGTTATGGTAGTGAATTTTTATTAAATGCTTCAAATTTGAATAACGCAATTTTCTATAAACTTAGAAAGTTTAATTTTGGTACGTAGTAAGGTCTTTCCTAAGACAACATATCCACCAAATTTCATTAGCAAAAATTTGTAATTTTCGGAGAAAAAAAATTTTTTCGAAAAAAAATTCAAAATTTGAATAACTCAATTTTCTATAGACTTAGAAAGTTTAATTTTGGTAAGTAGTAAGGTCTCTCCTAAGGCAATATATCCATTAAATTTCATTAAAGCAGCTTTGTAATTTTCGGGGAAAAAAATTTAGTTTCGAACGAAAACTCAAAATTTTCCCGGAAAACCCCGTCCGATTTTCCTGGATAACGAACTCATGCAAGCCATTAATAAAAGAAAGGAACTTGCCGAGTTTCATCGAAATCGGTTAATTATTTTTCAGTTATCGGATGGATACATACATACATATATATATATATATATATATATATATATATATATATATATATATATATATATATATATATATATATATATATATATATATATATATATATATACACATATATACACACATATAAAAATTAAAATCGACCCCGGATATGGGTTCTAGAAGTCCTAGTTCGCACTCATTTGAAAAAATTTTTGCAAAGTCTCACCATCGATACCTGTCTATTAGTAAATTTTTTAAATAAAAATTCACTAAAAAAGGAGTACATAATATAATGTAGACTCTAGGCGTGTACGTAATATATAGAAAAATGAACACTGTTCTTTTTTCCTAATCCTTTTGCAGCCACAAATATGTACATTAACTTCATTCGTAATGATTCGATTTACATCGTTTCACTTAACGTCCCAATTGATAGGTCCCTAGCTAGGACGTTAAGCGGGGACTTGCTGTACATTGTTTTCTCATTATATGTATTGTTATAATATAATTTATAATAGAACATGTTTATACCTTTATAAAGATATAAAGGTAACGACATATAGGATACTGGTGAAGATGTCTGACAGGCAACATGTTAATTATCTCTAAGTCAAATCATATTTGATAAATATAATAAATCCAAATTAAAAGTCCATTACAATTAACAAAGTGTGTAAACTTGGTTAGTTATAAAAAATACATGGTTGCCTAAGATTTATTACATTTTTATAATAATATATTATATACACTAAAAACATAATCATATTTGAATTAAATAAACTGTAAGACACAACGTAACAACTGAAAATTATATAAAAATGAAACAAACTATTCTCTTATTTCTATATGCTTTATTTTAGAACAAATGATATTTATAATTTAATGTGGATATAAGGTTATTGCCTGTGGTGTAGTGGTGAAAATGTCTGACTGTTACTCTAAAGGTAGCAGGTTTGACTCCAGCACTGAAATGAACTCTAGAACCTCTAAAAATATGGCAAATTTTGTTCGGAAGCCAACGGTAAACCACAAGTTGTAATTGCTAGTCAAATTTATCCTCTCATGAATCTGGCTCCCAATAAAGTGAAGTTTTCCTGCATCTGCATAGCACCCCTGAGACATGAACACAAGGTCCACACAAGACTCAGAATTAAGGTAGATATTATAATATAAATATAAAATACAACTATCATTGAATGTTTGTAATACTATTTTTAAGGTTTACCTACATTAAAAGCAATAAAAATGCATTACATATGAGAAAGCCCATTTATTGGCACAAATCGAGAGCGTAATCATGCGCTGCAATATACTCTAAATTATCCGATATGTCAGAGAGTTTTATAAATATCCTGATTTATTAAAAAATTTCGGAATGCAGCAAGTTCGTTATGGTAGTGAATTTTCATAAATTTGTTTTTAATAGCAAATATGTGTGTTTTTTTTTAAAGCAGGCATCAAATTTGGTTACCAGTATAACCTATATAGTAAAAACAATGTGCCATGTTTCTTCAAAATAACATTATTGTTTGAAAATGTAAAAAAAAAATCCGAAAGTTAACTTAAAGTGTTCCCGAAAAAACTCGCTTTTTGGTCAACTTATAGGTTAATAGCAAATTGAGCTATTTAAATATGAAGCATTTGATCAAAATTCGCTACCATAACGCACTTGCTGCGTCCAGAATTTCTTTTCTGACAAACATGCATTATATTTTGATGGAAAATGCAAATATGCAATAACACAAGGCGTGTTTGATTTAAAAAAAAAAGAAAATTTGTATCACCAACGACTTATGGGCCACCCTGTGATTGTAAAAATAAATTTTTAAGATGTAGCTCAAGACACCCTATAATTAATATATACAATTTTTTTTCATATCTTGTATAATAAAGGATATATTGAGCTTTATTGATTTTTTACGAAAATTCGACAAAAATTTTATACCACTAAACGAAACTCTATAGCTAATGCTACTGCCAAGCATCAGAGAAAGGGTCTATTTGAAATGAATTTTCTGGAAATATTTTAGTAAAATGAAGGACAGTGACGGTTGAAACTAAGGCTTCAGGGTTTATAAAACATTCTTCTTGAGACATTTTATTTCCATAGCCCGTATTAAATTCAAGTTTTTTGCCTAAATGTTGCCGATTTTGACGTTTTGAGGAAAACCCCAATTTATTTTTCTTTAAATGCTTATAACTTTTTTCTTTTGACCTACAGAGCTGAATTTTGGTAGGTAACTTACCTATAAGAACATAAACCCGTGTACAAAATTTGGTTGCCCTTACTTTGTTAATTCTGGAGATATAATTTTTTTTCGAAAGAAAACACAAAATTTTCCGGGAAAACCTGAGACGATTTTTCTGGCTAACGAACTTATCCAAGCCATTTGCAAAAGCAAGATAATCGCCAAATTTAATCAAAATCGGCCCATTCTTTTTTGAGTTATCGGTGTGATATATATATATATATATATATATATATATATATATATATATATATATATATATATATATATATATATATATACATATATATATACATATATATATATATATATATATATATATATATATATATATATATATATATATATATATATATATATATATATATATATATATATACATATATATATACATATATATATATATATATATATATATATATATATATATATATATATATATATATATATATATATATGTATATATATATATAAACATAAAAAAATTGAAACTGACCCCGGATATGTGTTCTGGGGGGCTTAACTAGCGCTCATTTGAAGAAATTTTTTCAAAATTCAAGTCGGGATCTCCTCATTAGTGAATTTTTTTTAAGAAAATTGACTAATAATGAATATTGTTAAAGATACATTATTAGGCTAATATAAAATTATATAAATCTGACTGTTTTAGTGATGTAAAATTATGTCAAAATGATAGTGATAAATTGTGATCAAACAATTAACATTATATGGTCACAATTAAAGGCAAGCTCCCTCTTAAAGCAAGTTAAATACTGGTAGCAGTTACAGAATGATAACCAAAGAAAGGGCGAATTTTTCGTAATAAAATTTTCACTAACAACATTAAAATGACAATAGGTATGTATAAAATAGTTTGATAGTGTTAAGTTGAAGCATTATAAGTGAATACAATTGTTCTGGTTACACTGTATAAGCTTATACCTATTTGTAAAACACATGTAGAATTTAGATGAACAAATATACTTACTATATACAATAATATAAAAGTATTAAAATTATGAAGAAAAATGTAAAAGTTATACCTGCTTAATTAAAATTATAAAAAAAATGAAGTTATAAAGCGCTATCAATAAAAAAATATCAGCAAAGTAGGTACATGAAGCTAAAAAAATAAATATGAAAATTTCAGGTTTCATCTAGTAAAACTTTTAAGTTACTTTTCTAAACATTTAAAAATGTAAAAAAAAATCTTGTGCCTAGGTCAATATAAATACTAAATACAGACGTTGAGACTATTTCTCTGGCTTCACTAATATTTGTTTTCTTTCCTACAAATGAAGGACGAAGCCAGCACCTAAGTTAACTGGAACAAGTGGCCCTTTTGAATTCTAGATGTTCTTTAACATTACTGTGACCGGTTTCACTGCTATGTCCTTCATTTACAGAAAAGAAAACCAATGTTAGTGAAGCCAAAGAAATAGGCTCAACGTCTGTATTTAATATGGAACAGTTTCACTAAGGAAGGACAACAATGTTTATTGAATTTTTGGTAAAGGTTCTTGAGATGATTCACTTTCATTTTCTATTTTCTATAGACCCTAAGGTTAACATTTTGTAACCATGGATTTTGTTATATATGCTAAGAATTTCCATTAACAGACCAAATATGAATAGTTTTCCTTATATATATATATATATATATATATATATATATATATATATATATATATATATATATATATATATATAAATATATAAATATATAAATATATATATATATATATATATATATATATATATATATATATATATATATATATATATATATATATATATAATATATATAAACTGTATGAGTCTTACAAAAATACCTTTTGACCTTTTGATTAGGCACAAATGCTAAAACAGTTTAATAAAAACTTGAAACCAGACATAGTACCTTTATCTGCATTCTAAGACTCAATATACAATAAATCTATTGCGAAATAAAATTTAGAAAATGGTTACTGTAAGTGTACAATTTAATGATTAAAAAAAATTATACCTCAGTCCTTAGCTCAATACTTTTACGGTTATAGTGTAGGTAATGGTAGTTGCCATCTCATGTCTTTGAATTCAAAACATGCCAACACAGACACCACACATAACATAGTGTACAAAGGGTACAAACAAATGTGTTTGTAACTTACGCAAAAAATGCACAAAAAAAATTATAAAACTAAAAAGTTTATAGAAGATCATGATTATCAGTATATATATATATATATATATATATATATATATATATATATATATATATATATATATATATATATATATATATATATATATATATATATATATATATATATATATATATTACTAACAATTATTTTCCACAGTCTGTTTCAACAGTCGCAAATACCACTGCTTTCATTTGATACCACTGATGCTGCACCTGTTTCTGGTAACACTTTACTTCTGGTTGCAAGACAACATAAATATTTACAGGACCCTTCTGTAAGAGCATACAAAAAGTAAACTTTTTTTATTGCTTTTTATTATAAACAGTAAATTATATACATCTATATAAAACATTTATGATATAACTTCAAACTCTTCTTCTTCAGCATCGGGCTAGGCAAGTGCGTGTATATTGCAAACAAAACATTACAAAATTACAACAAATTCAGAATTATATTCAACATAATAATATAAATCTTTGAAAGTTAACACTAACCATTCAGAGGGTCCAGGTGTTCCCTCAAGCCGTCAACTGCGTGGCTCATCTTGGATAAGATCTGAACAACCTTGTCACTTTGCTAGAGTTCTGTTTGTGCTTGCTCTGAAATTGAAAAAAAAATGTTGCATGAGAATATTGAATTTACCACATATTTCTAAATTGTGCAGTATGAGCGAATTTTCATAAAGAAAATTTCGCTATTAGAGAGGTAACAATGTAAAATATTTCTTTTATATGTAGAACATGGTTTGCGAAGCTTCTCGGCCAACTAAAGACTTCCGGTTTTTTTCATCACACTGGTCAGTTCTGCAAGTCAAGTTTTTCCATCGAAAATTACAAATTTCCTTCTCAAAAATGCTATATCAAACTTTCTAGAATTGTCACTATTAATTTTGTTAAAATTTCAGCTTCTTCAGGATGCTCCTACGTTACAAATATATCTACCTACTGGCTCTTGTTCCTACAACTTCAATTTTTGCATACTTCTCTTCACTTATAGTTGATTATAACAAAACTGATGAAAATTCACTACTATATTGCTCCGTTCCGACTTTCTTTTATACAAGCAGAAGTGAAATTGAATAGGTAAACCTAACATTTTCAAGAACATCCATGTTAAGAAAATTAAGAGTCATTTCTTGTAACACATTATTTTTTGATAAAGAAATCACAACTGCAAGAGTAAAAAAAAATTGTAAAAAGAAGAGATCCAAGATGCTTTATAAAAGGTTAAGTAAGAGCTTTTATACACATACAAATTAGATACTTTTCTCTACAGAGGCTATATAACATTTTTACTTTTAAAACAAAATTTAGAGCAAATGCCAAATGCCATCTATGTCAGTCCTAACACTCTAATACAGTATATTTACTGTGGATGTATGCTTATAGAACAGGCATGTTTTATTAACCAACCATTAACACAACTGATCTTATGTTTTAGAGCTATGTAGCTGAAGTAGGTATAGGGATATCTTGCAAGATTTAACACTAAAGTTTATACATATTACATATGTGCATATATTTAGGGCAATGCAAATATAAAACTCGATAGGCTACCTAATATATATAAAGACTTGAAAAACATGACTACCGACATTTTTATTACAAATGAAAATAATGGGGTTATAGTTTCCCACATATATTTAAAACTAGTTTATCCTATATTCTTTAGGATTGTGTATATGAGCAGAAGCTTTAGTTTATTAGTGAATTTTCTTTTAAAAAAATTCACTAATGAGGAGATCCCGACTTTTAGATTGTATCACACCGATAACTCAAAAAATAATGGGCCAATTTTGATCAAATTCCATACGTACCTTCATTTTGCGAGTGGCTTGGATATGCTCGTTAGCCAGGAAAATCGGCCAATGTTTTCCCGAAAATTTTTGTTTTCTTTCGAAAAAAATTATATCTCCAGAAATAGCAAAGCAATGGAACCAAATTTTGTAGGCTTGTTTGTATTATAAAGAATGAATCATGTATCACGACTTAGGTCTGTAAGTTTAAAGGCAAAAAAGTTATAGGCATTTAAAAGAAAAAAATGGGGTTTTCCTCAAAACGTCAAAGTCGCGATTTGAAACGTCAAAATTGGCAACATTTAAGCAAACAAGCTAAAACAAATATGGTTTATGTAAAGAAAATGTCGCAAAGAGAGGGTTCTGCAAACCCTTAATTTTTTGCTTCAACCGTCATTGGCCTTCATTTTACTTAAATGTTTACAGAATATTCATTTCAAATAGACACTTTATCTGATGCTTTGGCAGTGGTTTTAATTAAGCTTATGGTTTATCGATCTATAATTTTTAGCTAATTTTCGTAGAAAAAATTCGTTAATGAGGAGACCGCGACTTTTGAATTTTAAAAAGATTTTTTCAAATGAGTGCAAGTTAGGCGTTCTAGAATCCATATCCGGGTTCAGTTTCAGTTTTTATCTATTTACATATAGGCAGGGTGACGCATTTCTACGGTAAAGCTTAATTATATAATTGATATTATACCTAACAAGTTACGAGAAAAAATTGTATACGTTAATTATAAGAGTGTCTTGAGCTGCATCTTATAAAATTATTTTGACAATCACGGGATGGCACATGACTCGTTAATGATACCTATAATTTTTTTTCCGAACATATCCCTTATATTATTGCATTTTTGTCTTTTTTATCGAAATATGATGCATGTTTGTAGGAAAAAAGTCGGAACGCAGCCACTGCGTTATGCCTCTTGAATGCAAGCAGGCATCAATTTGGTTACCGGTATAACCTATATAGTAGAGACAATGTACCATATTTTCTCAAAATAACTTATTGCCTGAAAATGTACAAAAAAAAAATTGAAAATAAACTTAAATGTGCTCAAGAAAACTTGCTTCCTAGCCAACGAACCTTAGGTTAATAGCAAATTGAGTTATTGAAATTTGAAGCATTTAAGACTAGATGCATTCTCGCAACAATTAGAACCGTAGACCGGTTTCGCTCTCATTAGAGCTCTTCAGAACGGCATACTAATTGCAGCAAAAATGCACCAAAAATAACACGGCTATCGTATAGCCAGTCTTAAAACACTAAGTGAGTGGTGATCGTGTCGCCACCTAGTTCGGAACCAAGTACTATGTTGTCACGCCCGCTCCAAATAACACAGAGTATTAAAAATAGAGACGGTATACAACTAACAATTTAAAAAATTGTTAGCCCTGGCCCATTTCTACCCCAATATAGGGACAAAGTATGTAAGACTAGATGCATTCTCGCAACAATTAGAACCGTAGACCGGTTTCGCTCTCATTAGAGCTCTTCAGTACGGCATACTAATTGCAGCAAAAATGCACCAAAAATAACACGGCTATCGTATAGCCAGTCTTAAAACACTAAGTGAGTGGTGATCGTGTCGCCACCTAGTTCGGAACCAAGTACTATGTTGTCACGCATACTTACATACTTTGTCCCTATATTGGGGTAGAAATGGGCCAGGGCTAACAATTTTTTAAATTGTTAGTTAGTTGTATACCGTCTCTATTTTTAATACTCTGTTATTTGGAGCGGGCGTGACAACATAGTACTTGGTTCCGAACTAGGTGGCGACACGATCACCACTCACTTAGTGTTTTAAGACTGGCTATACGATAGCCGTGTTATTTTTGGTGCATTTTTGCTGCAATTAGTATGCCGTACTGAAGAGCTCTAATGAGAGCGAAACCGGTCTACGGTTCTAATTGTTGCGAGAATGCATCTAGTCTTACATACTTTGTCCCTATATTGGGGTAGAAATGGGCCAGGGCTAACAATTTTTTAAATTGTTAGTTAGTTGTATACCGTCTCTATTTTTAATACTCTGTGTTATTTGGAGCGGGCGTGACAACATAGTACTTGGTTCCGAACTAGGTGGCGACACGATCACCACTCACTTAGTGTTTTAAGACTGGCTATACGATAGCCGTGTTATTTTTGGTGCATTTTTGCTGCAATTAGTATGCCGTACTGAAGAGCTCTAATGAGAGCGAAACCGGTCTACGGTTCTAATTGTTGCGAGAATGCATCTAGTCTTACATACTTTGTCCCTATATTGGGGTAGAAATGGGCCAGGGCTAACAATTTTTTAAATTGTTAGTTAGTTGTATACCGTCTCTATTTTTAATACTCTGTGTTATTTGGAGCGGGCGTGACAACATAGTACTTGGTTCCGAACTAGGTGGCGACACGATCACCACTCACTTAGTGTTTTAAGACTGGTTATACGATAGCCGTGTTATTTTTGGTGCATTTTTGCTGCAATTAGTATGCCGTACTGAAGAGCTCTAATGAGAGCGAAACCGGTCTACGGTTCTAATTGTTACGAGAATGCATCTAGTCTTACATACTTTGTCCCTATATTGGGGTAGAAATGGGCCAGGGCTAACAATTTTTTAAATTGTTAGTTAGTTGTATACCGTCTCTATTTTTAATACTCTGTATTATTTGGAGCGGGCGTGACAACATAGTACTTGGTTCCGAACTAGGTGGCGACACGATCACCACTCACTTAGTGTTTTAAGACTGGCTATACGATAGCCGTGTTATTTTTGGTGCATTTTTGCTGCAATTAGTATGCCGTACTGAAGAGCTCTAATGAGAGCGAAACCGGTCTACGGTTCTAATTGTTGCGAGAATGCATCTAGTCTTACATACTTTGTCCCTATATTGGGGTAGAAATGGGCCAGGGCTAACAATTTTTTAAATTGTTAGTTAGTTGTATACCGTCTCTATTTTTAATACTCTGTGTTATTTGGAGCGGGCGTGACAACATAGTACTTGGTTCCGAACTAGGTGGCGACACGATCACCACTCACTTAGTGTTTTAAGACTGGTTATACGATAGCCGTGTTATTTTTGGTGCATTTTTGCTGCAATTAGTATGCCGTACTGAAGAGCTCTAATGAGAGCGAAACCGGTCTACGGTTCTAATTGTTACGAGAATGCATCTAGTCTTACATACTTTGTCCCTATATTGGGGTAGAAATGGGCCAGGGCTAACAATTTTTTAAATTGTTAGTTAGTTGTATACCGTCTCTATTTTTAATACTCTGTATTATTTGGAGCGGGCGTGACAACATAGTACTTGGTTCCGAACTAGGTGGCGACACGATCACCACTCACTTAGTGTTTGAAGCATTTAATGAAAATTCGCTACCAAAACGCACTTACTGCGTTCCGATTTTTTGTGTATGGAACAGTGTATGAGTCACTAAAACTATTACGGTATGTTATGCTCTACGTTTGACTTGAACCATTTCCTTAGACCCAAATTTGAATGTTTATCTGCGAGAAAATTAGGTATGTTGTCTACCTATTGAATGTTGGGATTCTCCTCAGATTTGCTAAATTTATCATCATCCGTAATAATACTTTCAAAGTACATGAACATTTTACTTGTTCAAGCTGTTGCATATTAAAGCTTTGTATTCATTTTCGCTGTCCTGTCTTTACTTATCTTGTGTACCCTTATTTTCGTCGTATTGATGTTTAGTTTGATATTTTTAAAACAACATCTAGCACACTCAACATCCTTTGTAATTCTTTTTTCGTTTCTAATAATATCGCTATCATGTCATCTGCGTTACATCCAATGGAACCCTTGCCTATTTATTTTCTTATTTATATATAGTTATTTTATCTTTTGAAAAAATAAAGTTGAAGCCCTGAGCAAATACAAGTTTATATTATTATAAAGCGTCCCTTTTTAGGTGAATCTACCTGCTTATTTATTTGTAAGGACTGATTTAGAAGAATGTTCGAAATAAAAGCCAGCACATGTGTACAAGGCCATCAAACGATTGTAAATGCCTGCCGTCTTCGACCCTAAATAACTGTTCTTTATAAAAGTGTAGTCACAACATAATAGGTAGTTTATTATGGTGTGGTTTAGTTTTATCTTATAAAAGTCTGGACGCAGCAAGTGCGTTATGGAAGTGAATTTTTATTAAATGCTTCAAATGTGAATAACTCAATTTTCTATTAACTTAAAAAGTTTAATTTCGGTATGTTGTAAGGTCTTTCCTAAGGCAATATAACCACCAAATTTAATTAAAATAACTGTAATTTTCGGAGGAATGAAAATTCAAAATTTGAATAACTCAATTTTCTATAAACTTAGAAAGTTGAATTTTAGTACATACTACCGCCCCTCCCAAGGCAACATATCCATTAAATTTCATTAAAACAGCTTTGTAATTTTCGGAGAAAATTTTTTTTTCTAAACAAAACTCAAAATTTTCCCGGAAAACCCTGCCCGATTTTCCTGGATAACGATCTCATCTCTCATATATATATATATATATATATATATATATATATATATATATATATATATATATATATATATATATATATATATATATATATATATATATATATATATATATATATATATATATATATATATATATATATATATATATATATATATATATATATATATATATATATATATATATATATATATAAACATATAAAAATCGAAACAAACCCCGGATATGGGTTCTAAGGGCCTAGTTCGCGCTCATTTGAAAATTGTTTTGTCAAGTGTCACCATCGATACCTCTCTATTAGTGATTTAAAAAAAATAAAATATCACTAATAGAAGAATATTGTACAAATAGATCTTCTTTATACTAACAGTATATTTTGAAAACTTAAAAAAAAAAGAATATAGGTTATAACTTGAATGCCAACTTTTTATCATGGAAATGTACAATTATAAAATATTGTTTTAAAAAGGATATTATTGTTGGAAAATGGGATGCGGTAAACAAAGAGAAAACCGATGATTTTTCTTACAGTTAACTTTGAACACGCACTTCATGACTTTTCTTTATAGGTCTGATGAATATAAGTAGTGTGTGTGTGTGTGTGTGTGTGTGTGTGTGTGTGTGTGTGTGTGTGTGTGTGTGTGTGTGTGTGTGTGTGTGTGTGTGTGTGTGTGTGTGTGTGTGTGTGTGTGTGTGTGTGTGTGTGTGTGTGTGTGTGTGTGTGTGTGTGTGTGTGTGTGTGTGTGTGTGTGTGTGTGTGTGTGTGTGTGTGTGTGTGTGTGTGTGTGTGTGTGTGTGTGTGTGTGTGTGTGTGTGTGTGTGTGTGTGTGTGTGTGTGTGTGTGTGTGTGTGTGTGTGTGTGTGTGTGTGTGTGTGTGTGTGTGTGTGTGTGTGTGTGTGTGTGTGTGTGTGTGTGTGTGTGTGTGTGTGTGTGTGTGTGTGTGTGTGTGTGTGTGTGTGTGTGTGTGTGTGTGTGTGTGTGTGTGTGTGTGTGTGTGTGTGTGTGTGTGTGTGTGTGTGTGTGTGTGTGTGTGTGTGTGTGTGTGTGTGTGTGTGTGTGTGTGTGTGTGTGTGTGTGTGTGTGTGTGTGTGTGTGTGTGTGTGTGTGTGTGTGTGTGTGTGTGTGTGTGTGTGTGTGTGTGTGTGTGTGTGTGTGTGTGTGTGTGTGTGTGTGTGTGTGTGTGTGTGTGTGTGTGTGTGTGTGTGTGTGTGTGTGTGTGTGTGTGTGTGTGTGTGTGTGTGTGTGTGTGTGTGTGTGTGTGTGTGTGTGTGTGTGTGTGTGTGTGTGTGTGTGTGTGTGTGTGTGTGTGTGTGTGTGTGTGTGTGTGTGTGTGTGTGTGTGTGTGTGTGTGTGTGTGTGTGTGTGTGTGTGTGTGTGTGTGTGTGTGTGTGTGTGTGTGTGTGTGTGTGTGTGTGTGTGTGTGTGTGTGTGTGTGTGTGTGTGTGTGTGTGTGTGTGTGTGTGTGTGTGTGTGTGTGTGTGTGTGTGTGTGTGTGTGTGTGTGTGTGTGTGCGTGCGTGCGTGCGTGCGTGCGTGCGTGCGTGCGTGCGTGCGTGCGTGCGTGCGTGCGTGCGTGCGTGCGTGCGTGCGTGCGTGCGTGCGTGCGTGCGTGCGTGCGTGCGTGCGTGCGTGCGTGCGTGCGTGCGTGCGTGCGTGCGTGCGTGCGTGCGTGCGTGCGTGCGTGCGTGCGTGCGTGCGTGCGTGCGTGCGTGCGTGCGTGCGTGCGTGCGTGCGTGCGTGCGTGCGTGCGTGCGTGCGTGCGTGCGTGCGTGCGTGCGTGCGTGCGTGCGTGCGTGCGTGCGTGCGTGCGTGCGTGCGTGCGTGCGTGCGTGCGTGCGTGCGTGCGTGCGTGCGTGCGTGCGTGCGTGCGTGCGTGCGTGCGTGCGTGCGTGCGTGCGTGCGTGCGTGCGTGCGTGCGTGCGTGCGTGCGTGCGTGCGTGCGTGCGTGCGTGCGTGCGTGCGTGCGTGCGTGCGTGCGTGCGTGCGTGCGTGCGTGCGTGCGTGCGTGCGTGCGTGCGTGCGTGCGTGCGTGCGTGCGTGCGTGCGTGCGTGCGTGCGTGCGTGCGTGCGTGCGTGCGTGCGTGCGTGCGTGCGTGCGTGCGTGCGTGCGTGCGTGCGTGCGTGCGTGCGTGCGTGCGTGCGTGCGTGCGTGCGTGCGTGCGTGCGTGCGTGCGTGCGTGCGTGCGTGCGTGCGTGCGTGCGTGCGTGCGTGCGTGCGTGCGTGCGTGCGTGCGTGCGTGCGTGCGTGCGTGCGTGCGTGCGTGCGTGCGTGCGTGCGTGCGTGCGTGCGTGCGTGCGTGCGTGCGTGCGTGCGTGCGTGCGTGCGTGCGTGCGTGCGTGCGTGCGTGCGTGCGTGCGTGCGTGCGTGCGTGCGTGCGTGCGTGCGTGCGTGCGTGCGTGCGTGCGTGCGTGCGTGCGTGCGTGCGTGCGTGCGTGCGTGCGTGCGTGCGTGCGTGCGTGCGTGCGTGCGTGCGTGCGTGCGTGCGTGCGTGCGTGCGTGCGTGCGTGCGTGCGTGCGTGCGTGCGTGCGTGCGTGCGTGCGTGCGTGCGTGCGTGCGTGCGTGCGTGCGTGCGTGCGTGCGTGCGTGCGTGCGTGCGTGCGTGCGTGCGTGCGTGCGTGCGTGCGTGCGTGCGTGCGTGCGTGCGTGCGTGCGTGCGTGCGTGCGTGCGTGCGTGCGTGCGTGCGTGCGTGCGTGCGTGCGTGCGTGCGTGCGTGCGTGCGTGCGTGCGTGCGTGCGTGCGTGCGTGCGTGCGTGCGTGCGTGCGTGCGTGCGTGCGTGCGTGCGTGCGTGCGTGCGTGCGTGCGTGCGTGCGTGCGTGCGTGCGTGCGTGCGTGCGTGCGTGCGTGCGTGCGTGCGTGCGTGCGTGCGTGCGTGCGTGCGTGCGTGCGTGCGTGCGTGCGTGCGTGCGTGCGTGCGTGCGTGCGTGCGTGCGTGCGTGCGTGCGTGCGTGCGTGCGTGCGTGCGTGCGTGCGTGCGTGCGTGCGTGCGTGCGTGCGTGCGTGCGTGCGTGCGTGCGTGCGTGCGTGCGTGCGTGCGTGCGTGCGTGCGTGCGTGCGTGCGTGCGTGCGTGCGTGCGTGCGTGCGTGCGTGCGTGCGTGCGTGCGTGCGTGCGTGCGTGCGTGCGTGCGTGCGTGCGTGCGTGCGTGCGTGCGTGCGTGCGTGCGTGCGTGCGTGGGTATTATTATTATTATTATTATTATTATTATTATTATTATTATTATTATTATTATTATTATTATTATTATTATTATTATTATTATTATTATTATTATTATTATTATTATTATTATTATTATTTATTATCACAGTTAAGTAGTTTACATCGGTATACAATTGGTTGATATAACAACTTAATTAGTTACAAAAAGAAATATCTTGAGTCAGGAATAGAGATATAAAAAAAAACCTTACAAAAACAATTCTAAATTAAATAAAATAGAATTAAAATAAAATTAAAATTAAAAATAAAACCGTTTTAACATTTTGATACCAGCAATTAAGAAAACATGTTTTTTTACATTAGTTTTAAAGAAAAATCTAAAGTCCCATTGTCTACATTAAATAGTAAATCAGCATTCCACCATTTATCCTAAAACACATGCACTGCATTTCTTCCACTGTGCCAAGTATATTCTTTAATGATTCTGGATCGCAGTCTGTTCTTAAACTGTTCTAAATAAGTCTGTATTTGTGTGCTTCTACTTCTCATATTTTCTATAAAGTCGCTGTAGATACTGTATTTGGCCAGGACAATTAGGTAGCTGATAAGTGTAGCTTCTTTTTTACTTCTCCCTTGTGCGAGTCCAGAATAGACATCTATGATGTGTAGTTTTGATCCCATCAGTTTTTGTTTTACTTGACAAATAAATGCCCATATTGTTTGTGTTTCTTTGCATGATATGATCAGATGCCATGCTGTCATTGGCACATTGCACCACTGACACAAGTCTGAAGTTTCATTATTCACCTTGTTTAAGAATATGCCGTCAGCAAGTCTGTTTTTTGCTAGTCTAAAACTAATGTCACTCTCATATCCAAAAGCTAATAGTGGATAGAAGGACACCCAGTTAACAGGGTCGTCAGTCCATACACCTTTCAGAGGTTCACATATATCAAAGTGATTCAAAATAATTTGTTGCTGGATATGCTTTTTTCGGCTGTGGGTCATTGTTTCTATGTGGTGATCGGCATTTTTAAAGCCAGTGACTATTTTGTCTTGACTCAGATTTTTGACATCAAGGATTTGGTTAAAGTTTTCTTGAATTGTGTACTTTATATGTTCAAAATTTCTGTGCAATACTGATATTTGTTCTTTATTTGTGATATTTAATTCGTTAAAGTTTTGTAGAATATTTTCCTTAAAGAGATTTGCAACTGTGTAATATCCATTGTCAAACCATAGACTTGAAAAATGTACGTCTCTGAACAATCGTGAGTTGGTCATAGGAATATCGAATATGCCTTGAAGGGTGGTGGGAAAATCTTGGAGAAAAGTTCGAAGGCATGCTGTGGATTTTAAAACCGAACTGATAAAAGGTGAAATTTTTTCTATGTGCATATCCGGTTTTTTAAAGAAAAGCTGCCAAGTTAAGTTAGCTGAGCGATACGATCTTAGCAAATACTCTGTAAAGACATACCATTTGGGATTTTCTGTGCAGTTAATGAATTTAAGTGCAAAATTGTTTCGAAAACTTTTAACCTTTGATGGAACGTGAACAAGTCCGAGACCACCATACCTTACAGGCAAACAAAGATGCTCTTCCCTAAGCCAGTGCTTTCGTGCAGCCCAAAATAAGTCCCTTAGTAGATTTTGACACTTCTGAAGGTATGCATCTGGTACCGGAAAAACCTGTAAATAGTACCATAGTCTCGGTGCTATCATCTGGTTAATAACTAAGCACCTTCCCCTCCACGATAAAGATGGAAAGATATTTTTCCATCTTCTACAGCTATCATTCAGTCGGTCGTATAAATGGTCTAAAGCTAGAGTGGTGTCATTTTCATTTTTGTATGAAAGCCCAAGAATCCTTACGTCACCAGATGACCATCTAAACCCGCAATAAAAGTTATTATAATCTTTAAGACCTGCTATCCAGTAGCCTTGACATTTTTCGATATTGAGTATAGCCCCAGAACATTTCGAATATATTTCGTAACACTTCAGCCCTTTATGTATTTCCGCAGGTTGTAAAACGATTATATTTATGTCATCAGCATAAGCTGTAACCTTTAGGCTGATATCATTTCATGGAGTAGCTAGTTTGTAACCTGTAATCTCTTTGCGTAAAAGGTTTAGCAAAGGTTCCACTGACAGTGCAAACAAAACTCCAGATAGTGGACATCCCTGTCTTATACCGTTTTTAAAGCAAATAGGAGCTGTGAGCAGATGGCTAACTCGTATCATGCATATGGCTTCACTATATATTAGTCTAATGTATGAGATGAATGACTGGCTAAAACTGAATTTTTTTAATACATGAAATAAATATTCGTGGTTGACTCTGTCAAAAGCTTTATTCTGATCTAAGGATATAATAGCCGCATTTGTCTTGGTCCTGTTTACATGTGCAATGAAATCTATATATAAATGTAAACTGTCATATATAGAACGTCCAGGTATACAAAAGCTCTGATCGGTGTGAACAAGATCAGCTAATACTCTGGTAATTCTGATAGCAAGGCATTTCGAAACAATTTTATAGTCAGTGTTGGTCAGGGATAGGGGATGCCAATTATCTAAACTACTAGGTTCACCTTTTTTATAAAGAAGCGACACAGTTGCCAGTCTTAAATATCTGTGCAATGTGCCTTCCATAAATGATTGAGTTAGCACATTTAAAAGGTGAAACTGCAGTTTTGGCCAAAATTCAAGATAAAATTCAGTGGTGAGGCCATCTGAGCCAGGTGCGTTGTTTTTATTTAAGGATTTCAGTGCTTTTGTTAATTCATCTATTGTGATTGTCGAGCCAACTTCTTGTTGTTTACTATTTGTTAACCGTGGCAATCCTTGAAAAAGTTTTTCATTTTGTTCTGAGGTATCTTGAGTATTACTATATATGCCTTCAAAGTATGATTTAACATAGCCACACATTTCAAAGGGGTCTTTTATCGTCGTGTCATTTTCAACGATTTCATTGAGATAAGTTCTTTTAGGCAATGTGTGCAGAACTATGTTGGCAGTGGGGCGATCTTTTTCATGTAATTGTTGTAAGTTTTTATTTTGGAGGTTGTTTTCACTGGTTCTTTTATACAACTCTGTAATTTCATTTCTTATTCGAAATATTTCAACTGTGTTGTTGCTGGATTCTTTAATCAATTTTTGAACTGCAGATTGAAGATAGTTAAGTTGGCTTCTCTCTTGTATCGTTTTAAAATATTTGTATTGCTGTGTAATTTCTCTAATATTCTGCTTTAAATGTTCCCAGTGGCCTTTATAGTCTTTAATTTTGGTATGTATCTGCGTATCTAAAAATGTATTTATGCATGTGATATACCCTGGGTCATTTTGCAGATAATTAGGAAAACGCCAGAGAGGGCTCCTATAATGGTCAATTTTAAATTTAATCTCAAAAGACACTGCTAGATGGTCAGAAAAGGATGTCAATAATTTAGACGATGATGTGTGGTCAGTCAGATTATCAGAACAGTATGCTCGGTCTATTCTGGAAGCAGAGTTGCTTGTATAAAACGTGTATCTAGGTAAGGTCGGAGCAGTTAGCAGCCACATGTCAGACATTGTTAAGACATCCACCATATGTTGCAGAGCACTGGATACGCCGGTATTTCTCTCAACGGAGAACAAGCGATCCCTGTTTGCCCGCAAGGTACAGTTAAAGTCACCCATGACAATAAATGCATCAGAATGTGGTAGAGATTGCAATGATCGTTCTATTTTTTGAATAACATTTATGGCAATTACAGGATCATGGGGTAGATATACTGATATTATATGTATTATTTTTTCATTTATACTTAAGCTAGTTTTTTGGGCATAACCTTCAGATATAATTTCATGTTGATGAACAATAATAGAAGGAGATTTTCTTACCGCAATTATTGTGCCAGTATAATCTTTAGAGGGGGGGTTGTAGAAAAAAGAATATGGTAGTTTTTGTGGGTGGTGACAAGGTGGTAAGGATGATGTATTGCTTTCTTGTATGCACATCACATCGGGGGAGTATTGCTCTAAGAAATTTTCAAAGGATAACCATTTAACAGCACTTTTAAGACTTTTTCCATTTAATGTAATTAGACGTAAATTTTTCATTTTTGCAAACAAAAAGATAAGTTTTTTAAAAAAAGCATTAAGAATTACGCCTCTGATGCTGTGTCCGAATCTCGTGAGGAACTAAGTCTAAGGTTTCTTTCTAGTGATACAACGAGACGTTTACATCTTTCTTTTAGAGCCCTATATCCTACAAGTGGATAAATTTCCTGAATCATTTGTATCAACAATGGAATTTCTGTTGTAAATCTGGATGCAACACTAACGGGTCGATCACTACCCTTTACAGCGATAAGAAAGGATCTGAAATCTTCATAAGTAAGAACATACCTTTTTTCCTCGAAAATGCTTTTAAGGGATTCATATGCTTCATTTGGTTCTGGTTTCTCCCCTTTCTTCTTTTTGTCTTTTTTACTTTGTGACAAATGACTTAAACTTGAAGGCGGTGTAACATCAGCAAATACAGGTCGACTAGAGATTGGAGGAGGTATGTTATTGTCGGCCTTTTCTTCAGCTAGTTTTTTCTTTAAATTTTCATTTCCGGGGACTTCTGCTTCATTTGATGCCTTACGTTTCAATCCTGTTTTACTAGAATCTTGTTCAGTAACGGTCTGGGGATTTTTTTCATTTTGGTCTTCTTCCTCTTCTTCTAACACATTGACCACTCTTTCGTCTGTAGTTTTCAGGGTGTTTGGGCAGTTCCTTGAAATGTGTCCTTCAGACTTGCAAAGGAAACATTTTAAATCATCATTTGATAGAAAAACTCTCTCTCCCTCTATATATATATATATATATATATATATATATATATATATATATATATATATATATATATATATATATATATATATATATATATATATATATCATCATCATCTTTGATTATGATCGACGATGGCATTTCTACTTGATCAAGAACTATAAATACTTGTCTTCGAAAACTGCAAACGTGAGAATATTTTTGTATTCCAACCCCTGCACCCATAAATGATACTGGTGAGACAACTTTTAAACCGTGATTTCTTAGAGCTTCTTCTATGACTTCGTGACCAATAACTGGTGAAACATTGGATATTATTATTCTGTTTGCTGGCGTTATTAGCCTTCTTGCTTTAATGGTGGTGTTTCCAATGGTTATACATGCATGTTCGGACATAAATTTATCAACACAATCCTTAGATGAAAGGTAAATGCATACTCTAGCATTAGATATCTTGGAGGCAAATAGAATATTTTCCGGTTGGACAATCTCCCCAATGCCGCAAATATAATCTTTAATCGTTATATGCTTAAACGATGTGAAAACTATAGCTTGATCTTTTTTAGGGTGTTTAAACTGTTGAACGACTCTTGAAAATAATGGTCTCTTATTCCTGGATTCTGTAGTCGTCATTTCATCTTGCAACGGGTTATTAATTTGTGTATTTGTCAGTACAGTTAAGTTACGTGTTTGTTCTGTTGGGGAAATGGTAATTAAGGGCTCTGCAGCAGAGCCACCCCCGTGATCGGAGGTCATGATACGTATAGTCGGATCCATTATATTAATATTTTCATCCTGCCTCTAAGGAGAAGCTAACTTCTCGTATCTTTGGCAAAACTCCACAGAGTATGTCTATATTATCTCATCACACTCGAGACTCGATAAGCAAATAAATAAATAAATGGAAACTGTTTAACTTAAACTTTTATGGTAAATTTGAATTGTTCAAATTGCTGCTTCTAAAGCAAATAAAACTTACTTTTGATTTACTCTGGCAGAGAATAACACTATTAATAACACTATACTAAAAAATTATATTAATCAGCGCACTATAACCGCCAAAAAAACCAGGAGAAACCCACCAGCTCTCAAGCAAACGTGTCACCTGCTCGAGATACTCTCTCTCTCTCTCTCTCTCTCTCTCTCTCTCTCTCTCTCTCTCTCTGTGTGTGTGTGTGTGTGTGTGTGTGTGTGTGTGTGTGTGTGTGTGTGTGTGTGTGTGTGTGTGTGTGTGTGTGTGTGTGTGTGTGTGTGTGTGTGTGTGTGTGTGTGTGTGTGTGTGTGTGTGTGTGTGTGTGTGTGTGTGTGTGTGTGTGTGTGTGTGTGTGTGTGTATGTTTCAATATCCTTATGGCACTTTGTGTGTGCATAAAGCTGTGGTCTGGCACCGTCCAGAATTACGGCACCATACACACGATGCCATAAGGAAATTGGCTACAAATGTCGACCAGATAGAGTTTTGTGTTCGATTTTCAAATTTTTTTACTTCACACAATACTCTGTCTCTTCCAAGAGGCCAAACGTGACGTTAATGCCAATTACTTCAGAATAAATTCAGTCGTGTGTATGTTGCCATAATACTTGTCTTTGATGTGTGTTCACACAGTCATATTTGTGGCATCTAAATTGTGTCTGTGTGGTGGCGCCCCCTACAAATAATGTTAACTAAGGTTGCTGCGTTGCGATATCTCAGTATTTGTATGCTGCACGCTATTATACTGATATAGGCGAATAACTATTGACAAACCTCGCTCGCTCATTTCGACTTGTGTATTACGTCATTCTAACCTTGAGCGCGTCTAGAGCAGGTATGGAGATAGGGCTACTCGGGTTTTTATTTATTGTTTCTTACAAGAGCGTGAATATTAGAAGTGTCTGCATATGTAAAGACAAACGGCCACATAATAATATCGGTTTAGGAAAATATGAGTAGTCAGGCCAATAAACCGAAATAATAAATCTTATTCAGTAAAAACACGAGTGTCTATTTCTGGCAAATGTGTGATTTTTATTATCCAGGTGTATAGTTATTATCAAATTTATATAATGTGAGCGTTAAAATGTAAAACAATTAAAATTAAATTAAAAGAAATATAGTTGTTTGGAAAAATCCTCAAACGGATTAATTTTATTAAAAAAAATGCATAATATTCTGCTAAATCATTTTCCGTTATTTAATTGTTCTAAAATGATGATGTCAAGGGATTTTCTTTTATATATAAAAACCCGCAATTTTCTTCGCTTTTTAGAAAGATCATTGGATTATCTAAATGACAACATTAAAAAATGGCGCAGCAAGTGCCTTATGGTAGCGATTTTTTAAAGAAATAATCCAAATTACGAAAAATAACAAAGTAACTTTTGTCGGAAATACAAATTTGTTTTGAGAAAAACTTGTTTGTCAGAAAACCGCTTTGACTGGGTCGGCTAATGAACTTATCCAAGTGATTACCGAAATGTATAAATTTGGCAGGTAAATAGCTTATAGTTAATTAAAAAAACCGATACAAAAAGCAAAATCACTCCAAATGACCACAAAAATAATAACAAAAAGTTATGCGCTAGATGCGTCTTTCGACAACGAAGTTCTCTTCATCAGTAGTTGTCGCTAAGTTAAAATTAATTTAGCGACGGTAGTTTAACGACAGCTACTGATGAAGACAACTTCGGTCTCGAAATACGTATCTAGCCCATAACTCTTTGTTATTATTTTTGTGGTCTTTTTGGGGTCAGAATCACCCCAAAAGACCACAAAAATAAGTTACGCGCTAGATATCTACGTATTTCGACATTCGACAACGAAGTTGTCTTCATTAGTAGTTGTCGCTAAACTAGTTTAGCGACAGTAGTTTAGCGACAGCTACTAATGAAGACAACTTCGTTGTCGAAATACGTATCTAGCGCATAACTCTTTGTTATCAATTCTGTGATCTTTTGGGGTTAGAATCACCATAAAAGACCACAAAAATAATAACAAAGTTATGTGCTAGATACGTATTTCGACAGCGAAGTTGTTTCATCAGTAACTGTCGCTAGTAGTTTAGCGACAACTACTAATGAAGACAACTTCGTTGTCGAAATACGTATCTAGCGCATAACTCTTCGTTATTATTTTTGTGGTCTTTTGGGGTGATTCTGCTTTTTGTTTCAGTTTCCAGCCACAGTGTCCACGTTCAATCTTTAAAAAAACCGATGTTGAATAATAACTCACTGTTATATTATTTCCGTTGTTTTGAGGTGATTCTGACTTCTGCTAAGTAAGTTTCTTTGCCAGCCCATTAGAACCAGTTTTTCTAGGATTTTTTTTACATCTTCCGGAAAATTGTTGTATTGTCGAAAATAAAAAAATGTTAACTAAAATTCTACACACAAGTTGCTTATGTAGAGACTAGTAGGTACACACCAAATGTGAAGTTTTTAGCTTCATAAAAAATAACAATTCAGAATAACTCATTAAAAATATTTGTTTATTCCAAATCGCCATAAAAATGCGAAAAAAACATTTTCAGAAAAAATCACTAAAATTTGCCTAAAAATATTTCTCACAAAAATTCACTAAAAAAAAGTTGTCTGCAAACACCAGATCCGGGATCACAAATCGGTCACCCACTACCAGTCTCCTCAAAAACATCCGTATGTAACATATCGTGAATTCAATGATCTGTATTCAAAAAAGCCGCTCTTTCCAATTGTACCGACAAAAGTAGGGGTTACCATTTGAAAAAAAAAATGACAATAACGCCATATCTGCGAAAGAGATGACGTTACAAAAAATTTTCGATGTGCACGTTTAAACTTATGTTCTACATATGTCTCAGAGAATTTTTTTTTGCCCCGTTAGGATTATATGGAATTTGTTCCATTCTATGCGGACTCACTGGATATATATTATTGACATTTATATATGTTAAACAATGTTTGAAAATTTCCTCAGAATTGGTAGTACATATATTTTCGAAAATGAAGAACATAAAAAAGATTGATTGAGTGCAGAAAGTGTTAATAACTTAGTTTGAGTTTGAGAAATAAATGCATTGGGTAGAGTTAAGGACATACAGATATATTAATGAAGCGAATTGACCATGTTTACAAGTGTCAATTATACCACCTACTTTGGATAAACCTATAGTAGATGTGATTTGGACAAGTTGTTACCTTTTTTTAACGTCGGCCTATTTCCGCGACTATGGCTAACCACCGACTCCAGGTAGCAGTTTCACCTCACTATCCTGGAAATGTTGCCAAACCCCTGCCTTTCTGTAAGGAGGGTAGGGATCTTTAACGTGCCCAGCATCGCATGGACACGGGACCGACGCTCTCCGAAGGGCGAACGTGCAGGCATCCGGCTTGCTCAAATTCAATGCCACAACCTGATGTTAATTGTACAGTATCTATTGAAAAAGTGAAAGGGTAACCCTGGGAATCGAACCCGGTACCCTTTGATTCAGAGGCACACGTGCTTATCACTGAACCACCGAGGCTCAAAGTTGTTACCTTATTCGTC